>OY829520.1:13504260-13833175 GCA_963691665.1 Clepsis dumicolana | reverse complement strand
TCTGCGCCATCTTTCTTAAAGTTAGTAAGAAGCGCCTCAATGTTTCGTCGTATTTCCTCCTGCTGTTCTACTGTTGCCATGTTAAATGTTATGTTAGTAAATTGGAAAGATCTTACTTGTATATGTTCTACTTTGCTAGTCGTGGAACTTCCAGATGCTAACGCTGGTACCTCTGTTGTGGTCACTGCAATCCTCACACTCAAATGTTCACTAGTTCGTACACTTCATCCGTTGACCGAAAAATAATACAACGCGCGAAGTCCCGTGTTCGAAGGACCAATGTGGGAGACGGGGGTTGCAGTGGAATGTTAAAGTCCGGAAACAATTAAATGTTTATTGTTTTACTCTATAAAAGTCACTCTAAAACTATGTTAGTTATAAATGTTGAATAAATGTTAAAAGTTAATATAATAATGTTTGTATCGAATGCACCCGGTCGCGGCGGTTCCGAAATATGCACTAAAGTATTGCTCTATATCGCCGATCGATGCGGCGTTATAATGCTGATTCCACTTTACACGTGTAAGGTGCAATAATGCACCGAACAATATACATATTCAATATTCAAGACCGGAGAAGAAACGTTCTTATTCATCATACAGACATTTGCCCCGGCCGGGGATCGAACCCGGGATCTCAAGCTTCTCGTTTCATAAAAACACACTCGTGTTTTAAGGACCCTCATTATGTAGCAGTTGTATAAACTACTAGAAGGTTTGGATCCGCAGCCAGTCGCTAACATGGTCCGTATGTTTTCGTCCGCAGAAGTTCCGGTCGTACGTGGCGAGCGCGGGGCGGCTGGCGCGGCTGGAGAGCAAGGCGGCGGCGCTGCGCGCGCGGCTGGGGGGCGCGGGGGGCGCGCCGCCCGCGTCGCCGCCCTCGCCGCCGCGCCGCGCCGCCGCGCGCCTGCGCCAGGGCCAGTTCGCCGCGCCGCTCGGGGACCACCTGGCGGCCGCGCGCGCAGACCTGCCGCGCGTGCTCACCTCCTGCGTGCGCGTCATATCCACCTACGGTGAGAGCACGCGGACAGACGGCGCCTTTGAAAAGGATATATATAGATACATAGATATTATCATGATACTCGGGACTTAATCGCGTAAAAAATATATATTTAAATTAGAATTCTTTTTTTACGTGATTAAGTCCCGAGTATCATGATAATGTGTCAAAATCGCGAAAATTTAAATCAATACATAGATCCATATTATAATGTTAGTATAATACACTCTTATAACTACTTGTTAGCTTAATTTAAAACCATCGAAATCATTATTACCGACTTATTAGAATTATAAATTGGATTATTTTATTATTATTTATGGATATTAGACATTATTTCTTAATTATCTATGCCCTACAATTTTTCTGCCATTTTTTTTATACGACGGGGAAGGCAAACAAACAAGTGGCTCATCTGATGGGAAGTGCCACTGCCCACAGACACCTATACCCCGGAGGGTTCGCAGATGCGTTGCCAACCTAGAGAGCTAAGATGAAATGCCTCTTGCGCCCGTAATTACACCGGCTGTCTTACTCCCCACACCGGAACACAACAGTGCAAGCACTGCTGCTTGGCTACTGGATTAGCGAGTAAGATGGTGGTAGCGATCGGGACAGACCTCGCACAAAGTCCTACCACCCGCATTTATTTATGTCCCATTAACCGTGGTGTGTTGTCCAGGGCTGCGGCATCAGGGCATCTTCCGCGTGTCGGGCTCGCAGGTGGAGATGCAGGCGCTGCGGGCCGCCTTCGAGCGCGGCGAGGACCCGCTGGCGCGCGTGCGGGACGCCTCCGACATCAACTCGGTGAGTTACTACGTCATCAAGGGGGCTAGCACGCGCGCCATTTTATCGCTTGTCGCTCAGTGCGTCCTTCACTGATTCCATCACTATGAAAGGGACGCACTGCGCGACAAGCGACAAATGCAGCATAGAATGGAAAGCTACAATATCTCTGACTGAATATTTTATCTCGGAAAAGTGCAAAGTTCCCGCGGGATAGCTATAAATGAATTCTACGTTTGGATCGAAAAAATATTTCATTAAGAAAACTGCACTGCTGATAAAAATATTTTGGGAGTTAATAATGACATGTTAATTTGGGTATAAATGTGTTTTAACAACAGTAACTCGGCTGCAGTGCCGCCGAAACGTCGAGGTAATTTAAAAAAAACTGGCCAAGTGCGAGTCGGACTCGCGCACTGAGGGTTTCGTACAATATTTTTCTCGCTTTTCTCGAGTGTTTTAAGTTCTCCAGTGTTAGCAGGCTCCTATTTCACCAACTTTACAATTGTCGGTTTGTCACGACAATTCGAACTACATTTCTTGGCCAGTATGAAGAGCGCTAAAACAAAAGCTCTTCAAGTCAGCAATTGACGAAGAATTGTCATTGAAAACGGACAATTGTAAAATTGTTGATGAAATAGGGGCTAGAGCCCTGCTTCTAAGCAAAATGTACGCAGTGTGGGGTCATTTTATATTGATCTGTAACATATACAGACACATATTTTTTTTAGATTTTGAGATTTTCTGAGTAATTGTGCTATAAGAGCCACCTTCATACCAAATTTCAAGTTTCTAGGACAATTAGAAGTACCCACTTGTAGCTGCCCCCCTCTGCCCCCTCTCATCACGCCCATGCTTGTGGCCAGGTATGCGGGCTGCTGAAGCTGTACCTGCGCGAGCTGCGGCCGCCGCTGCTGCCGCCCCAGCTGCAGGAGCGGCTGCTGCGGCTGGCCGCGCTGCCCGGCGACGCCGAGTTCGTGCGGCGCATGCGCGAGCTGCTGGCCACGCTGCCGCCGCCCAGCGTGCTCGTGCTGCGGTACCTGCTGGCGTTCCTGGCACAGTGAGTAACTAGTGGCCCCGCGAGCTTTTCCAAAAAACTAATAGGCAAAAAAGCTCTCATCATGTCAGCCGAAAGACGTCCTCTGCTGGACATAGGCCTCCCCCGTGGCTCTCCACTCAGACTGGTCTTGCGCTTTCCGTATCCACCGCGGTTCCGCGATGTTTACCAGGTCGCCTCGTTATTGGAGGCCTACCGACAGCTCGTCTTCCGCCCGGTCCGTGGACGCCATTCGAGAACCTTCTGACCCCACCGGCCGGTCCTTTCCTGTGAGCAAAAAATGCTCTATCGGTTGAGAAATGCGACCTGTAGAGGGAGAACATGCGGACAGACAACAGACAGACATCCGTACTTACGAAAGATTTTTTGCCCAAAGCGCAAAAAGGTTGACTGGTAGAGAACGCCTTATAGGGATAATTCCGCCTTTGTACTTGTATCTCATTGTTTGTACTTGTCTTAATTTTTCCGTTTACTTACCTATAAATTTCACACATTTTTGTTAATTTATAAAAATGGCCACCGAAATAAGAGTCAAAATTTATGTGCCGCCACCGTGTAACCTCAGTACTTGTTTCAGTCTCACAGAATACAGCGAGTACAACATGATGGACGCGTGGAACCTGGCCATCTGCGTGGGGCCGACGCTGCTGGCCGCGTGGGGCGAGGGCGGCGCGCAGCTGGCCGCGCAGAACCTGGTCAACGAGCTGGTCAAGCGCACCATCATCCACCACGCCGCCATCTTCCCGCAGGACCTGGCGCCGCACGCGCGCTACCAGCGGCCCAGGTCAGGGGGACACCATACGCTGGGGGGATACGCTAGGGAGCTGGGATGTGTTGGGGAGGGAAGATACGCTAGGGAGCTGGGATGTGTTGGGGAGGGAAGATACGCTAGGGAGCTGGGATGTGTTGGGGAGGGAAGATACGCTAGGGAGCTGGGATGTGTTGGGGAGGGAAGATACGCTAGGGAGCTGAGATGTGTTGGGGAGGGAAGATACGCTAGGGAGCTGGGATGTGTTGGGGAGGGAAGATACGCTAGGGAGCTGGGATGTGTTGGGGAGGGAAGATACGCTAGGGAGCTGAGATGTGTTGGGGAGGGAAGATACGCTAGGGAGCTGAGATGTGTTGGGGAGGGAAGATACGCTAGGGAGCTGGGATGTGTTGGGGAGGGAAGATACGCTAGGGAGCTGGGATGTGTTGGGGAGGGAAGATACGCTAGGGAGCTGGGATGTGTTGGGGAGGGAAGATACGCTAGGGAGCTGGGATGTGTTGGGGAGGGAAGATACGCTAGGGAGCTGAGATGTGTTGGGGAGGGAAGATACGCTAGGGAGCTGAGATGTGTTGGGGAGGGAAGATACGCTAGGGAGTTGAGATGTGTTGGGGAGGGAAGATACGCTAGGGAGTTGAGATGTGTTGGGGAGGGAAGATACGCTAGGGAGTTGAGATGTGTTGGGGAGGGAAGATACGCTAGGGAGTTGAGATGTGCTGTGGAGGGAAGATACGCTGGGGAACGAGAATACGTTGTGGAACAGAAAACAAAACGATAGTGGAGAATATGAGTATTGAATTATATATTTTTTTGAAAAATTCGAAGAAATTTAAGTGAACCGACTACGAACTGGTCATTCAACGCTGTAATATTTTGCCATTATTGATGGCTTGATGAGTCTTACTATACAAGTCTACATGTCATTGTAAACTTTATAATTTTACTTATACAGACATCGTTTCGTTCATTCTCGCGATGACCTGATCATAGGTGAACGTAGATTTACCGACATTTAAAAAGTTTGCGCAAGGGCGTAACCAGTTTCTGGCCCCACCCGGCTAGGGCAAATCAAAAATTTCTTAAGTCTCGATAGTATTTTTTTTTGAAGTTTGATTGAAGGATCCAGGAGTCCAGGGGAGGGGGGGAGCTGCCCCCTGCCCACCCCTCGGTAGCCCCATGAGTTTGCGTGTAGCTGTAGTTTAGACGTTGCAGCGAGGAAGACGACAGCACAGAAGAGGCGGGCGGCGGCGGCGGCGGCGGCGGCGCGGCGCACGAGCCCGGCGAGCCCGACGAGCCCGACGTCAATGACGACCTGTCGCTGTACGACGATGATGACAATGACGACGATGGTGCGTCACACGCCATTATTCATAAACGTCACTCAAGCCTCCATTACTTCGTTTTGTCTTGCTAATGGAAATGTCAATGTGACAAAAAAGACGAACGATCTTTAACGGCATTTCAGTTAAAATAGGTTTGGATGTTTAGGGGTTAGTTTGTATTCGGATGTTTTCAAGGTTTGACAGTGGTCGGGCGCATAGCAAATCTGTAACTAAAAGAAATCTACTCGTGACCTGAATGGATATTTTTGTATTTCTTCTCCAATTTTTATTTTTACTGTTTTTCGTTAAAACTGTTCAAATACTCACTTTAACATGAATATCCAGTAAAAAAATAATTACTGATCCCGGGAATCGAACCCGTGTCACGTGCCGTACCGCTACACCACAGTTAACATTGGCAGGCTCGTTGAATACCAAACGAAACAATATGAACCGCCAAGACCGACTTTTTTTTGACCTGTGGTGCAGACAATGGGCGCAGCGCCATTCAGCCACCGACAGCCAAACAGGTTGCGAATAAAAAAAAACCATTCAAAATACTTACACACCTTATTTATGTCTCATGAATTGATTGATTTAGAACGCCATCTCTTAGTCCGGGAGAACTGCGTGAGCCTTGCGTAGTTTAATATTAATACTGTAAGTTAATCTGTGTTAAACTGGCCCGTAGACTCATGGATTCATCATAATTGCAGATGAAATAAGCGACGAAGGAGAAAATGGCGACTGGCGGGACAGAAACTCCGTGGAGAGGAGGTGAGAACACCCAAGTATTTGACTCGCTGCAGCACCTACCTAACCCATATGCGGGAAGTAAAATCAAGCCTCTTTTATTTTAACAAATACAAATTAATGAACTAAAAACAATTACTTTGCTCACCCGCGACCACAAGTGAAAAATAGCTGTCTGTGTTTGTTACATAGTAATTGTATGTGTCGAGTAATTTTGAGAACGTAACTTCTCTTTTTACCGTAGGACTCGGTTAAAAATAACAAGGCGTAAATTAAAATTAAAAAAGGGTAGTTTGGAATTTATAAAATATTAGTGGGTACTTTGGTTCTGTCATTAACTAAATTGAGTACGGAATTTGGCGGGAAACCAATGAGAGTGGATCGTGTCGTTAATTGAATTTTAGTTTCTGTGTTTAATGTTGTTTGGTGGATAATAAAGATAGTGTGTTATACAACAAATTAACGTGACAGTGCCCAGTAAATAAAGAATTCAAGTGAAAACGCGTATTCCCTCTGTTTGTGACCCCCAAGTATCCGCCGGCTGCTGCTCGCCGTAGCTCGCCGTAAAGTACACTATCGCTTTACGGAAGGCATGAGCAGCTGACAGGACGTGACTAGGACAGACTGACACAACTCTGACGGTGACAGGACTTTAATATACAGAAATTTCAAAACACATCAGACGTGGCTGTATGGACTCAGTTCCATTGCCTATCCCTTATGGGATGAATTAAATAAAAAAATAAAAAAAACTAAATTGAGTACATGGTTTACATAATATGTCAGTAGTGGAAATGGTGCCATGGTGAACGGTTGTTGTGCTTCGTCAATGGCCTTGTGGAGAGTGCCGAAACGCATCAGCGTTTGGTTTAGTGGTGGTGGTGATAGTTGGGTCTGTGTGGCTTGTGTTGATTCGTGTAGCAGTGGAGGCGGAGGTGTTGCATGGAAACATACATTTGCCACACAGATATAACAATTTTTCAGTTGTGGTCGCGGGTGAGCAATTAGTTCATAAATATGGACCTCCGCAAAGTAACGCCTTGGTTTCTTTCGCCATCTTGGTTTCTGTATTTTGGTTGTCTGTAAGAGATCGCTTTTAGGCGATAAGACCGCCTATTGTCTACCATACTTGTTTTCCGTAATCTCCTTGTACTGTTTTGTGGTTTTCAATAAATAATATTTGTACTGTAACGCCTGATTCAATAAATTACAAATTTATGAGCTTGAAATAATAAGTTTTGTGTTAAAATATAGCTTTTTTGCCGAACGTACTTTTTGTTGACACACATCCATGCCAAATTTCAAATCGATGCCAATAACCGTTGACGAGTTCCTGGTTCTTGCGCAGACGATCCTGGCACACAGCTTAGTTTTAATTTTTTAATATCTAATGAACGGACAAGAATTTAGTCGGGGGTTGAGGAAGTCTAAATGATCACCCCTTGTTTTGAAAAAAACATTCTCCCATATCTTAATTGCTTCTGATGGTCGACAGTATGTAAGTTTTTTTTTTTTTTTTCAAAAGTAAGTTTAAAGCCCAGGTTTTACCTGTTTAAAGAGTGGAGTTCAAGTTTTAATGTAATTTTTTTAGTTGTTTTTAAATGAAACTTATTATGACACCCCAATAAAGGTAATGTTCTTACTTCAACGTATTAATGCTGATTGTTTTGTTGCCAGGTCGGACAGTTTGCCGAGGCGGCAGTCGGTGGCAGCAGCTCAGGTACCGCTCGAAACGGCTGTTTAGACAAACATAAAGACAGCTGAACTAACTAACGCCATACAGAGATAACTATTACCTTTAAACCGAGGACGATATGACAGAACTATCGACGTCTACAATGTTGAATACAATGTTGCGTTCCTTTAAAATAATTAGCCTGCTGTAGCTAGCTTTACTATGGAGGGGTCTCTCTACCGGTAATTTGGTATGGAACTTAGATCTCTGCTTAACAGAATAGCGCCATCTATTTTAGTATTTAGGGTTCCGTACCTCAAAAGGAAAAAACGGAACCTTATAGGATGACTCGCGTTCTGTCTGTCCGTCTGTCACTGCCAATTTACTCCAAAACAACTGGACCGATTGAGTTGAAATTTGATACACATAATGTAAGTCGATGACTCAAAGACGGACGTGTAATGTAAGTTAGGGAATTTTAAACATGGGGGCCACTTTTGGGGAGTCATTTAGAAACTATATATCAAATGAAAAGGCTCACTGTGAGCATCTCAAAGTTTTGAAGTCATTTAAGAAAACGGGCGAAAATGTACCATTCTCGATTATGAACATACTTTTCTGGAATTGCTCACAAATGAAATGTCAACGACGGTCACGACTGATACTAGATTACTTGCCATTTAAATTAGGGTGGCGCTTCACATGGCCGTATCAGGCAGATGTTTGACATTACATCTCTGTTGTTCAAGCGAAAAACGAAAGAGATGCGACACGGATAATTGTCAAGTGTTGCCAAGTGAAGTGCCGGCATTATAATACAAAGTTCAAATGATAATATATTATCAAACTCGAAACGAAAATATCTTATGCATATCTTATGGGAATGAGTAAGCAAAACGATCTGAAAACCTGCCATTATACTCGTAGGAAAGTAGTTTAGTAGTTATTATCTTTATGTTCATGTGATTATATTGAGATTTGCTTCGCATTTAAAGTACCTATATTACTTAGTTTATTATTGATTTACTGTTATTTGTGGTTGTTTATTTTATTTGTTATAATAGCGCTAATTGCGGAAGATATATAGAAAGGAACTAATTTAGTGTTTAAATTGTATTTTTTAATGGATCTCGATACTAGCTTTTTTACAATGACTTCTAAGATAAGTAAAAATTATGTCGATTTAATTCTATCTTATGTTTTTTTTATATTAAGTGTTCACTATAGCATAAACGTAGCTTTAGAGAGAAATGAGTAGATATTAAATGATATAGGTTTTAATAAACATGGTTAGACTTATATCTTCCGCATTTTGATGCTAGCCTTTTTGCATGTATATGTAGTGTTGTGATGTAAATAACTTGGTTTTTGAGGGGTAACAGGAAAATGTATGTGTTTTTTGTTTTCAAATTTTTCAAGTTCACTTTAATTAGTTATTTACTGCATGCAATCTTAGGTTAACGCAAATTATACATCGAAAATTACCTAAATTTTATGAGATTTGCTTCTTTGAGAAACAACATACATATTCACAGTTTTATTCCTAGTGAGATAAAATTAACATTCATATGTTTCTAACCCGTTATCATCAATCACTTTTCACCTCAAAAGTCATAGAAAAAATGACATATAAATCGCAATATTTTGTACTATTTATGTTAAATCAATATGAAATAAGCCATTTTTGTAGTCAATCAAACTAAAAAAAGTCTTCATGGAAATGGAAACGTGGTGATTGAATCAGTGTTATAAAGGATTGTCATTCAGTGGGCATCAGAAAGATAAAAAAACCAGTAGGTAAGTTCACAAAAATTGCACCACACATTTTACATTTGAATCTAGTCAATATTCCGTCTTCCGTTTTAAGAGACGTACCTTTTTCTAATTTAAGACGAATCAAAATTTCAAAAACGATAATTGTGTGTTCTACAACGAGTTCTTGCGTATATTCTACATGATGTGAGCGATATTCCATCCTTCCTTTGTGCACCTTAACACCGTATTTAGGTACACTAGTAAGAAAATTTGTGTATGTTTTATTACATTGAGAGTCCATGAGGATTACGAGTTAAAAGTAGTAGATCGAGCACCGTAATGTAAGCCAACAAAAAAAAAAACTCACTGTACTGTAAATTCGGTGGTAATTGCTGGTTTTAATGCCCAATGGACGACTTTCTTTTATTTTATGTTCTGCTGGCTTATTGTTTAACTCGCTCGCAATCGCCATCGTGTTCACTTTGTGAATAAAACAAAATAAAATAAAATGGGCTGACAATGAGATCGCTAGTGTCGAGTGAGGTCTATCTTTCATTCTCCACCAATGAGAGACAAGCTACCGGCCTTTGATTGGTGAAAATTGACAGACTGTCCTCACTTGACACTTTAGCGATCCTAACTCACGATAGCCTTGGTCATTTAGCTGTCACAGTCATACAAAAACTGTCATTTCAATCCGATGACGAGTGTCAAAATAGTTAGTTGGGTTGTGAACTGATATAACAGCGAGTTCTTGTTTTTGCATTAAGACTGAAGCTTGGTATTGTCGTATTACATAGTTTTACATTGTAGAGGTGCTTTTACTGAATAAACGTATATTTGCATGTGTGTGTTTTATTTTGGTGTGTCGCTTCGCATCCGCTTTTTATGTGTTCGTTTGCTTTTTAAAATTATTATTGGGGTAGAGTGGTGGTAGTATTTGTCATACAACATTTAGGGAACTATTCGTTAGCGGCTCACCTTGCCGAGTCGACAATTGGCTTACTCATCACTGCTAATTTTCATCGCGATTGGTGAACTAGTACACAGTAGATAGATTTACCTAGTATCTACTTAGTACGGATTACCTAGACTTGCCTTGGACATAATGAAAACGGGATATTGACCGCAATTACCTTATAGGTTTGATAAGCTCCCGATATTTCGATGCAGTTGCAGACTAATTATGTCTAATGCAATTAACCGCGAATCATTTAAAACTGTTAGACTTGCCTTAGTACCTAGTAGAGAATACCTAGATTTACCTACTAAAGAGTTGTTATAATAATAATAATAAATAGTTGGGAAAATTAAGTTTTGGAACATTTCAATGTACTACGAAAAACGAAAGATCCGAACACAGTCATAATAAGACTTTTGAAGTGTAGGTGTATCAGGTGGGGAGATAATTATAAAAACGTTTATGTAGGTACCTATAGTATGTGATTGATTAGGTCCCGAAATATTATTTAGTATGAGTGAAAGTATATACGTATAACATAGTCACTGCACAGTTAAAACGATGCGTAGTATTTTTGATGCCTTAATATTAAGAAGACCAAAAGCGCTCAATATTTTAGCAAGTCATCTACTGTCGGTATAAGGTAAGGCCCTGTGCTCGACACTGCCCCAATAGTTGACACCGTCAATCTTAATACGTAGCCATAAAGGTGACAAGCGGGGTGTCAATTACTGGAACTAACGTGTCGATCATTGGGACCTTAGTGGAGTTCAATAGTAATGGCAAAAAGTGTAAACAAACCGATTTACGGTTATTACTTCGTTATCTTATCAAGCACTTTTAATTAACTAATATTGGTCCTATAGTATATCGCATATAGTATGAATATATGTACGTGTGGTGTGGTATAGTTTATACACACGAATCTCAGTCCCTTCGAGACCATGGATACTATTGGACACAACGTCGCGTCCGAAACGTCGAGGTATTTAAATTGAAATTTAAATATATGTTTTTTACGCGATTAAGTCCCGAGTATCATGATAATGTGTGAAAATCGCGAAAGTTAAAATCAATACACCTAGAACGTAGCTGTATTTACATTAGTTTTTAGTTAAAATATTTGTTGTACCCATTTCAGCAAAAACTAGTTTAGTTAAAAATATTTCATTGTTAAGCCACTTGTTTTATTTTTTCATATTTCTTTTGAACTCAACTATACCTCGCCTGTCTACTCGTACCTTGTGTATTGCGTATAGACATTTCCCACGGGCCAGGCAAAAATCAATCTTATGACAATGTCATAAACGTTTTGACAGGGGAAAGCTTTTCTCACTTTAACTATATCGTATGTTGATATTGTTGATTGAGAAGTCTGGTATTGTGTTCATTCATTAATTGATTGAGTGATTGTGATGGGTGCGCTCGCGCAGGTCCGCGAGCCGTCCCCCGCCGCGCCCGCCGCCTCCACCTCTGCCGCGCAGTGCCGGTAAGTTATACTTTTTTTTTATTGGAAGAGGGAGGAAAATCAGCAAGCGGGTCACCATATGGTAAACTATCACTGCCACCCATGAGAACCAGCAACCCGAAGAGAGTCGATGATGACTTTATCCATACTTTATCCACGGAAAAGTGCTTTTGCGCTAAGATTTCAAAAGACAAAGACAGCCTTTCCGAGATGGTGAGGTGAAAAAAATTAATGCATATAAGTACTTGTGGGTTCAAACCCCGGCTCGCACCTCTTGAGTTTTTCTGAATTTATGCGCGGAATTAAATTTGTAATTTATCATGAGCTTTTCGGTGAAGGAAAACTCCGCGAGGAAACCTGCACACGCCTGCGAAGCAATTCAATGATGTGTGTGAACTTCCCAATCCGCGCTGGACCCGCGTGGGAACTATAGCCCAAGCCCTCTCACTCTGATAGGAGGCCTCTGCCTGGGCACAGTGCCTGCTGGCAGTGGGACGTACAAAAAGGCTGGTGATCATGATGAATACTGTCACTATCAATTTCTTTGAAGTTTGATTGTAAGATCCAGGGGGGGCCGACCGCCCCTCCCCCCCCTCGCCCCCCCTCGCCCCCCCTCGCTATGCCCATGAATCTTCGTGTTCGGGGCTCTGGTATCCTCATGAGCGCTCTCGCCGCAGACGGCTGGCGGAGGCGACACCCGACCTGGTGCTGGACCTGCCGGCGCGCGCCGCCGCCGAGCGCGATGCCGCCGACACGTTCGCGCACAACCAGGACACGCTCAAGAAAAGGACTAGCAAGTTAGTATATACCTGGGTTACATGCTAATTCTGGCGTCAGTTCAGTTAGTATATACCTGGGTTACATGCTAATTCTGGCGTCAGTTCAGTTGGTATATACCTGGGTTACATGCAAATTCTAGCGTCAGTTCAGTTAGTATATACCTGGGTTACATGCTAATTCTGGCGTCAGTTCAGTTGGTATATACCTGGGTTACATGCAAATTCTAGCGTCAGTTCAGTTAGTATATACCTGCGTTACATGCTAATTCTGGCGTCAGTTCAGTTAGTATATACCTGGGTTACATGCTAATTCTGGCGTCAGTTCAGTTAGTATATACCTGGGTTACATGCAAATTCTGGCGTCAGTTCAGTTAGTATATACCTGGGTTACATGCTAATTCTGGCGTCAGTTCAGTTAGTATATACCTGGGTTACATGCTAATTCTGGCGTCAGTTCAGTTAGTATATACCTGGGTTACATGCTAATTCTGGCGTCAGTTCAGTTAGTATATACCTGGGTTACATGCTAATTCTGGCGTCAGTTCAGTTAGTATATACCTGGGTTACATGCTAATTCTGGCGTCAGTTCAGTTAGTATATAACTGGGTTACATGCTAATTCTGGCGTCAGTTCAGTTCATCATTCTGGTCAGAATTATAAAAAAATAGGACTATTGTGTAACACTGGGATTGATGGACTGGCGAAAATTAAATATTTTACGTAATACTAGCTCATGCCCCGCGGCTTTGCCCCCGTGAAATATTTCAAAATGGGCTAGTTTCGAATCTTCATAAGATAAAGGACCTATCGTCTCGTGTATCGATTGTGTGACTTGCGTGGTAGCCGCACTTGTAGGTGTCCTTGACGTCCAAGGAGTTAACTAACTTTTTGTGTCAGGCCGTCATCCTCGGACAGTGCCGCCGTGGAGCCGGAAGCGGAGCCGCAGCCCGAGCCGCGCGCGGAGCCCGAGCCGGCCGCCAGCGCCGCGCCCGAGGGCAGCCCCGTGCCCGCTCGGAACACCGCTAGGTAAACTATTTACAGCTAACTACTACCAGCACACACATTAACTAACACTATGAATTTAAAGACCATAATAATTGAAGGGTACACGGAAAGAACATGTCTAGTCTTTTTTTTTTAAAGTAATTTAATCTCAAAATGTAGAGCACTCAATAGATATAAAGTTATCACTCAGTTATAGATACAGATATTTATGTAACTTGTCTTTTATCACTTTAAAAAAAGATGTATACGAAAATGATAATTAGTTCTACTTTAGTTCCTGCTCGGGCGGAATATTTCAGAAATTTGCACGAAATTAAATTAGGCAAATTTAAAAGAAATTTAAAAAAGTAAGAATACCAAGTTATTGTTTGTTTACTAGCTGTTGCTCGCGACTTCGTCCGCGTGGAATTTGTTTATTGCTACATCTCGGAAACTAAGTATAAGAGCTCTATAAGGAATCTAAGTAACAAATTACGTCCGTTATCTCAGGAATAATGACGTTTGAATCTTTTTACCGTATTGTTTATTATTTTGCGTAGAAGATTATAAAAAAAAAACATGTTTTTAGGATAATAATTGCAGCAGTAGCATGGTTACAAGAGGAATTACATGAACCCCGAAAACATACACTCTTTTTTCTTTGGGCAGTCCTGTAAAAATAGGGATGACAATAGATTTTTTTTCTTTACTTTCCATTTAAAATGGATTTCGAGGAAAACTAAATGACTTCGCATGCCTAGCGGCGGTTGCAAAACTAATCATTTTTGAAAAATGTACAAAGATGGAACCTTAAAACGGCGACTAACACTAAGTGTTGACATACCCTGTTATTCATAAACCTATTTTAACTAAAATTCCGTTAAAGATCGTTTGTCCTTTTTTGTCACATTAATATTTCCTTTAGTAAGAAGAAGACAAAACCTATTTTAGCTAATGGAGGCTTGAGTTACGTTTAGGAATACGGCCCTCTTTAACTTTTCAGGGTAGCAGCGAAGTTTGCCGACCTCACGTTGACGGGGGGGTCCCTGAAGCCCGCGCTGGCGGCCAAGCCCGCGCTGCTGCGCCGCCCCACGCCGCACCCGCAGCACGCCAAGCCGCCGCCGCCCGCCGACGAGGGCACATAACCGCCCAGCCGCCCAGCCGCCCACGTCACTACCAGATTACCGATTAGCATTGCACCTTCGACCAATAATTACCTAGATAACAGTTTTAAATGATTCGTGGTTAATTGCATTAGACACCGCCCAGCCGCCACGTCACTACCAGATACCGATTAGCATTGCACCTTTGATCAATAATTACCTAGATAACAGTTTTAATGATTCGTGGTTTGCATTAGACATAATGAAAACGGGATATTGACCGCGATTACCTTATAGGTTTGATGAGCTCCCGATATTTCGATGCAGTTACATGCATCGTGATCACGGGCAAACTGACGAAACGAGGGTAGATACTAATGTTGCGCAGACCGGGCTCTGTCTACCCGTATTTTTGCGCGCACAAAAACCAAACTGAACCAATAAGGTAATCGCGATCAGTATCCCGTTTTCATTATGTCTAATTACCTAGATAACAGAGGCCCTATTGCGTAACTATTTTGACACTCGTTATCGGATTGAAATGTCAGTTTTTGTATGACTGTGACAGCTAACTGTTTCCGATACCAATTGTCAGCCTATACAAAATGAATGAGTTAGACAATAAGCATGCAGGGCACGAACAAAAGCGAAGTAAAAATATGGCACCGTTCTGGTGTCAGTTTGCTATTGATTATCTTGATCTAATATAATCCTTAAGCTGTTACAATAACGTGCGATTTTGCGTGCAATAAATAAGAGCTCACTCTACAAGTGAGCCGTTATTTGCCGAGCCGTTTTCGACGCTCTGACACGACATCTACTCGTAATTATTGATCGAAGCAATGCACCTGTTTTTCAGCAAGGTTCGCCTTCATCTGGTATCCAGACTCTAGAGGCTAGATGATCCGTGTTTATAATAAAATCATTGTGCACTATCACTTAAACAATTTTCCGAAAATACTCGTGAAAAAACCGATTTTTAATTTATCGAGAACTAATAAAAAGGAGGCTGTTTGATTACTGAAAGTTGTGACTTCATAGTTCAGTTATTCAATACGAACTTCATACTGAGCTTTCGTTTTGACATTTTTCAAAAATAGTTGCTGATTTGACTAGCTAGGAATCATCCATAATTAGTTTCTATTAATCAATTTCTTCATTTCAGTCTAGTCTCTAATGAAATCCTGCTTTAGCCGAATGCACAAAAGACTATAGCAACAATATCGTATAATACGTAACTTATGTGCTCAAATGGCTCAAAACTTGCTCATTTCTTGCTTTTTTGAAGTAAACAACTCATTTTAAGTCCACAATGAACTTCTTATACGAAATGATGTTACTGTTTGGTAGAAATGAGGCTGAAATCGGGTAAAATTCGGTCCTTAACCAATGCGTCCGAAATATGATCTTGTGTTGCTATGCGACTCTTCTTGTTTACCGGGTCAATGAACTTGGAAACTACCTACACTTTGAAAAGGACATTAAATGATTAGTCAGTTATTTGATATAGCTTATAGCGAGCGAGTGACAATTAAAAGGAAAATGGCCGTAGTCGAAAAGTTATTTGATCCCGTGTAGAGAAAGAATGTTTTAATCTTAATTATTTTTTTAGATTATATTTGACATAATAATTCGACTTAGACGACGTCACAATCTAGTGATAAATGTAGTGCTATTTTAATAATTATTGTATGGACAACGTTATTATCGTTTGTCGAAATTTGTATGTATGGATGTATTTTTGTGTGCCCATTACGAAGAATCATGTACTCATTGTCGTAGGTTAGTTCTCTACAACTATTGCTCCTGTCTTGACTCTTTCGAAGGTTTAAATGATCACACTATTACAGATAATTTAGCTTAACATCTAGCACTTTGGCTTAGGGCCGTAAGGAACCCAGCCGGTATCTTTGCCAATTAAAAAAACAATCCTAATGTACTTACATGTTTACATTTTATCGTAAGTATTTGATGCATGAGATTTGGAACAACTTTCAAAACTTGGTTATAGATTTTTTTTCAAATTTCAAACTCAAATATACCGAAACACCAGAAAAATAATCCTCGAACTGGGATTCGAACCCAGACCTCCACCAAACCGTGGTGACGCACTAACCAACTACGCCATCCGTAAAAATTCAAATACAAAAAGTTATTTTATGTTATGTTATTGAATAGTTTGAACATTTTGACCTTTTAAAGTGTAGTTATTTCTTATATCCAGCCTCAGGGCTCGCTCGGCCGTCGCTGCAACTCGAAGGATTTTAAAACATAGTACTATTTCATATATCATTATTTTTATACGCGTCGTATTCGACTGTGGGAGTCGATATACTTAGATAAGATTGATTTTAAGACTTAGTAAAGTAGGTAACGGCGCTACGTAGTTTTAAATGAACGATGGTATTGAACGAGTCTCAAAAGCTTAAAGCTGATTCTTTTGATAATTTTATTTTTAAACAGCTGTTGCCCGCAACTTTCAGCGGAATTTTCTACTATTCCGGGATAAAAAGTACTGTAGTTCTAGAGAATCCCTACAAACAAACATGGTTTACCTGTTTAATATTTTAGTATAAATAATCATATTCTAGAACAGTGCTAAAGTTGCATTTCATGAGCGCGCCTGGCTTTTGGTTGTGTGTGGGTTGTATTGCACGTTCCGCTAGTGTGCGTGGCTGTAATCACACGCGCACAGTAACAAGTCTTCTACATTCTAGGCGACGCGCACTAAAGATTTGCGTTAAAAAAATTAAGTCTAAAGTTTTTTGTATCTGTAATAAATGGGTTCACTATCTAATGTTTTACCGAGAAACGTTTCAGAACTGATTCGTTTCGCAAAATGATCTTTTCGTAATTGCCATTTTTTTCTGGAAATATAAATATTTCAGGATTTTTATAAAACAAACCTAACATATATAGGGTTCTACAAGATAGTCCTGAAATAAATCCTGAAATGTTTGCTGTTTCGGAAAAAAAAGCGGGTTGTGAAATGATAATTTTGCGAAACGAATCACTTGTAAAAAGTTTGTCGGTGAAATGATCGGATAGGTATCGTAATAAATGGCCTCACTCAACGGTAGCGTTTTGTTAAAATCGGCTGTCGTGTGGCGTGAAGTATACTGAATGAACTACTTATAATAGAAATAAAACCTATTTATGTAAACGAGATCTTGACGGTCACATTCTAAACTAGGCCTACTTAGAAACGATAATAATCGACTCCCGCATTCGACCGCACAGCAGTTATACACTGTAGCTGAGATTGGCGAGTGAGATTATGTGAGCTTGTGGAGAGTGAGATTATGTGAGATTGAGGAGAATTAAGCTGTAATTGTGATTGGCAGGGTGAAGCTGGAGGTGAACGAGTGAATTTCTAACCCTTTCGAAAGGCTTGTGAGGTGTACTCGTAGGTCGGGTGAGATTGTGAGGCGAGATTACATGTGAGATTTGTGAGGAGTGAGATTGTGAGTGTAGTGGCGACGGCCGTCGTCTGTGATATATTGTATCGAATCTGTACCTCTGTAACCTCGTATACATTAAACCAGTATTACCCGCGTATTTCTGTGTTGTTATTTCCCTAACCTGATTTTATTTTTAAATATTGAAAGCATGTATTGATAAGCCGTGACAGTCTAGTGGTTTGG
The DNA here is from genome assembly GCA_963691665.1 of Clepsis dumicolana. Taxonomy (NCBI): domain Eukaryota; kingdom Metazoa; phylum Arthropoda; class Insecta; order Lepidoptera; family Tortricidae; genus Clepsis; species Clepsis dumicolana. The sequence goes on along the minus strand of OY829520.1, from coordinate 13,815,123 downwards.
CCTATGGCCTCTCAAGCAGAGGGTCGTGGGTTCAAACCCTCTCGCTCGCACCTCTTGAGTTTTTCAGAATAGCATTTGTAATTTATCGTAAGGTTTTCGGTGAATTAAAACATCGTGTGGAAACCTGCACACTCGTGAATCCAATCCGCACTGGGCCAGAGTGGGAAATATAGCCCAAGCCCTCTCATTTTGAGGGGAGGCCTGTGCCCAACAGTGTTCATAGCTAGTTCTGTCCATATCGTGTAGCTGAAATACATGGACCGACTTTAAAACGAGCTTAATTACGTGCATGTTTTTTTTTGTCGGCGTAGATACTAAACGTATGGATCTATTTAGACGTAGTTTGGTAGCAAACAACAAAACATGTAGGTACCACTTTTTAAAGACTTACGATACTAGGAACAATGCGTAGGTAGTGTGGCGTTTAAAGGGTCAGTGTATTTAAATCAGCGTAGAAGCTGAACGCTACATTTTGATGCAGTTTGGTTTACTAGACAGCTGGTTTAATTAGGCCTTAATCAGATCAATATTGGTATACCCTTTCAAAAGATATGGACATTTTTATTCGACAGGGGAAATGTTTTAATAAAACAGCGGGTATAATACAATGATAATATATAATCTGCGGGCCAGGTACTAGTATCGGAGGCAGTGGTCGTGCGCGAGCGCATGGTGGAGCGGCGCGGCGTTCTCCTTGTCGCGCGCGTAGTGCGGCTGCGCGGGCGCCGCGCTCGGGCCGGCCGGCGCGTACTCCGGCAGCGGGGCTTCGTACTCGTCGCCGGAATTGTCTGGAAGGAGACTTGGCTTCAAAATCGGTTCAGCCAAAAGCGAGATATATTTTTTTTAAAGGAAGGCAAACGAGCAAGTGGGTCACCTGATGGTAAGTCATCACCACTGTCCATAGACACCCGCAACCCCGGAGGGTTTGCAGATACGTTGCCAGCCCACAGAGCTAAGATGAAATGCCTCTTGTGCCCGTAATTACACCGGCTGTCTTACTTTCCACACTGAAACACAACAGTGCAAGCACTGCTGCTTAGCGCAGGATTAGCGAGTAAGGTGGTGGTAGCGATCCGGACGGATCTCGCGCAGGGTACCGTAAAACATACAGTCAGCAGCAGAATTGGCTAAGCAACCGAAAAGGTCACAATGATCAACGTAAGCTCATCTGACTGTATAGATGAATTACCCAATATTTTTCTTCCCGTTCGCGTTTTTTCCCATTTTCTTTTTTTTTCCATACATGTTTATAACCAGTCTTTTAATTTCCCACACGATTTAATTTCTATGCATTGTTTTCGCTACACGCATCTTTGCCGATGCATTTTTTTTACCAATCCGGATCATTCACATACATATGTTTTACCTGTATTATAAATTCTCAATAGTCTATTTTTGTCATACGTTTTAATTTCCACTCATTAATTTCGCGCCGCACGATGCATGAATACTAGTAATAACCTATTGCCATCTTTTAACTTTTAAATCTCAGGAGAAAGAAAAGGTTTGTCTTACTGAATAATAAATAAACGGTAACCCTATATTAGAATCCCTAGAATTGATTTACCAAGTTCGTAATACATAATGGATGAAAGTACCTAATCGTCAATTTACCTAAAGCTAATTAACCTAAGATCAATATTCCTAAACAAAATACCTAATTTAAAACACCTTTTGGTGGTTTCACCTAAACTTGAAATACCTAACGTATACTAATAAAGACCAACAGTATTTTACATGTGTCGACGCATCAGCCAGAGCCACCCCGCGGTGGTTTGTGGCACTACTTTAGTTTCGCTGCCGCCCGCGAGCGGCGCTGTTTTTTTGTATAAAAGTAGCTACACCCGCCAGAGCTTCTCTCTTTCGGCCTTTTTCTAAATTCAAATAACAGCTCAAATTTGTACTCACGTGAACATTTTAATTAAGTTTTTTAATAAATCATTTTGTAAAAATTAAATAAATAATTGTTTTGAAGAAGACCCTGAAGCCCCCACATTGGACCTTCGAACCGCATCAGAAGCATCAAGAATCAGCAGAATAAGGGTCTGACATTATCGTTCCTTTCCCCCGGTTTCAATTAACGTGCTAAAACCGTGTCTCTAAATTGTAGATACTACAGTGCAGTCCGGTGCGCATTACATCATCGCCTGTGCGAGTATCGCCTGCTCACGTGAGTACCCTACATCTCATAAAAAGTCAAGATGGGTCAGGAAAGTGACAATTTACTTCCACCACGCCCTAAATCTCCTCAACCATCGGCCACGAATTCGACAAATTGTCTTATTCGTGAGCTAAATAAAAAACGAGGTACAATCAAGACTAGATTAACCGTTTTTGCAAAGTATGTGAGTTCTTTTGCTGATTTAAATGTTAAATTAACGTATAAGCAGTTGTCTGAGCTTAAAATGCGACAGAGCAACAGCCAATCTTTATTAAGTGAATTTAATAACGTCCAGGGTGCCATAGAAGAGATGGTGTCGGACACTGATCTCATCGGTCAGTTAGAAAGTCGTGAATCATTCGAAGAGTCCTTCTATAGCACTATGGTCGATGCGCAGCAGATAATAGACAGAAATATTGTTGAATCGTGTACTGGTTCCAAGTGTAACGAGTTAAAACCGTTAGTAAAATTGCCAACTATTTCTCTACCCTCTTTTGACGGATCGTTTGATACGTGGCTCGAGTTTAGAAATATCTATCTTTCTATGATTCACAGCTCTAAACAGCTAGATAATGTTCAGAAATTCTATTACTTGCGGTCAGCTCTAACGAATAATGCCTCAGAAGTCATAAAATCAATCCAAGTTACGCCGGAAACTTATGAGATCGCTTGGGATTTAATCGAGAATAGATTTAACAATAGGAAATTATTAATTCACAATCATGTCAAAGCTTTATTTTCCTTGAACGCTATAGCAAAAGAATCTCCATCGCAAATAAGAAAATTAATCGACACAGTTTTAAAGAATTTGCGCTCATTAAAATCATTAGGTGAGCCCACTGATTCATGGGACACTCTCATAAATTATATAATTGTTTCCAAATTAGATTCACATACTGAGAAGGAGTGGGAACAATACAAAATTACCGTTAACAAAACCCCAGACGAAAGTTTAAACTTGAGTGATTTAATTCAGTTCCTTAGGGATCGAGCGGACATGTTAGAGATGGTCAAAGCTAACCATTCTAATCCTCATATCAAAAGTGGCTACGATCATTCCAAAGTGCCACAAAAAGTGCCACAAAAAGTGCATTCCTTTGTGTCCGCACCGACCCACGGTAACGCGAATAAATTCGATAAACGTACCCGCGTGTGTAGTATGTGCAGTGCAGGCCATGGTATTTATGCGTGTAACAAGTTCTTAGAATTATCACAGCAGGATAAACTCGGTTTCATTAAAACTAAAAACCTTTGTAAGAATTGCTTGCGCGTGGGGCATACAGCTAACGATTGTCATTTTGGTCCCTGTAGAAAATGTAATAAAAAACATAACAGTTTACTTCACAGTGAATGCGATAAAGGCAACGCATTAAATTTGTCTCAAGCAGCTACCGTGCAGCTGCAACAATCGCCCACTGTGAATATACCGCAAATTACAGCTAACGAAAGCACACCAGCCTTGTTAATAGATGCGCTTTAGAGACTGTTTTATTATCCACAGCTGTAGTCGAGATAGTAGGCAGTGACAATAACTATTACAAAGCTAGGGCACTGTTAGACAGCGGTAGCCAACATTGCATAATTACGAGCTCATTATTTAATAAATTAAACGCATTACCAATACAGTCCACAGTGCGAATCGCAGGAGTTGGGCAAACAATTACTCAATCTACCCACTCTTGTAAAATTACTCTTCGTAAATATGACGATTACAAAACGCAACTTATGTGCATAGTTTTACCTAGTATCACCACTATCATGCCAGCTGTAGGTATTGATGCAGACTTAAATGTACCGCAAAACATAAACCTTGCGGACCCATCATACTGCACGCCGTCGCAAACACTGCAGGTAACGCCATATTTTACATGTTCGCAGTGAAAATAACCCAGCCGACCTGTTGTCGCGCGGTAGTAACTTAGATGATTTAACTAATAGTGACTTGTGGTGGCACGGCCCTTTGTTTTTACGTGAATGTGACTTAGATTATTCTTCGAATATTTCAACTGAGCAACTGAATTTGCCAGAGTTAAAGGTTAACGATAACGAAAATGTTGTGTTATCTACAACGGTGCAGGTAGATAGCGACATTTCGCCTCACTTATTTGATTTTAATCGGTTTTCATCATTTAGCAGAATGCAGCGTACTTATGCATATGTATTGCGTTTGATTCGTAACGCGCGAGTAACTGACAAACATCAACGACAAACCGGCGCTTTACTGATCGAAGAATTAAATAAATCGTTGATTATTTTGACAAATACCGTGCAACGACAATCATTTCCGGTTGAATATGACTTGTTAATTAATAAAAAACCTTTAAAGACTTCACGAAGTTTATCTAGTTTGAATATTTTCTTAGACAAAGACAATATTATAAGAGTGGGTGGCAGACTAGTAAATTCAATTGATTTTGGTTACAATAAAAAACATCCTGCGATCTTATGCAGTAAACATTACTTCACTCAACTTCTTTTCAGACATGAGCACATTAAATTATTACATGCCGGCCCTTTACTACTTCTTGCAAATATTAGAGATACCTGGTGGCCATTAGGAGGTAGAAATTTAGCAAGAAAAACAGTAAAGCAGTGCGTGAAGTGTAGTCGTTTGACAGGTAGGACTTACCAGCCTATTATGGGTAACTTACCTAAGGAACGTCTGCAGCCAGGCTTCCCTTTTATTCGCTGTGGGGTTGATTACGCAGGACCCTTGTATATTTTGAACCGCAAAGGTAGGGGTTCTAAACTCGAGAAATGTTACTTATGAACTAAAAAACAATTACTTTGCTCACCCGCGACCACTAATGACAAATAGTTATATCTGTGCGGCAAATGTATGTTTCCATGCAACACCTCCACCTCCACTGCTACACGAATCAACACATGCCACACAGACCCAACTATCACCACCACCACTAAACTAAACGCTGACGCGTTTCGGCACTCTCCACGAGGCCATTTACGAAGCACAACAACAACCGCTCAACATGCCACCACTTCCACTACTGACATATGTAAACCATGTACTCAACTTAGTTAATGACAAAACCAACGTACCCACTAATATTTTATAAATTCCAAACTACCCTTTTATGTAAGTCCTAAACTACCCTTTTTTAAGAAATGAATTCCAAACTACCCTTTTTATTTTTATTTTTAATCTACGCCAGGTACCCCGTTATTTTTAACCGAGTACGGTAAAAAGAGAAGTCATGTTCTCAAGAAGAAAGAAAAGTAAGAAAGTAATGTTGAGTTTGGCGGTATATTAATGTCTTTAATTTTATTTACTAAATCTGAACTATTCTTTAAACTATATATTGGCTTAAAAGAAGATTTTTCCCGAACAATGCTATTTAAAGTTAAACTTTCTTTAGATGTGGATAGTTTGTTTACCAACGTACCATATAGTGAAACCTTAAATATTCTTAGATGTCACTTAGAAAGGAAGCGTTTACATCCGGGGGAGGTTTGTGAGTTAATAGAATTAGTAACTTTATGCATGAAACAAAATTATTTCAGATTTAATGGTCAATATTATTTGCAGAGTGATGGTTTAGCAATGGGGTCACCTCTTAGTCCTTTAATGGCTGACGTTTTTATGGATAACTTTGAAAAACAATATATAGTGGGGAACAGCAATTTAGTATATTATTATAGGTATGTTGATGATTTAATTTTATGTTGGAAGGGGAGTATGAGGCAGCTAGATTTGTTTATTAGTGCTCTCAATAACAAACAACCAAAAATAAAGTTCAAACGAGAATTAGAGGAAAATCGTTCATAAAATTTTCTGGATTTAACTATTACAAGTGTAAATAGTAGGCACCAGTTTCAAATTTACCGTAAGCCTACGTATACAGATACTGTCATACCTGCAAATTCTACTCACCCATGGCAGCATAAACTGGCTGCTTTCCATTGTTATGTACATAGACTCCTAACTGTACCTCTTTCGAAAGAGCATTATGATTCTGAGTTACATACTATATATCAGATAGCAACAACAAATGGTTATAGTACAGCAATGGTTAATAGTCTGGTTCAAAAGAAGCAGGGACGGATAGTGAATAGCATGCTTTACTCTGCGTTGCCATCTCAGCCTACTAACAAATTTAGATCTAGCATTACTTATATTGGCCGGTTGTCTGACAAGATTTATAATATTTTAAAATCAAATAACATCAGTGTTGCCTTTAAGACTACTAATTCTTTACGTTCTAGACTTTGTAATAACAAAGAAAAGGTGGATAAAGGGAACAGGTCGGGCGTATATAAACTCACTTGTGGCGACTGTAGTCAAGTATACATTGGACAAACCGGTCGAAGCTTTGATACTAGATTTAAAGAGCATGTCTCGTCATATAGGCATGATCATCCAGAGAAATCAAACTTTGCCAAGCATTTATTAGAAACGAATCATTCGTTGTTAGACTCAGATACGTACGAAATTTTACATTATTGTGATAAGGGTTTGCGGCTATCGGTTTTAGAACAATTGGAAATAATTAGGTACAACAACATAGGGTCTATTATTAATGAACAAGTTAATTTGGTTTCTTCGCCTTTGTTACGACTTGGTTCTAATTTTAATAATGTGTCATAGTAATAATGAGAACATGACTTCTCTTTTTACCGTACTCGGTTAAAAATAACGGGGTACCTGGCGTAGATTAAAAATAAAAATAAAAAGGGTAGTTTGGAATTAATTTCTTAAAAAAGGGTAGTTTAGGACTTACATAAAAGGGTAGTTTGGAATTTATAAAATATTAGTGGGTACGTTGGTTTTGTCATTAACTAAGTTGAGTACATGGTTTACATATGTCAGTAGTGGAAGTGGTGGCATGTTGAGCGGTTGTTGTTGTGCTTCGTAAATGGCCTCGTGGAGAGTGCCGAAACGCGTCAGCGTTTAGTTTAGTGGTGGTGGTGATAGTTGGGTCTGTGTGGCATGTGTTGATTCGTGTAGCAGTGGAGGTGGAGGTGTTGCATGGAAACATACATTTGCCGCACAGATATAACTATTTGTCATTAGTGGTCGCGGGTGAGCAAAGTAATTGTTTTTTAGTTCATAAATATGGACCTCCGCAAAGTAACGCCTGATTCAATAAATTAATGTTACTTATGTTTGTTCGTTTGCTTTGCAACAAGAGCGTTGCACTTGGAATTAGTAACTTGTTTGTCAACTGAATATTATCTGATGGCATAAAAGAGGTTTATTGCTCGTAGAGGAAAACCTATACAGATTTTCTCTGATAACGGCCGTAATTTTGTAGGGTCTGCAAAGGAACTCACAAATTTCTTGCAAGACAGCTCTCGGTCTATTATTGATTTTGCCTCTGATAATCATATAGAACTTAAATTTATTTGTCCTTATTCTGCACATCAAGGCGGTTTGTGGGAAAAAGGTGTGGACGTGAGCAAGCGTGCAATAATGCGCGTAGTAGGAAATGCTAATTTGACTTATGAGGAGCTTAGCACGGTTTTGGCACAGATTGAAGCCGTGCTGAATTCCCGCCCCATGTATCCTATGTCGTCAGACCCTAATGATTTCGCCCCGCTGACGCCGGCGCACTTCCTGATTGGCCGGCCGCTGACTGCTCCTGCCTGCGAGGATCTGATGCCCGCGGCGGCGACCCCCCCGCCGATCCATACGCTGACACGTTACAAGCGTATTGAGCTGCTTCGACAACACTTCTGGAGGCGCTGGTCCAACGAGTACATCGCTGAGCTCCAGAAGCGAACCAAGTGGCAAACCAACAAAGACGACATCAAACCAGACACTTTGGTTGTGATCAAAGAAGACAACCAACCTCCGCTCAAATGGCAATTGGGCAGAGTCTTGACCGTATTCCCTGGTCGAGACAACGTATCCAGAGTCGCTACTATCAAAACAGCGACGGGTATCATTAAGAGGGCATTCCCTAAAATTTGCCCTCTTCCCGTACCCACATCGAGTGCTGACGAGGCGCTTTGATGACTGAAGACTGATGGCTGAGCTACATCTAAGAAGACTGATGGCTGAGCTACATCTAGGAAGACTGATGGCTGAGTTACGTCGAGCTAGGACTCCATGGACCATGAGCTGTTCATCGCTGTTGAGAGCTGCTGCTCTCAAGGCGGCCGAGTATGTCGACGCATCAGCCAGAGCCACCCCGCGGTGGTTTGTGGCACTACTTTAGTTTCGCTGCCGCCCGCGAGCGGCGCTGTTTTTTTGTATAAAAGTAGCTACACCCGCCAGAGCTTCTCTCTTTCGGCCTTTTTCTAAATTCAAATAACAGCTCAAATTTGTACTCACGTGAACATTTTAATTAAGTTTTTTAATAAATCATTTTGTAAAAATTAAAAAAATAATTATTTTGAAGAAGACCCTGAAGCCCCCACAACATGTATAATTGTTTTGTCATATTTTTTACAAAAAATTTCGACGTCATTATATTTTTGAATTTTTCGAAAGCATCCAAAACATAGCTTAGGTTAGGTTAGTATTGCGTCAAGGCGCAAAGCGCCTTAAAGACGCGGAACAGGAGCTCCGCAATGCGGAGCTCCGTTGACATTGCCTTACGATTGGTATTTTTTGATTTTGTGATACAAGATAGACGGAGCTCCGCCAATCGCGGAGCTCCTTTTACTCGTGGCGTGGCTGAGGCGCTTTGACACAACCCTAACCTAACCCATGTTTTTTTAAGTTTCCTATACATTCCTGTTCATAGGAATATTATTTATAGGTATATTAAGTTAAGGTGAATCGTCCATTAGTTATTTTGTTTATTAGGGCATTTAAACTTCGGTCATTCATCACTTGGTACAGAGACCTTTTAACATGAAACTACCGTGAGACTCAATCATAGTGAAATAAAAACGGACCACTCACGTACATAAGTCGAGTTCAGCCTGACATGTTTCGGACTAATTCGTAGTCCTCCCAGAGGAAAAATAGGCTATTGGGAATTTATAATACAGGTAAAACATATGTATGTGAATGATCCGGATTAGTAAAAAAAATGCATCGGCAAAGATGCGTGTAGCGAAAACAATGCATAGAAATTAAATCGTGTGGGAAATTAAAAGACTGGTTATAAACATGTATGGAAAAAAAAGAAAATGGGGAAAAACGCGAACGGGAAGATAATTATCGGGGAAAAAAAAAATTGGGTAATTCATCTATACAGTCGCTCATCTATAACAATAAAGCCGTGCTTAGATCATTGTGACCGCTTCGGTTGCTTAGCTACTACTGCTATTGACTGTGCATGTCATACGGGTCAAACTGAGAACTCTTTTTTTTTGAAGTCGGTTAAAAAGTTGGTCCTGCGCAAGGTCCGTCGGGATCGCTACCACTGTATTACCCGCTCAGCAGCAGACTGGCTACTCGGAAGTCTGAAATTCGAATTTCGAATCTGAAAGTCCCGCTCATGCCAACACAGGTTAACACGAAAGCGAGAGGGACGGTCGGATACGAAGTTCGAATTTGTGACATTTATGGGAGCACGTCTTTTATGTTGAAAAGAAACTTCACAGAGATAGGGGTGAATCACTGGTCAGTTTATAGTAAAAAAAAATCTAGAGGTGCTCAATCAATTGGCTAACTAAAGTTTTTTAAAGATGTGCGAATTAGGTATAATTTTTTTTCGACAGTCGTCATCTTAGTTTTTTTTTTATACGACAAGGAAGGCAAACGAGCAAGTGGTTCACCTGATGGTAAGTGATCACCACTGCCCATAGACACCCGCAACCCCGGGGGGTTTGCAGATGCGTTGCCAGCCCACAGAGCTAAGATGAAATGCCTCTTGTGCTCGTAATTACACCGGCTGTCTTACTCTCCACACCGGAACACAACAGTGCAAGCACTGCTCTGCTTAGCGCAGGATTAGCGAGTAAGATGGTGGTAGCGATCCGGACGGACCTCGCACATGGTCCTACCATCCGCAAAACGTCACGTTACGCAAGATTCGAAAACTTCGTGCTCGCCCCACTGCCCTGTAAAAGTACGTACGACCGATTGTAGAGTGAGACGCACACAAACACCTAAGTGATGCTTCACAGAAAACACTTCTTACCCATTCACGTTAAAGACGGAGAAAAAGCGAAAATATGACAAAAGTATTCCGTTGTCGCCCGCAACCGCACTGCTCAATTTTCCTCTTCTTCCAGTTTAATTCTTGTCGCAAGTCACGTTGTTCATTTGAGCAACACGGCAGCGACACGACGCTATGAACCTACATGTTGCTGCCGTGTCGCTCGAATGTACGACGATGTCGCCGTCTCGCCGTCGACGCACCGAGCTCCGTTTCACCGACGAATAGAAGGCTGGGGCGGCCGTCTTTCCAGTGGCTACACCGAGGTGAGGCACCGAGCTTCGTTTCACCGACGAATAGAAGGCTGGGGCGGCCGTCTTTCCAGTGGCTACGCCGAGGCGATGCACCGAGCTTCGTTTCACCGACGAATAGAAGGCTGGGGTGGCCGTCTTTTCAGTGGCTACGCCGAGGCGGTGCACCGAGCTTCGTTTCACCGACGAATAGAAGGCTGGGGCGGCCGTCTTTCCAGTGGCTACACCGAGGTGAGGCACCGAGCTTCGTTTCACCGACGAATAGAAGGCTGGGGCGGCCGTCTTTCCAGTGGCTACACCGAGGTGAGGCACCGAGCTTCGTTTCACCGACGAATAGAAGGCTGGGGCGGCGGTGGCTTCACCGGGGTCAGATAGAGGGTTCCGCTCTCGCGTGTAATTCATTCATGTAGTTAAATAAGTCAGTACCCATATTGTATTAGGTGTTGTGCTTTGAGTCCCTTCGAGACCATGGACGCAACGTCGCGTCCGAAACGTCGAGGTATTTAAATAATACATGTTTTTACGTGATTAAAGTCCCGAGTATCAGGATAATCAGGTTTAAATCAATACATTATAAGTATCACGAAGGAAATCTGTAGGTACCCATTATACTGTACAATCTCTTCTTTTCTGTTTTCTGAGCGACTTTTTGTTTGTAACAACTTGTAGCGACCCTAGTGTCACACGCCAGTGACGTCATCACTGTTCTACCTCGCGCTAACGAAGTTTCTTAAGTAGGTTGAATAAATACACTTTCAATTCTCTTCCTTCGTACTTCGATCCCGGTTTCACTGCAGGATTTTCCTGGTCCATGGGATAGTGTTAGCTTCTAGCAATTTTGTTGGTTTGAATTTTACCTTCTTCTAAAGCTTTATGTTTATGTCGCATCAATTAAATAAGACCCGCTGAAACTTGAACACGTTCTTCAAAACTGTCTGCATTAAGTTTTGTTAGCCTTTGATCAGGGTAGACTGTGCGCTTCTGAAAAATCGCCATCAAAATTTGTTCGTTGCCTTTGATATTTTGACGCCCTTTGCAAACTGGCGCTTAAAGTGACTACTCCTCTCACTCTTCCTTCGGGCGAGGTCACAGCCCAGGATTGAAGGAGAACCACAGCAGTATCGAGGAGGGGAATTCAGTTCTTGGAGTTTAACCTGATAGTTTTTGCATTAGCGAATACGTTTTCGGGGATCGCTAAGTACTATAATAGGCACGGACGTCCGTGCAGTCCGCGGACTAACCACCCTCTGGACACCGCATCTTCTGTAATTGACTTGGAAAGTCATTACGAAAAAAGTCACGGCGAGCGGGCCGGGAGAATGCGTCGTGATTGGTTCATAGCTTGTCATCTCGTTTGTCGTCTGGTCGAAATTGAGCCGCGATTCGAGGCTAGAGATTCATAGGTGCAAATGAGCATTATGCATTTCGGAAACGTTCGCCCTGACATTTGGTGTCCAGAGGGTGGTTGGTCCGTGACTTGGGCTTGAGGGCTGGCCCTGGCTAGCAATAAAACAATCGTACCTGAAGCTTCTAAGTATCCAAAGAGTCGTGCGGCGCCGGCGGCGCGCTGCTCGCGCCTGCGCCCCTGCGTCGCGGCCGCCGTGTCCTCGGCCGGCTGCGCGGGCGTCGGGAACGTCCGCACGCCTGATGGCACCTTCAGGTTGCGGCTCTCGATGTGGCTGCAGGGAGTTAGGAGGCTTATTGTCTAATGCACATCTCTTTCTGTCAAACGGCATAAGATTGCGCGAGAATGAGTGCGATAGTGAGCGAGTGCGTGGAAGACAAAAGCCTTGAATGGCTCAGGGTGTACCGACTAAACTAAAGTCGTCTTCAGACACGGATTTCGTTTTACTGTGAACCCAACTACGACACTCCCTGTTTTAATACTTCAGGGTTTAATAAAATAATAATGAGAATGATGACTAAGACTAAGATGGTTTGACACCAGCAGCTTTTTTTGGAATGTCAAAACGATCGCTAAAAAAAATGCTGTGTAATAAGTGACGCCTTGGCTTTTTACGCGTATGCTTAGTCTAGTATTTCAATGTTAGGTACTAAGTATTTTGACATAACCCCGCGTAACTGGTTTGAAACTATCAAATAAAACGCTCTCTTGCTAAGAAACATTAACTTACTGGGCCTCCCTCAAGTGATGCGCCAACTGATGCTGGTCATCCGCCAGGAACGGGCACTTGGCGCAAGCCTTCTTGTTGTGAACCTTGTGGACGTGCGTCGCCAACCTCTCCGCCCGCGCTGCCTTGTATTCACAGAGCGCACAAGCGAACGGCTTCAAGTGGGTGTTCAGGTGTCGCTTCAGACACCAGTTGTCCACCCCTGACCAGGTGCAGTAGCAGCACGCGTACCGCCTCTCGCCTTTGCGTCTGACGCCGGCGGTGGTGGTAGCGACAGGGGTGGTATTCGTCACGGTCTTCGGTTGAGGAATAGTCGCGGGAGTCTCTGCTTTTGTTAGAGGCGCGCGTTCTATCTTCACAGGCGCTCGGTATTCTTGAGCGGGTGGCGGCTCCGCCGGCGGCTTGGTGTAGTAATGATGGGTTGCGTTGGTCGTAGCCGGCTGCTGCTTCCCGGTGGACCGCCGTATCCTGTTCAGGTCGTAGGGCTGGTCTCTGTGCATGCGGAGAAAGTGCTTCTTGACGTGGTCTGCTCTGTTGAACTGCTTCTGGCATAAGTAGCAGTGGAAGGGTTTCTCGTCCCGGTGGATGTTCTCGTGTCGGGTGAAGAGGTCCCTCCGGTCGGTGGCGTAGGGGCAGGCGGGGCAGGCGTAGCGCTTGCCGGGCTCGGCCGCCGCCGCCGGCTCGGGCGCCGGGGGCTCCACGGCCGGCACGGGGCTCGTGCGCCTTTCGTTGCGCTGGTTTTCCACCTGGAAAAACAAAGGTTAGCGTTAAATCCGTCGAAACGTACAAACTTGGATTTAAAAGACGTAAATAAGCTGGAGATGGTGATGACATGCTGATTCAGTATAATGACTGGGTTTTAATCACCAGTTGATAGTCATCCTGTTATTCCATATTTAGCGACCCGTTTTCCCTAATAGGCACTTATAAATTAAAAGGTTAACTGGTAGAGATCCCTTTAAGGGATAAGTTCGCTTTTGTACATTCGCTGTTATTCTGTTATCTGTTTTTTTTTGTTTTATGTGCAATAAAGAGATATACCTACATACGTAAATTCAATGAAAATGTACTTTACGTTCTGGAAAAGATAATTAATGATCTCATGGGGCATCATTTTATTTTTCGCCATTTTTTTTAATACGACGAGGAAGGAAAAAGAGCAAGTGGGTCACCTGATGGTAAGTGATCAACTGCCCATAGACACCCGTAAAACCGGGGGGTTTGCAAATGCGTTGCCAACCTAGAGAGATAAGATAAAGTGCCTCTTGTGCCCGTAGTTACAATGCTATCTTACACTTACAGGTCCCTATTTCACCAACTCTACAAATGTCAATTCACAATGACAAGTCGATCTTCATTTCATTGCCAATAGGAAGCGCCTTATAACAAAAGCTCTTTAAGTCAGCAATTGATAGGTACCGATTGTCATTTGTCATTTGTCAATTTGACGACCGGATAGCCTAGTGGTTAGAGACCCTGACTATGAAGCTTGAGGTCCCGGGTTCAAATCCCGGTCGGGGCAGATGTTTGTATGATGAATATGGATGTTTGTTCTCGGGTCTTGGATGTTTAATAGGTATATAAGTATGTATTTATCTATATAAGTATGTTTATCCGTTGTCTAGTACCCATAGTACAGGCTTTGCCTAGTTTGGGACTAGGTCAACTGGTGTCAAATTGTCCCATGATATTTATTATTATTATTTATTATTTTGACTGAGATTTGTAAAGTTGGTGAAATACAGGGGCCTTATTAAAGACTTGTCTTGAGACACTACGGTATTTGGGACGAAAAGATGTTGCGTAGCTTACAGAACGCTGCCCAGCCATGTTACCTTAGTTTTAAGTCGTTGTAGGTAGCGAGTGACGTCATCGAGGGCTGGGTTGTCGCGAAGCAGCTGGTCGGCTGCCGCGGGGTCCGAGTGGTGGTCGCGGGCCAGGTGCTGTCTCACGGCGCGGGCCCAGCCACTCGCGAAGCCACACTACGGACAAAACAACATCATCATTAGCCAATGATATCATATAAGTAATGTTATGTTAGGTACTGATCTAAATTAGCCTCTTCATCTTGGTTTCTGTATTTTGGTTGTCTGTAAGAGATCGCTTTTAAGCGATAAGACCGCCTATTGTCTACCATACCTGTTTTTCTGTAATCTCCTTGTACTGTTTTGTGGTTTTCAATAAAGAATATTTGTATTGTATTGTTGTATTGATCTGCTTCGCGCCTTGCTGCAACTCTAACCTAACCTCATCATCTTCATCCTATTCTATACACAGGCGGACCAATATTTATAAGATGACTCCTCAATACGTACATTTTGCTTAGGAACAGGGCACTGCTAACACTGGACAACTTAAAACACTGGGGAAAAGCGTTAAAATCTTTCTACGGAACCCTCGTGCGAGAGTCCGACTAGCACTTGTCCGGTTTTTTTTGTATGTACCTATGTTCCCCGGCGACTACTCGAAGACAGCTGTACCGATTTAGAAAATTCTTCTTTTGTTTGAAAGGGTATACTTTGCAGTTCATCCCACTCACCCACCAAGTCAGGATCTGGTGATGGTACCAAAGGGAAATTGAGGGCAACCCTCAAAATGTAGCTGCACGTACTCGGGCAGCCCAGCCAGTGCTCAGGCACGCGCGCCAGGAACCCCATGCATTCGCACTCAGCGCACTTGAAGAGCCTTTGCGCTGGGTTGTAGGACGCCACTATCGAGTGGGCCCAAAATGCTACTGCACGTACCTGGGCCAAAGGGCAGTGGAACACCCGGGCGTGCGAGTGCGTGCCCAGCCAGTACTCAGCCACGCGCGCCAGGAACCCCACGCATTCGCACTCAGCGCACTTGAAGAGTGTTTGCGCTGGGTTGTAGGATGCCACCCTTGAGTGGACCCAAAATGCAGCTGCACGTACCTGGGCCAAAGGGCAGTCGGTGTGTGCCCAGCCAGTGCTCAGCCACGCGCGCCAGGAACCCCACGCATTTGCACTCAGCGCACTTGAAGAGTGTTTGCGCTGGGTTGTAGGACGCCACCCTTGAGTGGACCCAAAATGCAGCTGCACGTACCTGGGCCAAAGGGCAGTGGAATACCCGGGCGTGCGAATGCGTGCCCAGCCAGTGCTCAGCCACGCGCGCCAGGAACCCAACGCATTCGCACTCAGCGCACTTGAAGAGTCTTTGCGCTGGGTTGTAGGACGCCACCCTTGAGTGGGCCCAGGCTAGGGGCTCTTCGGAGGCTGTCCACCGGTCTTCGGCCGCTGGGTCGATCCGGGGGGTGAAGTTGGCCTGTGAAGGAAAACCAAGGTTAATGTTTTACACCGGTAGACTACCACAAATAAATTATTATCGTTATGTATTTTATTGCGTGCTGTTTTTTTTTGGAGACCGGAATAAAATAGAAATCCATACATTAGCTCAAAGAAATTTTTGGATTTTATGCATGAAAATAAAAACCAAAATGTTTTTGACAAATACAAAATTTTGCTGCCTTGAAGAGTTTCTGTTTAAGCGCGCTTTATATTTGGCTGTGTAATGTAGATGGAATTGTCATTGCAAACTGACATTTGTAACATTATTGTGTTATTATAAGCACGGGACTTAATAATATAATGTACCTAATTATTTAAATACCTCGACGTTTCGGTTCCCTTCGATACCATGGACGAAACGTCACATCATTCGTCGTCACGTCATTTATTTTAGCGTGATTATTTTATTTTAAAGAAACAACTAAATGACAATACATAAGAACCAGAAACTAAAAAAAACTATGACTAATTAATATATTAAGAAAGTATAACTAATAAATTAAATTAAAATAAATTTAGAAAAGAGCTCCCCCGCGGCATAGTCCCAAAGATGCTGGCAGCATTTCCTCGCTATATCGCGATGCCGATGTCTCTTTTAGCATGATTAAGTCCCGTGTTTATCATAATAATGTGTAAAAATCGCGAAAGTTTAAATCAATGACATGAACTAGCCATAATGAAAACGGGATATTGACCGCGATTACCTTATAGGTTTGATGAGCTCCCGATATTTCGATGCAGTTACATGCATCATGATCACGGGCAAACTGACGAAACGAGGGTAGATACTAATGTTGCGCAGACCGGGCGCATTTTAGCGCGCTGTCTGCGCGCACTGCCACTACTATCGGTCGCGTTCTCACTTATTACTTAAGCACACAACATATACGGCGTCACTACGCGTACCCGAAACTGATTCTGGACAACCCTTGCAGAACCCCGTTTTCATTACGTCTAATGCATTTAACCGCGAATCATTTAAAACTGTTAATGTCATGACATTTGTAACTTTCATGAAATAGGGGCCTGTTGTCAACAATGAAGTGTTACTAACCTGAAGGATCCCAGGCGGCGGAAACCCGTTCTGCATCAGCGCAGCCAGGCCCCAAGCCGTGATGTGTTCCTCGGGGCGGAGCTCATCCTCGAGGTCCCGCTCTGCAGCAGGGAACTCCACGCCGATGACGCCGCCTACCGTGGCCTGCCACACCAACGTCTGGTTACAGTCAGACCGTGGGCAGGGAGTTTCAATTTTTTTTATGAACTTCCAAAGTAGGATAAATACTCAGAATACAGCCCCCCGACTACGAAGTGCAAAATTCGAACTTCATATCGTGCCGTCCCTCTCAAGCTAATATTATTTAAAAGCAGAGCGAGCAGGACGATACGATACGAATTTCGATTTTCTAATTTCGTAGTATGGGGGCAGAACACACCAGAAGCCGCGCTCAATCATAACCGCACGCTGCGCACTGTGTCATTTAACGTCCAAAAATACGTCTGAAACGCGTTTGCGTTAAAGTAAAGTGTTAAATAGTGTGAAAATTGTTTGCTGTCGATACGTGCCACTAGTGGCGCTACCAATTTGCCCATATTATTTCATTCAGACGTAAACGCGAACGCGATCGAGACGTTTTTATTGATTACACTAGGCGCTTCAGTTTTAGGCGCGTTGGCGAGTTCGGGTCTGTACTGTATTGTGAGGCTTAATAACACGACATTTTACACTTACCCCCTTACTTATAACAGGTTACATACAGGTTCTTGAACCGCTTGAACAGCTTGTTGTTAAAGCTAAATTATGTTCAGTCTAATCTAAACACTTGAAGTCAACTTTGTGACTAAACAAACAAGTGACAAAAACTTAAAAACAGAGGAATTGTAAGCTTGTAAGCTTTTACGTAATAAGGGGGTAGACATTAAACACTACACACAACAGCGAAGTAAATAGGTACATCATAGTTTATAGGTAAGCGTGGATAAAGACAGGAAGATGTTACTGACATGTCTTAGTCGACCGAGGAATAAATTAAC
Source organism: Clepsis dumicolana (assembly GCA_963691665.1). Taxonomy (NCBI): domain Eukaryota; kingdom Metazoa; phylum Arthropoda; class Insecta; order Lepidoptera; family Tortricidae; genus Clepsis; species Clepsis dumicolana. The sequence goes on along the minus strand of OY829520.1, from coordinate 13,797,168 downwards.
AGGTCGTTCAAGTTATTCTTACGGCTCAAAAGCTGTAAAAAAAACGCAACTTTTACCACTTCATTTTGGCCACCTGGCCTCCAAGCGGTACATCGTTGGTCACGTACTCCCGTCTCTATTCACCATACACATACATAAAACATTAAAGATAGGCCACACACCTGTTCAGCGTTGACAAAATGCGGCCCTCACTCATTAGCTGTCATTAGACTGACAAAATCAAACATCAAAGGACTCTATAAGTCACCGAATCACTTAATCACCTAATCACTTAATCACCTAATCACCTAATCACCTATAATTGCTTGTCCGCGCGCGATGCAGTGGTGGCGTATCTGTCTATTTTTAACCCCCGACGAAAAAGAGGGGTGTTATAAGTTTGACATGTGTATCTGTGTGTGTGTCTGTGTATCTGTGTATCTGTCTGTGGCATCATGCTCCCAAACGGATAGACCGATTTAGATGCGGTTTTTTTAATCGAAAGCTAGTGTAATCGACATGGTTCTAAGCCAGCCATCGGCCAAGTTTCATTAAAATCGGTTCACCCGTTTTTGAAATATTGAACGTTGAAATGACAATGCCGGGGGTTTTTCAACTTTTCTAAGTTGGTTATTGTATATCAATGACAATGGCCAAATGAGCTTGGTACTGTAACATCGAGTATCGTACCTCTTCCCCGTACAGCTTCTTGGTTATCTCCTTAAACATGTCTTCGCAGTCCATCGTGAGGGCTGCCACGCTCGAGACTGCGCTCTCCATGCCGTGCTACACACTGCAAAAAAACACAAGTTAAGACTTAATTGTCTCTACGCTAAAGTCCTGTATGGACCGTATGGACGAAAACATTCCGACGAATAGAGAACCCCCCTCCTTTTTTGAAGTCGGTTAAAAACGGGGGAGAGTTAAGAACTTAAGCGGATGATTTCAGCAATAATCAAGAGATGGGGTAAGTTTTTAAGAAATTGGAAAAGTAAGAAAACGATGTTATTGTTCAATTCCATGTGAGGGAGATTATGAAATTTCATATTTTTAGGATAATAAATGCAGAAGTAACATGGTTACAAGCGGAAAAATTGTCTCTGTATGCCGATTGATAAAACTCTCTTTAATGTTATTTTACCAGCTTCCCTTACTAACCTATTTCAGCTTTCCACCTATGTATACTTCAAGTAATGGATTAAATTAGTTAGCTCCTCCGCGAAGTAGTGCAGTATAGTCCTGCGAAATAGTCCCGCTGAGGATGCCTCGGAGAGAGGCGAAACACGTGTCCGGTACTATTTTACTGGTGGTGGTAGTTTTGGTGGTGGGGTTAGTTTAGGTTAGAGTTTAGGTTAGAGTTTGCGTTGATTATTTCATTTTCTATTTGCGGAGGGAAAATTAATTGCATGAGAATAAATACTCAGCGCAGACGAGGCTATTTCGCATGACCATACTGCACTACTTCGCGGTGGAGCCAAGTAATGTAATCCATTATTTATAACATGGACCTCCGCAAAGTTACGCCTGAATTTATACAATATGCATCAGTATACATATTGTATAAATTCAGGCGTTCAAAACATCCAAGCCAAACCATCCGTTGGTATGCCAAGCTATAACAAAGATGGAACCTCAAATTGTCCTATCAACCCAAATCACGTAACCCGCAATCAATGCACTGATAACCAAATTGAGTCACCCCGGGATTCCCCGAACGCATAGGTGGGGGAAGTGCAAGTGCACCCCACTCTCCCCTAAGGGAGGGGAGATGAGCGGGGGGACGGACCCCGCGGGGGGCAAAGGGGGTGGGGGGCGACGGGCGGTGGCTCGCGGGGAAACAGTCGCGAAAGGGAGGTTTGGCTTTTGCGGATTTTTTTATTTACAAGTACAAAGGGATGTCTTTGTTACCTGCTGGTGCTTTTATGTAAGTTTGAAGGTAAAAAATTATGTAAAAGTATTTACGTGAAAAGTAATGCAAATGGAAATATGTTTAACCGGTGATTATTTTCGAAACGTAACCATCTAGCTTTTAATTAGAATATTTGTATTGTAAAATACTAGATAAGAAATCAAGGAAACAAGGTCTTTAATAACTTTAATAGAAAAAAGGCTCTATTTAAATTTAAAACAGGTTCAACTTCAGGTGGATCAGGTAGTAAAAAGAAGAGAGAAATTATTGACCTATACCAAATGGTACAAAAAACTAAAAAATAATTCCAATATCTGAATCAGCAGAATACGCAGATAATCACACCAATACTGTTCAAGGATCACAAAGATTACAACTATCTCCCTCACTATCTAACACCGCAAACCCCAATTCATCAAAACGGGTCAAAAAAAAACAGAAACCTGCCACTAATTCTCAAGGTATCATAAAACACGAAACACGCAACTAAATTTAGAAGGAAATTTCACACGGGCAGGGCGGGCGAATTGATTACGGTGGGGGGCCGCCCTACCCCACGTAACCCCCGAACCAAAAACCCTTGGAACTAAAAGCAAAAACCCTCTTTTGGGGTCAAAAATTTTGGCGTTACGTACAGTCCTCCATGTAGTGGGGTAGTAGAAAGGTTGCACTTACCTGTAGCAGAGAAACCGGCACGGAGCTCAGCCCGGGCCGGCGGGTGAACTCCGACTGAGGCATCGATCGGTGGGCGCGGGGTGGGGTGGCCGGTATTGACTAAATACTTGCCCACGCATACTCGGCTAATGTAGATAAGGATTTGCTGGACGCTTGCTTAGTGAGCGCTTACGTAAGGGGGGGGGGGGGGGGGGGGTCGCGTGTTTTTGGTGTATTAATTCCAATTAAAATTGTACATTATTATGTTAATAACTAAACGACTGTACAATATACCTATGTTTCTTTTAGTCGATTAGTTTTTTGGAATGTTCAAAAATGAGCTTGCGTTTTCTATAGCTCACATGGCCACTATATGTGGGTATGTATATTTCTGTAGGTCAGCTTTTGACCACAATCGCATCTGGCTGGAGATTGCAATACCGAAGTTGCGTGATCCCGCAAAACGCAATGCCAATGTTGATGATTTGTTGGCACAGGGCTGCCCATTTTTAAATCCGAACTCTACAACACTATGAAATATTGCGGGATTTCGCAGTCGCGTTGAATTCCACAAAATAATTAAAATAATTTAATTAACTGCTATAAGACATCACTTCTCGGACAACTAATAAACTAAAATTGAGAAGAAAAACGTGAGTTAAGAACAGTAGCACATAAATTTGACACTTTCGGCAGCGGTAAGCGGCTATACAGCCGTTATAACAATAGAAATTTTACTGTGTCTAGATTACCGTGAGATTCAATTTAAGTGAAGTCAACGAATCAGTAATAATATAATAAGCCCGACTAATCTGAGTGTTTGTTTCGCTGGCGCTAAGGCGTACGCTCTCAGAAGGTTTCCTCGGACTACGGATTCGTATTTTTTTATACGACAAGGAAGGCAAACGAGCAAGTGGGTCACCTGATAGTAAGTGATTACCATTGCCCATAGACACCCGCAACCCCGGGGGGTTCGCAGATGGGTTGCCAACCTAGAGAGCTAAGATGAAATGCCTCTTGGGCCCGTAATTACACCGGCTGTCTTACTCTCCTCACAGGAACACAAAAGTGCAAGCACTGCTGCTTAGAGGCAGGATTAGCGAGTAAGATGGTGGTAGCGATCCTTACGGACCTCGCACCAGACCCTACCACCCGTAAGTATGAAACATCTTGGGCTATATATTAAGACCTATATTAATCCGTTTATTTCACTACAATTTTGCGGGTGGTAGGATCTTGTGCGAGGTCCGTCCGGATCGCTACCACCATCTTACTCGTTCATCCTGCCGCTAAGCAGCAGTGCTTCCACTGTTGTGTTCCGGTGTGGAGAGTAAGACAGCCGGTGTAATTACGGGCACAAGAGGCATTTCATCTTTGCCCTCTAGGTTGGCAACGCATCTGCAAATCCTCCGGATTTGCGGGTGTCTATGGACAGTGGTGATCACTTACCATCAGGTGACCCACTTGCTCGCTTGCCTTCCTCGTTGTATAATAAAAAAAAACAATTTGACTCCACGTACTATGTGTATAGTTACTTGAAAGAAGATAGACAAACCTTGTGAAAGCCTCAGGGGTTCTTTTCGTTCCATAACTATTCCTACTTTCTAACTTTGCCAATTTTTCTAATATCCGCTGACTCTGAATTCCCGAACTTCCTCAGACTGTATGTCAATTAGTGACCATTCTACATAAGCTAAAATATAACTATTGCACAAGAAAATAAAGCCCATAATTCCTTGAGTAAAGATGTCGATAATTATCAATATCTTATGTAAGTAACTATCTGAGTGAGGAGGGTAGGGGAAGGGGATACCCGAGGCCGAGCAAGTAGTTTGAAAGAAAACCTAAAAAAAAACACTTAATGATGCTCTCTCCTCCTTCGCTGCTTGTCTCTCTGTCTCTCGCAGAACTAAGTTTTCTGTTAATTTTTTTTATGTGCAATGTATGAAAAATTTACAGTTAATTACCGGAAGCAATCGAAGCATAATAAGGTGAAATCGGAATTTTTAATTACATTTATCTTTGATTTTGTATGAGGTGATACAGACACAGACAGGTCCTTGTGTAGGTATAGAATGTCATTGGTAACACCTGTATTAAAAAAACATTTGTTATCAAAAGACAACTTAGAAAAGTTGAAAAACCCCCGACATTGTCATTTCAAAGTTCAATATTTCAAAAACGGGTTAACCGATTTTATTGAAACTTAGCTAAGAACCATCTCGATTAAACTAGCTTTCGATTAAAAAAAACCGTATCGAAATCGCTCCATCCACTTGGGAGCTATGATGCCACAGTCAGATACACAGGTGAAACTTATAACACCCCTCTTTTTCGTCAGGGGTTAACAAATGAACATGTCTGAAAAGATTAAATGTATTAGACCGTTAAGTAACAAGATACAAAAGTGGCAAGCTACTTTCGACGTTGACTATGTGTACGCGTCATGACTACAAGGCACGTGTAGTCTTAGGCCTGCCGCACATTGAGCCACTAGTCGCGGCCACTAAGGCCTGCCACATGTTGAGCCACTGGTGGCGGCCACTAAGGCCTGCCACATGTTGAGCCACTGGTGGCGGCCACTAAGGCCTGCCGCACATTGAGCCACTAGTCGCGGCCACTAAGGCCTGCCACATGTTGAGCCACTGGTGGCGGCCACTAAGGCCTGCCACATGTTGAGCCACTGGTGGCGGCCACTAAGGCCTGCCGCACATTGAGCCACTAGTCGCGGCCACTAAGGCCTGCCACATGTTGAGCCACTGGTGGCGGCCACTAAGGCCTGCCACATGTTGAGCCACTGGTGGCGGCCACTAAGGCCTGCCGCACATTGAGCCACTAGTCGCGGCCACTAAGGCCTGCCACATGTTGAGCCACTAGTCGCGGCCACTAAGGCCTGCCACATGTTGAGCCACTGGTGGCGGCCACTAAACGCGATCACTAGTAGCGAGCGCGGGCGACTCCCACAGCTTGTGGCTCGAGCGCGGCCACTCGAACGCTCGGTTTGCGCCGATGCTATACAAAATCTATGTATGAAAAAACTCGTCCGCAGCTTGTGGTCGCGTCCAGTGGCCACAACTTGTATGCTTTCGCCCGCGGCTTCACTCCCGTGGCAGAACTCTCTTGGGTATTACACTAAGTTTTAATTGGAACTTGAAAAATAACGATGTCCCATATAAACTTTCACGCCCTTTTACCCCCATAGGGGTGGAATTTCGAAAAATCTCGCCTTACCCCTTGTTAACGCCAAAATAGTTCCTTTTAAACTTAGCGCGCTTTTAATGCGCCTGCATACTTGCAAATTTAGCTAGCTCCAATATTAGTTAAGTTGGCAGTCAGTATTCCCTCTATATCTGACGACCGGATAGCCTAGTGGTTAGAGACCCTGACTATGAAGCTTGAGGTCCCGGGTTCAAATCCCGGTCGGGGCAGATGTTTGTATGATGAATATGAATGTTTGTTCTCGGGTCTTGGATGTTTAATATGTATATAAGTATGTGTTTATCTATATATGTATGTTTATCCGTTGCCTAGTACCCATAGTACAGGCTTTGCCTAGTTTGGGACTAGGTCAATTGGTGTCAAATTGTCCCATGGTATATATATATATATATTTTTTTATCTTTTATCCTTTTCCCTCCCGCACGCCTACACATCATTTGTCGCGCGCTTGAGCTGAGCGCGCACCTGATTGGCTGATTCAAACATCGCCCGCCGAGTGCCATCAAAAATGGAGTTCAAGTTCTATCTAGCAAGCCGGCAGAACACGTGCTTGTGCTACTGAAAAATTGGAAATAAGGACTTAATCTGAGTCTTTCAGCCTCTCGATTCGTCGCGAGTGTTTAATTGGTGAAAGGAAGTTGAGGTGGCCACCTTTTTAGACTATAACCAACATTTAGTGCTGTTTTGTGGTGTATCGGACAACGCCCTGCTGGATTGGTCTAATCCACGCCTGGCTGGACCCTAGATCCTGCCTGGATACTGCGAGCTGCGCGAGGATCCTCAAGGAAGGCGTGTTTTCCATCTGACCGCCACTGACTGCCACTTAGGTACATAGTCTAGCATACGAAAACCCGCAAATTAAATACAGTCCACTTACTGTGGTGGTTGCTCCGCGACCCTTCGCCCCAGGTCGTATAGAAACCTTCGTTTCTCCGTACCTCGCATCAGGTTCTCCAATTCCCTGACCCTAGGTAGAATCTCCGCGCTAACACCCCTAGCGTACATTATAAAAGGAACCTCTATGCCAAATTTCAGCTTTCTAGGTAAGGGTTTGGGCTGGGCGTTGATCAGTCAGTCAGTAAGTCAGTCAGGACTTTTCCTTTAAATGTACAGAGGCGAACTTATCCCTAGTGACCCAACGTGCGGCTGGCCTTACCCAAGCTAGTACGTGATATCTCGAAAAACTTGCTAACTCGGTGGGAATTCCGAACTTCGTTAACGTACTGCATTGCGCTTTTCCCGAGGAGTGAATGATGGTCCAACACACTCGCGAAGTGGGTTCAGGGTTTCGATTATTGAATCTCACCCGGTGGCTAAATTCACTGGTTTCTAAAAAGTTCGTATTGTTGAATCTCACCGATGAATAAAATTCTCATTCCAATTTCACGTTTACCGTAAGCCTACGTACACAGATGCTGTTATACTTGCAAATTCCACTCACTCATGGCAACATGAATTTGCTGCTTTCCATTGTTATGTACATAGATTACTAACTGTACCTCTTTCGAAAGAGCATTATGATTCGGACTTAAATACTGAATATCAGATAGCAATAACAAATGATTGTACCAAGTACAGCAATGGTTAATAGTCTAGCTAATTCAAAAGAACTAAGGACATATAGTAAATTGCATGCTTTACTCTGCGTTGCCATCTCAGTCTACTAAAATTCTCATGCCTATGATATTAAATACGAATGCCCCCACCCACTCGTAAATGAGATCACTGAGTGACTTCTTGACCACTGGCAGTGACAGCTAACGTTAATGTTGTAATGTGTTGACATATTTGTCTATGACAGAAACGCAAATTAGCTGCATGTTAGTAGGCAGGTATGATGACATTCAAAAGAATTTGGGCAAATAGTGATATTAATGTCACGGATGAGAAATTAGTCACCAAGTGAGATTCAAAAATTGACCCCCAGGACGTAATTTGAAGACTCCTTAACGCAAGTTTACGCAACACGGCACACTACACACATAAAACACTTTTTTATAGAAAAAATAAAAGAAAAACCGGCCAAGTGCGAGTCGGACTCTCGGACTGTCCTTTGGGGTTTTTTTCGCTTTCAAGTAAAAATTTTAGAGTGTCGACAAAGAGATTGTCCCCAAAATCCTTACAGAAGACAAAAATGCTAATAAAAAGTGATACCTAGTTTGAAGTGAATATGTAACAGTTTTACTGTAATGTTTTATTCTTTCCACTTCCATTATTTAATTACTTAGTAGCATTTTCCAATAAAATTTTAAAGCAAACGTAACCTTGTTTTTCCCTACTACGTTTCTTTACAAAACGACGAAAACTACGTACCTACTTTTTTACAATCAGCAGCAAAAGTAACTAGGCAATGATCTGCACAAGCTCTTATGTCTATAACAATAGAGCCGTGCTTAGCTAAGCAACCGAAGCGGTCACAATGATCTGCACAAGCTCTTATGTCTATAACAATAGAGCCGTGCTTAGCTAAGCAACCGAAGCGGTCACAATGATCTGCACAAGCTCTTATGTCTATAACAATAGAGCCGTGCTTAGCTGAGCAACCGAAGCGGTCACAATGATCTGCACAAGCTCTTATGTCTATAACAATAGAGCCGTGCTTAGCTGAGCAACCGAAGCGGTCACAATGATCTGCACAAGCTCTTATGTCTATAACAATAGAGCCGTGCTTAGCTAAGCAACCGAAGCGGTCACAATGATCTGCACAAGCTCTTATGTCTATAACAATAGAGCCGTGCCTAGATCATTATGACCGCTTCGGTTGCTTAGCCACTTCTGGCTGCTGACTGTACTTACGCAAACTGTGGGCACTAAATTAGTCGAATCAAAACCATTTTTATGTCAAGAGCTACAAAACCACTGTTAACCTGTGCTGTGTGTGTGTGTGTGTGTGATTAAACCATGCTTATCGTTTGTTTTATTTGTGCCTAATCCAGTGCCCTAAGCACGACTTGTCGAATCCTGCGTCACGTAAAATCGAATAGTAAACTATAACGAGTTTGGAACAGCGCCCGCCCGTGAGCGTATTTGGAACTAAAATTTAGTATGAGATTTCTCGATCTCGATACGATAACCGTAACGTAACGCAGGATTCGACAAGTCGTGCTTAGGGCTCAGCTCCAATTCAATTCAAGCTCTGCTACAGGCCGTAGCAAGCCTACGCTGCTACGTGTAGCATTTAACGCCTACGTTAACATGTAAATGGAATTAATTAACATTAACAACGAATCCAAGTTTAACGAGACCTTGTTGATGCCCCCACGTCATGATATTAATAAATAATTTACCTGTTTTTGTCCGGATTGACCTTTAAATCATAATCTACAGCTTACATGCTGCCCACTACTGGGCCCAGGCCTCCTATCCGTATTAGAGGGTGGGCTATAGTACCCACGCGGGCCTTGTGCTTTTTTTTTTACAAAAGAGGAAGCACACGAGCAGGCGGGTCACCTGATGTAAAGCAATCACCGCCGCCCATGGACACCCGCAACACGAGGGGAATCACGGATGCGTTGCCAGGCCTTTAAGGAATAGGTAGGCTCGTTTTTTAAAGATCCCTAAGCTGTATCGCTGATTTTGAACGTCACACACACTATTGAAATACCTCGTGGGAGTGTGCAGGTTTCCTCACCATGTTTTCCTTCACCGAAAAGCTTCTTATAGATTACAAAATGTAATTTCGCACTTAAATTCCGAATGCCTATGAGGCGGAAGCCGGGGTTCGAACCCGGGACACTCTGATTGAGAGGTTTTAGGTTATCACGGCTCCTGTCTTATGTACCAGAACTTAATGGAAGCTAGTTAGTTAGTAAGTCAAATCCGGTAAAACCTATTCTGACGCACAAGATACGAGCCTATTTAGTTCTAAATTAGATACTAGCTTATTTGCCAAGCCATAACTGTCGCCCATCGACCATGAAAACCTTTCCTTTATGCATTTACACACCCACACACATACATATTTACCTAAAATTCGCAAGCCATTTTGAAACTTATTGAAGTGGCATAAGGTTGAATGGATACCGCCTACTTTGTTCGGTCAGTAAAATAATAATTCGGGAGCACTCGGAAGTCGTCGGAAGTGATTTGATCGTTCCTGTAAATTAGCTGCCGTGTATCTGTAAACGCCAATCTATTGTCGACTCTATCTGTAGAAACTTTGAGATATTTTTCCTCTGTATTCCTTGGATGAATTGAGGTGGTATTCTGGGTCGATTTTTCATGGTTGTCGAACAGTGTGTCCCTTTTTTACCGGGTTGGTTAGAAAGGGAGATGATACCCTCTGGTAATGAATGGAGTCGTGGTTTCTTGTTGTAGAGACTAGCGTCGCCATTGTAAGAAAATTGGATCGTTTTTTTAATGGATTTTCTTTTTAATTCTTTTTAACGCAGCAATTATGCCTTGGGGTTTATTGCGCTGATAAATACAAGTATATTCAACCCTACGACCTTTGAAATTGGGTTCAATTTAGAATTTTAAGAATCGAAACATGATTAAAGTTAATGTTTTTAGCTTTGCTTGAAGCTTGAAAGTAGTTTTTATACTGTAAGTACCTAGTTATTTTTGGAACGAATTTTTTTTTATGGATGCCGTGTTGGTACCTACATACCAATGCTATTATTATAATACTAGCTTTCGCTCGCGCCCTTGGCAGAACTCTCTATCCCGTGGGTATTTCACTAAGATCATAATCGTAACTTGAAAAATAACCACTTCCCATACAAACTTTCACTTTTTTTACCCCCTTAAGGATGGAATTTCGTAAAATCCTACCTTACCCCTAGCGTATATTATATAAGTAACCTGTATACCAAATTTCAGCTTTCTATGTCCAAGCTATAATATTCGCATCCTGCGTAACGTAACGCTACCGTATCGAAATCGAGAAACTTCGTACAAAATTTTAGTTCCAAATACGCTCACAGGCGGGCGCTGTTCCAAACGTCATACAAATTCTCGACAACGTTACGCAGGATTCGAATATTCGTTCGGGCCCCAAAAAGACTGGATTTTTTCAATCCGAAAAAAAAAACAATAATTTGAACCTGAATTTCAGAAGCCGATTTCAAATTTTCCCCGCGTACCTAATATCATTGCAGCTACTACAGTGCTAGATTTAGAAAGGGTAAAAAATTACCCGATATTTTTGTGACAAACCCTCGGGAGGGATATTTCGTGTTCGCCTCTAAATGGTTTATCCCGTGAGACCTTCACGGTATATTTTACGGCGACCCTTTCCCGTCACGACATTGTATAGGTACTCGTACAGTACCTACTCATCTATAAATAAATAAATAAATAAATATGATGGGACAATGGACACCAATTGACCTAGGCCCAAACTAGGCAAAGCCTGTACTATGGGTACTAGACAACGGATAAACATACTTATATAGATAAATACATACTTAAAATATTAAACATCCAAACCCGAGAACAAACATTCGTATTCATCATACAAACATCTGCCCCGACCGGGGATCGAACCCGGGACCTCCAGCTTCATAGTCAGGGTTTCTAACCACTAGGTTATCCGGTCGGTGGTCGTCGTATACTCTATACTAAAATTATAAATGAGAACGTAACTCTGTCTGTTAGTTACCTCTTCACGGAAAGACCGCTGCACCAATCTAGATGAAATTTTGTAAAAAGATAGTTTGAATATTGAGGAATAACATAGACTACTTTTTATTAGGAAAAATTGTATAGTTCCCGCGGGATAGCGATAATCGAAGTCTACGCAGACGAAGTCGCGGGCAACAGCTTAGAAAATATAGGTAAGTATAACACGTGACGAAAGTCTGAAGTCCAAAACCGGGGTTTGCCAGCGAGCCACGGAGCCATGCTAGGTGTGAAACAATTATACACATCATCAACATCATCATGTCAGCCGAATGACGTCCACTGCTGGACGGCGGCCTCCCCCAAGGCTCTCCACTCAGCCCGGTCTTGTGCTTTCCGCATCCACCGCTGTCCCGCGATCTTGATCCCGGTCCGTGGACGCCATTCGAGAACCTTCTGACCCCATCGGCCATCAGTCCTGCGAGCAATATAGGCTGAATAGGTGTTATAGTGAACGCTCTTGCCATCCAGCGCTTTTTTTCTATTCCTCTCTAGGGTAATGCATACCTTTCCTCCCGTATGTTAGATAAGATATGCCTCACTTTCCGAGTACGAGAGATGAAAATGTACTTTAAACATACTCGTACTTTGCCAGTTGGAAATGTTAGAATCCCACTGCTAAGGAATTACGGATTATTAGGGTTTTTTTTGCTGTTTTCTGTAATCTCCTTGTTTTGTGGTTTTCAATAAAGAAGGTTGGTTTTCAAGAAAGAATATTTGTATTTGTACGATCTGTACCAAGTGTTATTCTTTAAGAGTCGGCGCGCAAGAGTAACATTTTCGGGCAACTGTTGCCGTGACTGTATTGTAAAGTGGTCCTTTCAATGCTTAACAAAAGAAATTACAACAGTAATGTTGCGGCGACAAAAGTTCCCTGCGAAAATATTTGGCTTGACTAATAAACTACCTACTTCATGCCAACAGCAAAATAGGTGGGTAAATACTTTTTTTTTATATTCCTAAGTCGATTCCTATTTTATTTAGACCCTAATAAGGTGACAATGCTGAAATTGAAATTTATCGTCTCAAAATTCACAGTAATGCTGAAAATTACTGTCACAAAATCATGCACAAGAATAATTCCAACCTGTCATTAATTACAAAATTACTTTGTCAGTTTGTCACTAAGCGGATGTATTTGTGAAATTTACGAGTTTCTCGGTTTACCGTGCCTTTTTACAATTTAAAAGCACCTCCGCAACCTAGCGCCAATTTTAATAGGTAATCACAATTTCCCTTTTTCTTTCCTATCTATCCCTGGATATAGGTCAGATCAGAATTGACTGTTCTACGCATTGCAGAATGGGCGCAGCGACTAGACGCAATGAGAAGGCCCGGTCGGTTCATTCATACGCTACGCGCCGCGGCGGGGTGCAATCGGATCGCTAGGCGAGACAAAGAAGGCACTAGTGTTATTCTCTTGCGTCCTCGCTCGCAACCTCGAGCTGTCACTTTTTGGTACTTAATTACAAACGATTCAGCGCTGTAACAGCTACGAATAACATAGGAGGATGACGCCCTAGAAGATGGAAAACATTAAGTAAATTCGGATGTGTTTTGTCACTGATGTGGTTTTATTTGGGCTTAAAGTGTTAGATTCAATGATGATGATGCTATAAATTAGGTTGTTGAGTTTAAAACTGAAAAGGGATAGACAGAACGAGAGAGATGATTCTTTAGGCGATAGCTGATAGACCTAACTTATTAGGTACCCTAGTAAACATTAAATGGGTAAGTTACACCTAGCTGTGAACGACTTTAGATCTTATGGTCAACGTTATTTTCAGCAAAAAATTGACTACCAGAAAATGGTAACCAGAAAATGAAATGGATTTATTCGCCTTTGTAAGAATGACAATGCTTTTGAAATCTGATGTCTTGTAGTCTTAAATCTTACAGTAACATCCTAATGCGATATTTAACTGCTGATTTATTTAAACCATTCACTAAGAACTGCGTTGCAGTGTCAAGCTAATTACAGAATCTGTCGTTCTAGATACTTTTGGCGCCACTGACTCATATTTGTTTACAAGCCATTTCAAAATCATACTTCTATTAGCTTCACGTCATATTATAAATATTGTAATAATGTAGTGTTTATGCTGTCAATCGCGGCTCGTCGGTTCATGCGAAGCTAGCGGTCCTGTCGCGCATGCGCGGTGCGCGCGTCGCACTCGCGCGCCCTCGGTAAAGATCGGTGCGGTGCGCAGGCGGGCGGATTGCAGGGCTGTCAACTAGAATTCAAGACGGAAAATTGGAATACTTTTTGTTCTTTGACAAAAAAGGTAATTAAGCCAATTTTACTGGCGCGTAGAAGATTTGAAATCCATTTGGATGTGTTTGACGCATTGTCAGGGATGCGGGAGTTAGGATATATGGTCAATTATTGAAGTTTTCTTTATTTTGCGCACAGTTAGCTAGTTTGCGAAGTTTCTTTTGTGACTAACAATAAGAGCAGTAAGTTACGTTTTTAGCAAATGGAAACAAGTTGCCTTGTTACATTGAAAAAGCTGTTCTGTGTAATTACCATTTCAGAGGACGCTCCTTGAGATTTTTTCAATGCAAAGGAGCTTAAAAATTGCACTATAATATCAACATTTAAGAATTCACCATTGAAGGCTACGATTCCATCGTAACGGTAACACAATTAGGAAGAAATTAGTATTAAACAGCATGCTGCCACCACCACCAGCCTTTACAATTTCCCCTCACCGCCTGTCTCGCCGTGCCCAGCAACTTACAACTTACACTTCCTTTCCCCAGCATTTTCCTCGACCACTCTGCGCCAGCCCTGCGCGACGCGCGTGGGCGGGGCGGGGCGACGCGGTCGATCGCCAGTCGCGCCCCGACCGCGGCCGCACACGCTTATACCGACAGACGCCGCGCCATGCCGCGCCCGCGCCACCGCTAGCGCCGGCATGCCCCACGCCGGCGCCTAGCGGGCAGGTACTACCATACACCAACTGCTACCATCACCCTAGGATAAGCGAGTGTCGTACCCCCTTGTGATTAATGGAGTGATATCCAGCCACTGCCCGTGAAAGTGTTTTATGGGGGAGTTAACTCTCACCCCACTAGGTCTGGTGTCTCAAACCTCAAGTGTTACTTTGACCAAGGAAAATGAGTGTTATAGTTTCCACCTTGTAGACGGCCTGTGAAACGTCGAGTGTTATCCCGCCCGTGAAACAAGTGTTCCCATCCGAGGCATAGGAGAGGGAGAGTGCTAAGCCTCACCCCACTAGGTGTCTTACTAAAACTAAGTGTTGCCATTGACCTACTGAGGGAAGCGAGTGTGTTTTTCTCTCTACATTGCCCGTGAAAGCTTGAGTGTCAACCCGCTCTAATGCTAATGAAACAAGTGCTATCATTTTCCCTTATTCATCAATTTCTCTGCCGGGAAAAGCGTGATGATTCCCTTTACATTGCCTGTGAAATAGGGGTTATATTGCTCACTACCAGGCACAGCTCAAAGCCAATGGGATAAAGTGTGACACCTACTGTGAAAATGAGTACGTTTCTCCCCGTGAAACAAGTGCTATTGCACCCCTGGCGAAGAAAGAAAACCAACTGTGAACCCACCAGGAAAAGTGAAATTTGTAGTGATCGAAGCGAGGGAAACGAATAATACTACTTAATCCTATTATAATCTGACCTTTGGAGAAGCATTGAGTCCCCTACAATAGCAAATGTGAGCATAGAAAAGCTAGTGTTTAGTTTAGTGTCTACCATCCGTGAAAAAGCGGGTCTTGGGATCCAGTTAAGTGTTAGCACGTCAGACGAAATAAGTATCATTACTAAAAAAGCATGAGTTGTCTCAATCCCCACGGATATTCGGAGCTTGATAAATGCTTGTTACACGAGTTGCACATTGGTAGATTTAGTGGTAGGAGACCCTATAACCTATCAAAACCATGCTGAGTTATAAAAACACTTGTTAAATTGGAGGTGACAAATAGGTCACCAGTTCTGTGCAAGAGATAACAAGTCCCAGTTGGATTCCAACGCAGTATAAATACTTGGTTTTCCATTGTAAACTATTTGGAATGCGTTACAAATAATCACGCCTGCCTCCAGATTTTTGTACAAGCCAAACCGTACCAAAGTATTATGGCGACTATGCGCACAACATAATTATACTACATCAGTGCCCTAAGCGCGACTTGTCGAATCCTGCGTCACGTAAACTCGAATAGTAAACTATGACGAGTTTGTATGACGTTTGGAACAGCGCCCGCCCGTGAGCGTATTTGGAACTAAAATTTAGTATGAGGTTTCTCGATCTCGATACGATAACCGTAACGTAACGCAGGATTCGTAAAGTCGTGCTTAGGGCACAGATCTTCAAACAATAACACAAGCGATATATAATCCACGTATGTGTGCAGATTGCACCGTTGTAAATACCCTGTGTATTCCTGTGGTGATAATGATGCTATCGCTTTTCCCGGTGCAAATTTTCCCGGAGTTCATCGTGCTGTCTCTTTCCCCGGTGCAAATGTTCCTGATAATACTAGTGCTGTCTCCGTCGCACAAAGGGTTGCAGTTGACGCCCGCGCATTGATCTGCGCGGCGCAACGCGCGCACGTGGCCCGGGCAGCTTCATCGTATGGAGAACAGTATTGAAGCGGATACCTTACCTCAATTTTTTCGAACAGGTCTTTTATTCGACTTTCATAAAGTGTTTGATTGATTTTTCTCTTGTTCGCTGGATACTGTTGATGCTGGTTGTCTTTGTGAGAAACGAAATTTGTTGAACGCTTTGTATTTGGGTAAACTCTTAATCAACACTCCATTTTTAAGAATCGCCCTTAGGTGTGTTGCCAAATTAGCTGTCGTTGCTCAGGGTAGCATACTTGTCAAATTACTATTCTTCCAGTTGAGTTGCTCGTAATTTTCGGATTTGAAATTTGCTCCAATTACAGAATTAGATTTCAAACAAAGATTCGCTACTTCGTTTGGACACATACACCACTTTTTAAACATACCAAAAATATCATCATATTTTTAAATGGGTCTTTCTCTGTTTACGAAGTTATAGAAATATTGAAAGGCAGTAAATTAAATTACTAAGGTTGTAATGGTTTCTCTTATGCATTGGGCAACACTAGCTTTTGTTTGACTACCAATGAACTCTTGGATTACCTACCAGCTTTATTTTATTATTTGACAATAAGCATAAATGATTTTTGCCCTATTATGTTCAATGGCACTTTATTTTGTCCCAATGTGCCAGTATGCCCAGCAGTGGGACGCAAATAGCCTCAAGATGATGACAGTGATTCCCAATTAACAGTTACACATAATTAACTATCCTCTTCGCTAAACGTTAAAGTTATTGATACGTTTCCACTCAAATTATAAAACAATGAACGTTAGACATTGTTTAATATACACACACCAGATGTTTGAAACCCAATGCCTAACAACTTCCCGAGAACAGAATTGTTCGCGGTCTTACACAATGGCTGCCTTATCTTGCATCTTATATGAAAGGGATGGGTGTTGACAACTTAATATGACTCAATAGCACCTATTCTTGATTACCGTCATTCCAATTTGACCTAAAATTACGTATTTGAATCTGTTATGGCAAATGTGAGGGCGAGATGATTAAAAGGGAGAATTGAAGCATTTAGTTCATGTTATTTCTTACCTTTTGGCATAAGCTGTTTATCTATTGTCTCTGTTATCTACGATTATCATCGTTTAAGAGGTAAAGAGTTAGGTTATGTCTCTTTTGCGACATTTCTGAAAACTAAGCAACTCCAATTCCTTTATTGCAAATATTATGCATTCCTTAGAAAAAAAAAGTCAAAGCTTAATCTCTGTTCCTATCTGTTACGACAGGTTGCCTAAATCGTAAACCCACAGGTGGTTTAAAAATTTTTATAAAGTACCTATTTCAAGTTAAGGATTCTGTAGAATTTTTGCGTTGTCTCATTTGGCATTTTTAGACCAATGGGTCAGAACTGAAGTTACAGGAACATTTACACATATATTAGGTACATTACACATTACATTTATAAGTTAGTCCTTGGTCGATGCTGTGGTGGTGGTCGCCTAGGGATCGTTTCAGAAGTTTTTTTTTTTTAATATCCTTATTGGTATCGCTAACTTAAGTACTACCTACTTAATTCGATTCTGTCATCTGTTGCACAATTTGTACGGCCGCCCTTGTATTTCCCCAGCAGCACTTACTTTTAATTACTGTCAATCGGAAAAACTGACATGCGATATTAATCTTATAATGGCGCTGATTATCATTCATTTATGCGAAAAAGGGGACCTAATTCATCCGGTTGAAGTCATCGTGTTATAGTGACATTTTGTTGATAGACAGGGAAATACTGCCGATAGACTTATAGGTGAAAACGTAAAGATGCTTACGGAAGTTAGTCTCAAATATCAAACGCAAGGCGAATTTTGCGATGTGATTTATATTGTAAGTGAAGAAATGTGTTACATCAAAATACGATACTAATTTAACGAACTAGTACTTTTTGTAATGTGCCATGCAGAGTGTTTTTGAGATTAGGCTCTTTATCTGATCCTTGCTAGAAGAGCTATTTATTTCGTTAGATTTTCGCTCTGTTTGCTTGAATATTAAGGAAGAAAATGACAAGTCCATGATCTGAATCATGAACAAGAGTCATGATCATCGTCGTGACATTAACAATGTCAGTCAAATAGTAGCCAGATCCTTTATTGATATTAAAAAAGAATCTAGTTGTGTAGTCTAATTCCATGAAGATTGTATACTTCAGTATGCTTAAAGTAGTATTAAAGTTAGTAATTTTAGATTTCCGGTGTGAGTATAGGAAACTGGAATTGATCGCCCTGTTGACCCATATCGGGAGTTACACAGTTTTTTTTACAAACCATCTCCGCCCCTGAATACCTACACATTCCATGTATTCAATGATTCACACATATCCATTATTTGGATGTAAGATTGTATTAAGTCAAGAAAGTAAGGTACTTACTGACAATAAGAATATGTTTTCTTTGATTGTATTTAAAAAAAACATACAACCATGCCATGGGACAACCTGAAAATACTTATCACGGGAAACTCCTATACTTTAAAAGAAAATATATTCTCTTACGATATAAATAAAAATGCATGTTCATTCATAGGGTACGTACATACCCTGTTATTCATAAACCTATTCTAACTAAAATGCCGTTAAAAACCGTTTGTCCCTTTTTGTCACATTAACATTTCCGTTAATAAGAAGAAGACAAATCCTATTTTAGCTAATAGAAGCTTGAGTGATGTTTATGAATAAGGCCCTTAATCTTTTGGAAGTACCTATTATTTCGATATGAACGTATTTGGGACTACGCAATAATAATTTTTCTATTGCCGATAAGTGCAGGTCAAAGTCTTGTATAAAGAGCATTAAATTAGAGCAATATATAAAATAAAAATATTGACATAACTAGTAGAACATTAAATCGAACAACTAACTTGCTTCAGTCATACCCTTTATGTATGATTAGAAAAAAATCATTATGATTATTTATTTTATAATTCATTAGTTTAATCAGGCTGCTAGAATCAACATGACCTTTTTTCAGTATAGCCCATTTATTAATTACTCTAATAAGTTATTCATATAACTCTTGTGTTTCTATTCCAACATTGGATTTTTGATCGTTGGTCTCTTGTACAGAAAATGCCTCTCGTTTTATTTTAAATACAGTCCAAAATAGATTGCTAATCAATATAATATACAATATATATACATATATACAAGTGTCCTTTCAATATGGTTCAGACTTATAATACGTACATCATTTCCTTGCCATTCTGTATGTAAATATCCGCAAAACTATTTATGTCCACCAAATTTAAAACGCAAACTAGTTTTCTAGTACGTCGGTAGTCAGTACCACAAGCACTTAAGATCTTTTTTATGTAACACATGCTCGGCAGTAAACGATCCATTCCGTTTTATTTATATGCGTTGCAATACAAAGATTCTCATTCAGGAGACTTAACGCGTAAAAAAACAACTTTTGACTAACCTTTTCTGAACTAGTTAGTTTCAGCCAGGACGATAAAACCAAACTAATTTCTACACGAAGTCGCGTTCATTAATAGTTATTTGTTATACAAGGGTGCAAAGTTGTATTTTACCCGCGAGTGTGGAATTGAAACGCAGGCAAGCGAAAGGATTATACAGTTGAACCACGAGCGAAGCGAGTGGTTCTAAAATAGAATCCTGAGCGTGTAGCACCCGTGTGTAACACAAAACTTTTCACCTTACTGTAGCGAGGAAAGCGCAACACGCAAAAAACAGCTCATAAAATAAATCTTCATCAATGGAATCACAATTTTTTTTACGATATTCTATCAGAAAACTCTGAAAGTTGTGTATTTTTGCGTGAGTCGGAGTAGGAGAGATTTTTTTGTTAGCAATGTTCTTTCTGTTTGCTGTTTGTTTCTTACAATGTGTTTTGAAATTGCATCGACTCAACTTGTGCGTTCAGAATTATATTCAACGTCATTATAAACTTTTCAAATTAAATTTTTTTCAAATTCGAATTCATATATTTGTCAAAAACATAGGTAATTACAGTTTTGTATACACAGGTCTTACGTGCTTAAAATAGTACCACCATGCTGTGCCCTGAGGCATACAAATAGCCAATAATACGGCATGCAAGTATCGTTCATAATCTTATAAGGTAACTATATCTACATTCCATATACATTTTTACAATCTTTCCAAATATTCTTGGATTGAGTAATATGCCTTTTCAACTAAAAAGTTAAACAACATTTTTTTAAATTTAGGCTGGTCAGAAACTCTTATTATTTTTGGCAGCTTGTTGTATATTTTCGGTATCATTCCGAATGCACTCTTTCGAAGTAGGGCTGTTTTATAGCTGATATATGAGCTGATGTTATTTTATCCTGTTGGCGTATGCTTTTGAAAGTGGAAAAATGGCTCATATTACATTTTACATACATCGCACATTCACATATATAAAGGCATGGTAGGGTCAGTATTTTTAGGTTAATAAAATGTAGTCTACATGACTCGGTCGGTGGAATACCGCAGACAGATCTTATGCATTTGACCTTTAAATGCCAATTCCCTATCTGTGGAGTTTTCCCCAAAACAATGCCATATGATAGAAACAAACGTTTCTTATAGAATTATAGTTAAGGACCATTAAATAAAGCTAAGCATGGTATTTTTAATTAAATTCTCAAACCATTTATCATTTATTTAATGACATTTAACATTGAACGAACCATTATTATGAGCGTTTTACGTTTTGTTATCTGTCAAAAGCTACTTAAACACGCTCCACTCCAAGGTCAAATTACTTTCCCCACTACTGGATAAAATGCGATTTTACCCGCTTGCATTAAAGGATAAAAGACGGCTTTCCGAGGTAGTGAGGGGAAAAAATAATACGCCTACTGTAGCTAGTTAAAAAATATATGAAACTAGCTTTCGCCCGCGGCTTCGCTCCCTTGGCAGAACTCTATCCCGTGGGAATTTCAAAAAATCCCGCCTTATCCCTGGTATACATTATAAAAGGAATCACTATGCCAAATTTCAGCTTTCTGTGTCCAGGGGTTTGGGCTGGGCGTTGATCAGTCAGTCAGTCAGTAAGTAAGTCAGTCAGTAAGTAAGTAAGTCAGTCAGTCAGGACTTATCTTTTTATTTTAAATAAAATAATAAGCCTACTGTAGCTTTTTAAAAATATATTAAATAGTAGTAAACGTTGGACGAGGCATAATTTGCCTTAAATGTGATAAGTGGACTGTCTTTTAGTAAATTAATTAATAGACTAGTGAGAATTATCGAGGTCAGTGACTCGGAACATATGTAGTTTATGTTAAGGCCCAAACAACGACTCTTAGATTGACGAGTGATACATGTTGCGCGTCTACTACATTGCCATAGGTATATGTTGACAATGTGAGTGTTTCATTCAAACACAATAAAAAAAACAATTGACATCTTCTGATTTCTACATCAGTGCAAGATTTAGTTTTAAAAACAGTAGGTAGGTAAATTAGATTTTAATAGTCACGGAGTTCTCTGCTTCACGGGTTGTTAAACTAAAATTAAAAAAAAAACCACGGAGATATTAGTTAAGAAGTAGAGATAGGATAGGAGGAATGTTTGTTACATTTGAAATAAATTTGATTTTAAAAACCACTCCTACAAATTAATGTTATCCTGGTTAACGGCACCAACATAGCACGTTCCAACTAGCCTAAGTATTTGCGGAGTAACTAACATAACATTTATCACTCCGTCTGTCCCGAGGAAAACGTCACAAAAATAACTGAATTCTGTCACAGATTTACTAATAATGTTGACCATGAATTCTATTTAGCGAGCACGAGTGAATTATGTCATTTTCACACTCTCACTTTAGTACAAAACTCTTCGAAGCGTGACCTAATTAAAGAACGGTTTTAAATTTAGACGACTTTCTGAAAATAAGAACTAAAAATACTAAATGCGTCCGTCTTTCACGGCGTGATTAAGTCGTCCGTTAGAAACAAATGATAGGTTACTAAAATGTCGACCGGATAGCCTAGAGACCCTGACTATGAAGCTTGAGGTCCCGGGTTAGATCCCGGGTCGGGGCACGGGCAAATGTTTGTAGGCTCACTAGAACTATAGGTATAATGAAAAAAGTTAGGCAACAGGTTAGGCAAAAATCAATCTTATTTCAATGTCATAAGCACT
The DNA here is from genome assembly GCA_963691665.1 of Clepsis dumicolana. Taxonomy (NCBI): domain Eukaryota; kingdom Metazoa; phylum Arthropoda; class Insecta; order Lepidoptera; family Tortricidae; genus Clepsis; species Clepsis dumicolana. Next base: position 13,775,058 of record OY829520.1, on the reverse strand, counting down.
TTGACATGTAAAAACACTTCTAGTCACCATAATGGAGGATTAGTACTTAAAACAACTATCCTGTAGTCTGTTGCATTGGTTCTGAAAGTACGAAAGACAGCATTTCCATCCTTTTTTTATTAGTTACTAGCTGTTGCCCGCGACTTCGTCCGCGTAGATTTCGGTTATCGCTACCCCGCGGGAACCATGTAATTTTCCCGAATAAAAAGTAGCCTATCTTCTTCTTCCAGTGCCATCTCCTACCGGAGGTCGGCCGTCATGAGGGCTATACGGACTCTAGACACAGCCGCGCGGAACAATGAGCGTGTGCTCTGTTTAAACGTTTAGACGGCCGAATAGCCTAGTGGTTAGAGACCCTGACTATGAAGCTTGAGGTCCCGGGTTCAAATCCCGGTCGGGGCAGATGTTTGTATGATGAATATGAATGTTTGTTCTCGGGTCTTGGATGTTTAATATGTATATAAGTATGTATTTATCTATATAAGTATGTTTATCCGTTGTCTAGTACCCATAGTACAGGCTTTGCCTAGTTTGGGACTAGGTCAATTGGTGTCAAATTGTCCCATGATATTTAAACCATGCTAGGAGATTTTCGAGCCATGAGTTACGTCTTGGATCTTTACTTGGATAATTAATTGAAGGAGTTCATACTTCTCGTTTCGCATGATATGGCCAAGGTACTGTAGCTTGCGCTTTTCATGTTATTTCTCAATATCCAAACTATCTTCTTACCAAATTTCATCTAGATTGGTGCAGCGGTTTTCCCGTGAAGAGTTAACAAACAGACAGAAAGACAGAGAGACAGGGTTACTTTGGCATTTATAATATTAGTTAGAATTAGGACGTGGCTTTTGCATTAGGGCTCAGATCACCAGATGAGTTACAAACGGGCTCGCAGTGGCCGCGCGGTGTTTACCGCCGCTCTATTAATACGCGACCCTCACCCACTACCCTGCAAACGATGTTTGTGCGTTTGTGCTTCCGCCATGCAACGTGCAATGTGCATAAGATGAGATTTATATTGTAGGGGTATCCAGGAATATGAAATTACGACAGAAAAATTAAAAATATACTGTCGAGCGAAAACAGGACGGGGTTCTTTGTTTTTAGGGTTCCGTACCTTAAAAGGAAAAAACGGAACCCTTATAGGATCACTTTCTTGTCCGTCTGTCTGTCTGTTAAGACCCTTTTTCTCTGGAACGCGTGGAGGCAGCATACTGAAATTAATATCAAATACTCAGGCCTACGGTCCCCTGAAGATGTGAAAAAATCAACATTCTAAGTCAACGCAATCAAAAGATACAGTCATTAAAAAGCCTGTTTCCTTACAAATTGCCGTACCCCGAAAACCTAAAGGGTACTTGCAGTTGTCCTAAAAACTTGAAATTTCGTATGAAGGTAGCTCTTATAGCACAATTACTCAAAAAACTTAAACTTTTATGTCTGTCTGTAGATTTCACAGACCATTAAAAGTTGACCCCACACTGGGTACATTTTGCTTAGGAGCAGGGCTCTGCTAACACTGGACTTCTTAAAACACTGGGGAAAAGCGTTAAAATCGTTCTACGGAACCCTCGTGCGCGAGTCCAGCTCGCACTTGGCTCAAAAATCTTATAAGTATCCTAATAGATATATTTGGTTTTGTACAACTAGTTCATCTACAATGTCAGAAATAACACACACACCTCTGTCTCACAGCGTGAGACAAAACGAGGATAAAGTAAGCAACAATAACCGAAGTAAAACTAAACACAGCTCAATCACCGCCAAAAATCAACCAATATTGACTATTGCGAACGTAGACGATGTAATTATGCGTACACAGCAAAAACCGAAAGAGAAGGCTGATCTCAAAGTTAAATTAGGACGGGGAGTGAAAGGGATAGCGCGCGATGATTCATCGTGTAAACAATCCGAGCAAAACTGGGTTAAATCGATATACCGTGAGCGAACAGATTCGTAATAAAATCAGTCCCCTGGATTGATGGTTGGGCCTTGATATTGTAAATCGGTCGGAAATAGCCCCGCAGTCAACAAAATAATTAATTACTGCTCGACTTTTAAAGACCGCGCTTCGCGTGATTCTTGGATAATTTTCTATGTTAACATGAACCTACCATGAGACTCAGTCGTAGTGACATAAAACGGATCACTCACATAAGTTGAGTTTAGTTAGACATGTTTCGGACTAATTTGTAGTCCTTCCTCTACGCCTCACGCGCGCTCTAGGCTAGTGTGGAAGGACTACGAATTAGTCAAAAAACGAGCTGAACTCGACTTATGTACCTAGGCGAGTGATCCGTTTTATTTTACTATTTTCAATGTGTCAAATTTCAAACTTCTTTAAACTGTCCAACGATTCCTGTTGGTATGTAAATTTATTACTCGAAATAATATTTAAATGCAAAAGGTCGTAATTTGTCACATCTACAAGATTCGTAGAACTTAGTTTTAATTGGACTTACAGACGTAAGGCCTTGAAATTCATATTTTATTATTATGTTTTGGGTCTATACTATACTCTATACTGCTTCGCATAGTGTTGACTATTATTTACATTTAGAACGTCAACTCCTATACTTCTGTTTTCGTACTCACTTCATCTTGTTTTATTTTATTTTTTTAACTTAAGTACAATAACATAATGCAAGCTAATTAAGTTACAAATAGCCACTTTATCTAAGTCATTATAAATAGCGCATACATCACGATTATAATTTGTACACAGCATTTAACACAACCCTAAGAAAAACAAATAAAAAAGTGCCAATTCGCTACAATAAATACAAAACTATGTAAGTACTTAACTGTTAATGAAGGCGAACTAAAGCAAAACAAGATCCCGATTTTCAATATTTAAGCGAAGTGCTCATTTAAGCGAAGTGCTCATTTAAGACTGACTTGCATTTTGTTAGTGTCATGTTGAAAATGTCTAACTCAACATCAATGTTATTAAAAAGTCTACACATTCTTACAATTGGAGCGTTATTGGTCTTGTCTGTGGTCATCCTTCAATATAGAAACATCGAACTAAATTCTGTCCGTTACTGTCACATTCTTACAATTGGAGCGTTATTGGTCTTGTCTGTGGTCATCCTTCAATATAGAAACATCGAACTAAATTCTGTCCGTTACTGTCACATTCTTACAATTGGAGCGTTATTGGTCTTGTCTGTGGTCATCCTTCAATATAGAAACATCGAACTAAATTCTGTCCGTTACTGTCACATTCTTACAATTGGAGCGTTATTGGTCTTGTCTGTGGTCATCCTTCAATATAGAAACATCGAACTAAATTCTGTCCGTTACTGTCACATTCTTACAATTGGAGCGTTATTGGTCTTGTCTGTGGTCATCCTTCAATATAGAAACATCGAACTAAATTCTGTCCGTTATTTTCGTATTTTTGTATTTTATAATACAAAAACTATAAGTTATCATATAGGGTAAATGGTGTCATTCGCATTTGTACGAACTCTGATTATCGTGTATTGAATTTATTTGTTTGGAAAAGAAACCTGAACTATGCTAACATAATTATATTCATCATCATTCGGTGATCATGAATTCGGTTGAGCACATTATATTCTTCCACTCCAAGGTGTGTTTTCATGAAAGAGATCATACTTAAACTGTAAACTCGCTGTGAATGCTTCATTGATCATTGCGATAGGTACTTCGTTAACTTAATACGTAGGAGTTTATCATTCTTGAAGCTACCTGCTAGCTCAAAACCTGTTCAATACTGCAATAAAACTCAACCATAGTTGGAACTTTAAAAAAAAATTACACTCACTAAGAGAAAATCAACTCTTCCCCGAAAATATTAAAGAGGGCGTCGACTTTTGAATCTCACCCTGTGACTAAAGTCACTGATTTCTAAAAAGTTCGTGTTTTTGAATCTCACCGGTGACTAAAATTCTCATGCCTATAATATCAAACCGAATGCCCCCACCCACTCGTGAACGAGATCACTGAGTGACTCCTTGACTACTAGCAGTGACAGCCAAATTCAAACTACTATGTTGACATACTTGTGCAGAAACGCTAATTAGCTGCACATTAGTAGACTGGTATAACATTCAAAAATAAGGCTTTTGGCAAATAGTGATATCAATGTCATGGATAAAAATCGACCCCAGATACCTGCAAGTATGTTGAAAGTCGGATGACTTTTTCAATCGATCTCAATTTCTAGACATTAACAGTCTCCATATTAGAGTCACAACCTTGTTGAACTATTCTACCGTAGCTCGGACACTAAACAACTACTACTATGCCCGACTGGTGGCTCAAAAACAGGTTTTCTAGTACATTGCGTGTGTTGCTAGTCAGCCACTATGCTGCAATAGTCTCGACGGTGCAATGAACAGCCAGAACAGGGAAATAGCTCGCCGCGCCCACGCCGCATAGTAGTGGCCGGGCTGTAAGTGGTCTTCCTATTTGAATATTGCCGATGTAGCAGACTGTTGCACTGACCTAGTAGGGTGAGGAAGGGTGTTCGGGCGGGACGTTCGGGAGGGTAGTTGGGTGGTGGGGTGATTGGGGGCGTTCGTGTATGAGTATGAAGGTACGGCTGAATTTAGGTGTTTTTGCGTTTTGTGATAAAGGGGTCTGGCAGCCATTTAAAGTTTTAATTGTGTATCTCGGTGATTTAGTACGGTATTATTATAACGTATAACTAAATTGCTAGCCACTACTGAGACTGTTTGGTGCTCGTTTGGGTTCGAAATACCGTAGGTATATATCATCAAAAATGCACTGTTCGTATTTACTGCTTGTACGTAGAACACACCGGCTTACGAATTGAATTACTTAGATATTAAGGGCCAATATGTATTTATTACAACAAAACAAACAAAAACAAAATAAACATAATTTATTTACATAACAAATGCAATTTACAATTACATTAAATCTGAGCGAAAACGAAATAAACTAAAACCTAAAACTAAATTAAACCTAAATAAGGCCTTATTTAGCCGTGGCAAGGTGCCCAAAAGGCTGGCAGCGTTGCCTCGCTGAATAGCGATGCTGATTTTTTTACACAGAAAACTACCAGCCCTTTGGTCACAAGTTGCATCGACTAAGCGCTTTTGCAACTCTGAAATAAGCTTGCAAGCGCCTGGACGCCATGGACCCAAGGTTTCAAACCCAACAGCAACAAAATAAATAATAATAATTAAAACCAGAACCTAAAATGGAAAACGTCCCCGAGGCTGTTCGGTGTCACATCACAGGGGACCGAAAGCTGACAGCTTTCTTGGACAAAGCATAAGCCTAGCGGTCCAAAGAGGGAACACTGCCAGCATCTTTGGTACCATGCTCAAGGGGACTTCTTTTGGGACTTATAATTATGACTTTTATGGTTAAAACATAACCTATTTCTTCCAGTCCCAACGTTATCCGTTTCGAAACAATCCACAGTAAAGTAATTATAGTGAACGAGATTACCCATAGTGCTTGATATTTATTACGTTTGACCCATTTGTACCGTGGCGTGGAAACCGATTTCCTTTGTTACGTCTGTGCGTAGCCAATAAAGTACCTATGTCAAATCAATAGGATTTGAAAAGGTCATTTATAAAATTTATCATCTATTATAAGTTTTAGTACACAAAAAATCTAGTCGACGTCATTAACCGTTGAAGAGCCCCATCCTGCGGTGACGATCCCAGGATCATTGTAGTGAAATTCTGGTGGTACAGCCAGCTGTATCACCAGAATTTCACTTCCCAGATTAATGTATTGTCACCGGATTATTATTAAGCATGGTCTATTAACGGATATTATTATATTACTAAGCATAATAAGCATTCACGCTCGCTGTATAATAAACATTGACAAACGTCTCCCTTTCCTCCCGTCCCTTGGTTTTCTATCAGGATTACTCTGATATGGTTTTTGACAAAACCTTAAAGATTGTTTTAGCCGCCGTCGTTTGTTTTCTTAATCCACTTCCAGACTTGTCGTACGCGTTGGGACGTATCTGGGTCAACAAGACCTTTCTGTTACTGTGGCTCGGAGAAGCGTGGTTGCAACTTTTGTTTCAGACAATCTTTGACTTGGTTTTTGTATCAAAGGTTGTATCACTTTCAGTCTTGGGCATCCTAGATATCGTTTCTCAAAAGGAAACATATAAGTGATCTTTGCTCCAACGTATTCCTCTGTTTTCTCACTGAATAATGACATATAGAGAGACTGTGTTTTCGTACTCATGATAGGTAACTGTACTAAAGACGGAATGATCAATTAAAACTTTCTTCAATTTTTGAGCTCGCAGCCGGACCTGACCCACCGAAAGAATAACCACACGGAATATAAATTAAATATGAAGTCTAAATCAAATGTACCAGAGCGGACAAGATTTTGGAAGAAAATAGAAAATAGAAGATCAAGGAAACAAAATGGGGAACTCTCTTATTTGAACATTTTGAAACCCTTTGATCTTCATGAGCAAAGAGAGTGAGGGCCGATGTGCGTTGCCTTGGATGCACAACATCTAAAGATTTAAATGTAAATAGAGTTACTAAGGTTTGAGAAGTGAAAATGAATATTATAGAGACGTTTAATGTTTTGATAAATTGTGGAGTAACCAAAGCATAATGAGATGAAGGCAAGATCGAACTTGATAGAGAACTGAATGAAATCGCAAGAGTTTCGATCTCACAAAGTTTCATAAAGAGGGCACGCTTTGAGGCGCAGTGTAGTGGATAACATAGTTGGATAACACTCGATTCATTTGAGAGAATCGAATTTATATGATTCAAATTAAAATAAACTTAATACCGAGTTGAAACGTATCACTCGTAAAAGGGCATCCCGAATTCGCACGGTTTTTTTTCTCGCAACATGTCCACTATGAATAAAGTCAATGTTTTCCTATTTCGATCGGTCTCTGACTCAACCTGGTATGTTTTTTTTCGAAATTGAAATAACTACTGTAGACCATATCTTTAGAAGCGTATCTTTTCTTTGTATACAAAAAGAAAGGCAAACGAGCAAATGTTGGGTGATCACCGTCGCCCATAGACATCTGCAACACCAGAGTGATTGCAAATGCATTGCCAGTTTAGAGAAGATGAAAGAAGACTCTTGTGCCTGTTATTTACCCGGCTGTCATACTCTCGAAAACCGGATACAACAGACAGATGGTGGTAGCAATCCAGACGGATCTTGCAAAAAGTGCTTATTCCAATTTCGTAAAAAAATATATTATACAAGGTCTATGACCCGACGACAGTGACAGTGACAGTGCCATCATATAGTCTCAAGTCCATCCGACGTCTCAAACCTCAGGCCCTTATTTCACCAACATTACAAAATGTCACTTTACAATGACAATTCGAACTACATTTCATTGGCAACATTAAGCGCGCTAAAAACAAAAACTCTTCAAGCCATTTGCACCAAATTGTCTGACATTTCATCATCATGTCAGCCGAAAGACGTCCACTGCTGGACGGCGGCCTCCCCCAAGGCTCTCCATTCAGACCGGTCTTGTGCTTTCCGCATCCACCGCATCCCGCGATCTTTACCAGGTCGTCGCTCGATCTTGTTGGAGGCTTACCGACAGCTCTGACATTTGTAACGTTTGGTGAAATAGGAACCAGATCTAGCTACACTTCCTATAAACCTTTTTACGCAGCGGAGGATAGTTAAAGAGTACAATGTGTTTATGTCCAGATGTGCAGCCTGGCTGCGCTGGCGCGCGGCTGCCGGCCCGCCGCCAAGCCGTGCTGCCTGTGCTGGTGCTGCTGCTGCTCTTGTTCCTGGTCAGTATCCATCATCACCTTTATCATAATCTTTATTATCATCATTCTCATCATCTGCGTAAATACCATCACAATTAATGGCATTATGTTCATTACATCATTAGAATTACTTTCCGCGTCAACTTGATCAGTGTCGATTTCAGTTAGGAATTTTTCTAACGCCACTTCCTTAATGAATGCTGCAGTCACCTCAATGAATCTTGCGATGTCTGTTGTCAGTTAAATCAATGTTCCACAGTTTTGATGAAGTTCTGTGAGTACTTTCAGTTTAGCACAGAGACTTATGTGAAGAGCTAAGTACGTCATAGTGAGATTTTTGGGGTTTTGTATTTAAAATGTGCCAATAAGACAATAATACTAAGGCTCCACGGTATGTCTCTGTAACTCCGTCTGTCACAGGACTGTGTCTTTTCAACCGTATAGGTAGACACTTCAAACTTTCGCCGTGTGTGAACTACGGGGATCTTTATTCGATATGACAACAAATAAAAGAAAAATAACAAAGTAAGGATTGAAGGAGGTTCATACAAGAAACATGTGTTTTTTGGCATTTTTTGCTTGATCCTAATAATGGTAATTGCGCGGTGGCACGGAACTCATCGTGTGCGAGTCCGACTCACACTTGACCAATTTTTAAAACTGGTGCAAATATTTTTAACCATCTCTCAGCCATTGAAGTCATCTAACTAATAATCATCTGTAATTACATTTTTAAATGCTTTTAATAAATTAACCGGCTTCCGAATAAGGCGGTTCTATGTTCGCTGTTATGTATTTTTTTTCTTGTCTGATTTTTAAAACACTGTTGTTTCCTTGTTTCAGGGCAAAGTGGTAAGTAATGCTTAGTAGCAAATAGCAGTTGAATCATAGAACGGAAAATATGTGAAAAATGCAAGTGAAGTATGAAAGGCAACGTTCTGAATTTGGTAGAATTAGACGAACTAAATGTGAAGAATCCAGGGTAATACGGACATGAACAAACTGTAACTGAATAGACAGAAATAAGGGAAATTGACTTGAGTAGTTGCATGGGTTTAAAGATAGATACTTAGATACCTAAAAACTTTAATCACCACAAAATATACATGGCTAAAATAACAGATAGATAAACAAAAACAATTAAAATTTAATAAGTAACATGCAACAAAGATCCGATAGCATAAGGTATCTAAAATAAAATATTAAAAATGATTTAAAATCGATGAATCATTTTCATTTCAAGTGGCCTTAGACGGTGGTACTATCTTACCACTTCACAGTACTTAACACGTTAATTTCTACTTCTACTAGTCACTGCAACCATTATACGATGGGACAACCTGCCCAGCAGATCTAGCACAACTCACACTCAACTCACGAGAACAACAGAACTGCCCGTTGTTTTCTGTCACTCACAATGCAACGGGAAGGGTAATATAATCTCGCGCAACAAACAAAGTCGCGGCCAGTCGTGCCAGCCCTAGAGGAGGCATATTTTGCGATGAAGTACTCTGAGTGAAAGTTTCCCCCTACTATTACTAATTGTAAAAGTAATTATGTTTTGTGTTGCAGCCTGGCGGCGCGAGGGTCGGAGAGCGGGCCTGGTAAGAAGCCCCGCGAGCCTGGCCCGCAGGATCCGCTGCTCTGCGACGGAGATGCGCCGTGAGTGGAGCCCTAACACCTGTAGTGACTCTAACTAACACCACCTTGATAGTTTCTCAATAAGTGAATTGCTTCAACAAGCTAAAACCAATTGGCTAAGTAAAATTTTTTGAAGAGGTGCAATTTTTTTTTTCGACAGTCGTCGTCTTAGTAATCGAGGAGCTGCAGCTCTTTTATTTTTATTTCCTATCATTCTATAGAAATATTGTTTTTTAAATGATCGAGATGACATTTGTGAGATTTAATGGCTGCTTAGCTTAGTGCCTAGCACTAGCCTAGAATAAAAAAAAACTACGTCAACTATCACTTTTGACATTGTCAAAAAAAAATGTCCGTGGTATTATTGTTTGACAATGTCAAAGTGACAGTTGACGTAGTTTTTTTTAATTTTACGTCCAATAAGACCACGTCTCAACTTATTCGCAAATTAACATTATTTTGGTTGTTGTTTGCAGGCCGACGCTGGAGGAGATCCAGAGCTGGGGGCAGTCGTTTGACCGTCTCATGCGCAGCGCAGGTGAGACCTTTACTTGGTAACTACAATCTAAATTGTCTCTATTAGACATGGTTCCCGGAGGCAGACAGTGTTACCGCGCTGGATAGCCAGGCTCAGGTGCTGACCGAAAATCTGTCTGTCTTCTGGTCATCTGTCGTTTACACCAGGCGCGAAAAGTCCTCTATAAAAAGATCCATCGCGCTCGGATGGGCCTAAGGTCTCGACTCCAAACGGCGCACACATGTGGCTCTGCCCTTATTCTAATTATTAGGATCAAAGGTTATAGAGTCTGTCAAGCGAGTCGTGTCCCTAGAAAACGGCGGCAAATTCAAAAATCTTTGAGGTGTCAACAATGAAAGAACGCCGAATTAATGTTTTTGACACTTGAATTTTAAGAGACCTGTTACTATACGTTTTTTTAATTGTAATTTAGATTGTACAGTCGACTACAAACAGATGTATCCACTTTTTCACATCATTGCTTTATAATAAGATCTAAAAGTGGATACATCTCTTTGTACAAGTATGCAAAATACCGACAAAATTTACCTACATCCACGTCTTCGTCCGCAAGTTATTTAGTTGTATTATAACTCGGTATACATGCACTTTGTCAGTGGAAAAAGCCGCAAATTATTTTTTTTTATGGGGAGTCACACCTTCAATTTTTAAATTTTCTGGCTTTTACTACTGACAATGCCAAAGTATAAGTAAAATAAAGTACATTTTGATTTAAGTATTTATTAGTCTGAATCAGAATCTAGAAATTCAATGTCTTCATAAGAGAAATCACTATCAGTATCATCATTAGGTAGAGAAATAATAAAGGGTTCCAATTCCGTTTCTGTTATCCTGTCCCTAGTTTTATATTCATTTTCTACATTAATAGTGTGATCTGTGCATTTTTTCCAATCATTGGCTGTCACACTATTAAAACATTCTTTAATAAGGTTCTCCATTTCTTTATCTGGAATCCCTAAGTTTTTGCTTGCTACCTTTCGTTTAGCCAAACTCCATATAAGTTCAATTGCGTTCAAGTCACAGTGATACGGCGGAAGTCTCAAAACTTCATGGCCATGCTCCTTCAATAATTCTTCAGCTTCATACACTGGAGTTGGTTTATTTTCATTGACAAGGCACATGAGCTTTTCTTTTGTAAAATATGGTTCATAATGGATTCCATTTTCAGTAAGCCATTTTTGAATAGCAGCCTTTAAATTTTTCATATTTGGTGGCTTATTTATTTGCGTTACATGGTAACTAGCGTTATCCACAACAATAACACTGGGTTGTGTTAAGTTTGGTATTAATTTTTCTTGTACCCATTTCATAAAGTTTTTACTATTCATATCATTATGGTAATCAGCCATTTTTGACTTAGCACTGACCACTAATAAAGCATTGGGAACAAAACCCTGTTCAGATCCAGCATGAACAACAATATGCCTTTTGCCGGGAGATATTTTTTCAATTACAACGCTTGTGGACGGTCCTTGCCATGACTTTGTTACTTTATAGTTTTGATGAACATAGGTTTCATCCATGTAAACTATCAATTTAACTTGTTTTCGCTTTTCATCAATTGTTCTGAGGTACCTATGTCGCCATGCAGCTAGTTCAAACTTTTCAAGTAGGATTGATCTTTCATTTTGTTTCTGAAATGCGGTTTTTTTTTCTCTTAATCTTTTAATGACAGAGTGAGGTTTCTTTGTGTGATTTGTCTGTGGTTGCGTATTGTAAGAGCTAATGTAACTTGTTTTTAGAAAAAATGACTTTGTGCCAAGTTTCTTGCGGCGCATTCTTCTTGGCAATCATGGTCTTTCCGAAAGCGCTGGTAGACTCAAAAAAATGACGTGTAAAAGAGCATATGATTTGCTTAACCAAATTGTCAATTGTGCTTTTTATTACTTCATCATCCAGGCGGCTGAAAAAAACGTGTAATACCTATGTTTTTTAAAAGGCAGAAAAGATGTAACAGTTTCAGTTTAACTAGGAAAAACATCGTAAAGGCCCGATTTAATATGATAATTGGACGAAAATTATCACAATGTTTTAGTTGACCTACCTTATGCTGCGACGATTTCATCCAAAAGTCGTCGTTTTATCTTTATAACGTCGTCCGATTTAATCTTTGTTTGATTATATTTATTAATCATACTAAACAACATGCTTCTCACACTACTTTTTATAGGTTTCGACATTGTGCACTCAAAATATCCAACAAATCCGTAACGAAGTGAGGTTAAAAAAGAAGCAGGTGACAATCCATTTGACACGTGTTTGACAGATAATAATGTTGCTATCATAAGAAATCCGCAAAACCGTCTTGGACACGAGTCGCTTGACAGACTCTACATACTTTTTGTAAATCAACGTACGTCAAAAGCGGCATCTGTAAATTCCCACGACCTATCAAATTAGTTTGTTTTATACATTACTGACATTAGTGATACAAAATTAAAGAAGGACACGGAACGTTTGACGAGCCACTATTTACTTTGCCTTGATAGTTTAATAGTATGAGTAGGTTAGGTAAATTCTGCTGGTTCAATTTGAGCACCTTCTAATGGTCGGATTGACTTGGCACCGAAATGTGGATTAAATTCGTGACATGGTATGGGTACGATATGCCTACGGCTTCTGAACCCATCTCAGAGTATTATAATATGTGTGTAGATAAAATAATGTATGCAACTCCACATAATTAGGCCTTAAAACACTCGTATGATCCTATTATGAACACTCGTGTTTTAACTCGTGTTTTTTTTTCGGTGAAGGAAAACATCGTGAGTAAACCTGCACACACCTGCGAAGCAATTCAATGATGTGTGTGACGTTCCCAATCCGCACTGGGCCCGCGTGGGAACTATAGCCCAAGCCCTCTCACTCTGAGAGGAGGCCTGTGTCCAGCAGTGGGACGTAAAGTAGGCTGGTGATGATGACGATGATGATGTGTTTTAAGGACCCTTATTATGTAGTAGTTGCATAAACTATTATTGCATAAATGGTCAAATGCAGGTACAAATACAAGTTAACTTTTTTTTCTCCAGCCGGGCGCAAGGTGTTCCGCGACTTTCTGCGCGGCGAGTACTCGGAGGAGAACATCATGTTCTGGCTGGCCTGCGAGGAGCTGAAGCGCGAGACCGACCCCGACGCTGTCGAGGAGAAGGCGCGCTTCATCTACGAGGACTACATCTCCATACTCTCGCCTAAAGAGGTCAGCTAAAAGTACAACTTCAATAACTTCTCTCTGATCAACTGTCTAATTCTTACTTGCTCCCATCACCATCCAACATTATCAGTCCACTCCACAGCAGTCCACGGCGCACCATAATACTCTGTCTTCGGCCCTTAGCGTCCATCCGCCCCTACTGGTTCTATACCTTTTAAATTTTGAAGACTTCTGTTCTGAAACCACCTTCAAATGGCAGTCGTTTATGTTGATTGTTGTTGACTTTAACTCCTTACTCTCGGAGAAGGAGGTCAGCTATAGTATCTTTTACCTCTTCTGCTGAGCGGCCTCAGGAGCTATATTCAAATGCCAATAGTTTTTGTCGATGAAATCTGTAGCGAACTTGGCGCCACACGCAAATGACGTCATCAATGTTCTACATCGCGCTAAGGAAGTTTTCTAAGTCGGATGCATAAAACCAACCCTCCAACATCTCTTCCCCAGGTCCCCTATCTTCTTTTGCACATTTTAACGACTTCCTTCTTCATGCGTCAGTTAGTTACGGTGTGATTGGGTCCTTCTGCAAAGCCGTTCGCGGAAGGGTTGTGGAAGTGCTCAAAATAAATGAAAATCGCGGAAGGCACGCTAAACCACAGGCCAGTAGCATCTTTGCAGGGTTGTATGGGGAAAATATATCAAACAATTACGTGGACGACTGTCAGCCGTGCCTAGCAACAAGCAGGGTCTCTTCACGCAGAGTATGTTTCACTGCCGCCAAAGGAAAGACCAAAGCATGTCAGGCTAGACTCGACTTATACAGAGTACATACATACATACAGTCCCGCCTGTTTCCCGGAGGGGTAGGCAGAGACCACGGACTTCCACTTGCTACGATCCTGACATACAACCTTTGCTTCCCTTAATCTCATAACATTCTTCATACATGCTCTCCGGTTTTGGGTACTCCTGACCTGTCCTTTTACACTTTTATACAGAGTGTTCCGTTTATTTCACTTTGGTTGTGTCTCACAGTAGTTACATGTTAAAGTAGGTACTCAATTAATGGATTGTTTAAAGTATGATTAAGCATTTCTTTATTAATTGATAAATGAGTTTGAGGAAAGCTGCACACTCTTGCGAAGCAATTCAATCGTGTGTGTGAAGTTTCCAATCCGCACTGGGCCCGCGTGGGAACTATAGCCCAAGCCCTCTCATTCTGAGAGGAGGCCTGTGCCCAGCAGTGGGACGTAAAAAAGGCCGGTGACGATGATGAGTATGAGTAAGTGTTGAATTTTAATGTTAATGTTGACCCACATGTTTCGTGTTCTAGCGTGCAATGAAATGCACAAACCTTAATAATTGATATCCAGGTAGGTATTGACCTTGACTAATTCTGTACTAAACTTTTTAATAGCAGTGTCCCTGTACACAACTGTTTATTTAATCCATAATGTATTATAGGTGTGTCGTCTGGCTATTCATTTTCGTCATATACATACATATGTAACCTAGCCGTACGAGTGTATTTATTGATCGAAGTTTAGTGCCTTTTGCTTTCATTTATTATAGCTATTACGATAATTGCCGACTATCCTTGCACAAAAAGTTAATTTCCTCATCTGGGAAGTGAACTGTTGTGCAAATATAGCTAAGATAGATAGATAGTTAAGAGAGACATTTAATGTTGCTGCGAAAATGCCGCCTTTCGGCAGGCTATGGGAAACTGATGTCATAGTAGTGAAATAAACGGATCACTCACGTATGTCAGTCGAGTATAGCTGGACATGTTTCGGACTAATCCGTAGTCCTTCCTCTGGGAGCGCACGCCACACGTCGAGCTATACTCGACTGACATACGTGAGTGATCCGTTTATTTCACTATGATTGAGTCTCACGGTAGTTTGATGTCATAGTCATTAAAATTCCTAATTAATCGGCAAACAATATTTGCAATGGTGGATGACCTAGTTTACTCACAGTGGAGCGGAGAAGGTATATTTAGGGTGAAAGGCAGTATGTTTGTTCATGATCTCAGTAGGAGTATCTTTTTGTATTTTTTCTCCCAATTTTTTATTTTTACGGTTTTTCCGTGAATATCAATTACATTTTTTTTAATAAACTCACTGAAACATGAATACGCAGAAAAAAACCAGAAAAATGCCAACCCCGGGAATCGAACCCGGATCCTCGACACTCCGGGTCGTGTGCTTTTCCCCTACACCACGATTGGACATAAAATGCCAACCCCGGGAAGCGAACCCGGATCCTCGACACTCCGCGTCGTGTGCTTTTCCCCTACACCACGATTGGACATAGAGGAAAGGCCGAATTTTCTCTATGTATTGAAATCTTAGCTTGTTTTTATTACTTTTTGCAGTACGTTTGTTGCCTGATTATGGACGGACGGTATGGTATAACGGTGTTAAAAGTACTTAAATAAGAATTTCATGACGTAACATTCACACCCATAAGCGTAGACTTATATTATAGCGTACGGGCGGGTCCTTCAGTGCTCCTTTTTTGTTGCCAATTTTGAGGCACCAGTGATGGGCCGCGCGCTGCTCACCGCCGGCGGGCTCGCTCCACTGTTCTTGTGTTCAAAATGTTCCAAAGGGCATATATACTGATGTACATATAAGTCACTTTTGTCTAAGTTACCGAGCTCAACCAGTATCTTTACCCTTTCCAGGTATCACTAGATTCACGCGTGCGCGAGGTGGTAAACCGCAACATGGTGGAGCCAACCCCGCACACATTCGATGACGCGCAGCTTCAGATCTACACGCTGATGCACCGCGACTCGTACCCTCGCTTCGTCAACTCGCCGCTGTACAAGACCCTAGCGAGGGTCCCGAGCTCGCCGGCTGCGTCTCCGCAGTGATCGCAATGCTCCACTGTGGACGAGTAACGTGCTAGTGTTAAGACCTGGTGGTTGAGACCGAGGGTTTTCCTCTGACTCAGACGAAAGAACGTCAGTTACGTATTTGCAGTCGAAGATTACCTGACACGTTCTCACGTGGCCATCAAAAGAATTGAGACGTTGCAAGTATTAAAGTTTTTGATCGCTCCTCGGTGGAAGACCGCATATTGCTTCCGAACATGTTGAGCAATCCTCGACTACAAGTCCGTGAGTGACAATTTTGTTTCAATATGAGACTAATCGAGAAAGAGATGCATGTCTTAACAAGTGAGAATCTGCTAGTATAGATCATTTTGTTTGCGCTCAGCTTGGTGCGACATCTTCCGACTGACAGTACGTCTCTTTCCAACTAATGTAGTGCGAACAAGACGGAAACTGTCACTCGAAAAAACAGATTTGAATGATCGTCATATCAAGTTGAACAACTGGTTTTCTGACAAGCTTTCAGAAGTCAGTAGTGCAACAAATGTTTGAGTCAAGTTCGTTCAATTTCAACGACTAAAGCTATGTTTTCACTGGCGACTTCTGATGGCCTGTCACTTTTGTTCAGAAACTTGATTATATCAAAGAAGAACAGAATGTTTTAACTCTGGACTAGAGTGCTTTTGAAATAGGCCATTCATTGCAACCAAGGTATCAGTGAAACCTTGAAGCTACTAAACGTGTGAACTGGCATAAGCAGTGATCAAAGACATTTATAAAAGTGTGTACGGGTAGAGTTGCTAAGCATTGGACTTCCTAGATACGATATCTCGGTCTTGACCAACAGGTTCGTGTGAAAGCATGTAGGGGCCATAGCTGCGACTTTTCAGACAGTGGCAACGACAACTAATGTTTATGTTGTGTATCTGTCTCATATTGTCTGTTCTTTGTAAGACTGACAACTTAAAACTATTAGGCTATAGGTCTAACAGATTCCACAGTGAGCTGCTTGGAATAGGTCCAACTTTTAAAAAATACGAATCAGTGTCATAATCATAAGTTCCCTAGGTTATGAGGTATCTCTTAATGGAGGTTTATTAAATATGACACGTATTACAAGTCAGCTTTGATTGATCTGATCTGAACACGAACTAGCGCATGCAGAGTGAAGGTTCAGCGACGACATTTGAGTCGGTTGTTCGCTCAGTTTGCTGATAAGACATCGCGGTATCCAGTAAGTACAGTCAGCAGGAAAAGTTGCTAAGCAACCGAAGCGGTCACAATGATCTAACCATTTCTCTATTATTATAGACATAAGAGCTTGTGCAGTTCATTGTGACCGCTTCGGTTGCTTAGTTAAATTGCATTCGTATCTTTACTTCATTGGGTAGCGAGAAATTTTCGTGCAGTCCGATAACAAAACAAAAATAATGTTGTCAAATTTTTTTTGAAGCTTTGACGATTTTCACTCAATACCAGTAAGATTTTGGGACTCAATCACGTAACAGGTGCCGGTATACAATGAAATTGAACACGAGCGGATAGTTTGCAAAACTCGCACAGCTAAACATCTATCTACTCGGCATCATGGCGGTCGCAATGTCGACGTTTTATTTACGTGATGAAGTCCCGAAATCTAGCTAGTACTGTCGTGAAATCCTATAGAATTTGTATAGGCCTACGTCTGTAAATACTATTCAGTATCTGTGTCAAGTTCAAATGTCACAATAACAGAATCCTGATAAGGGATAATTAATTGTCGAATTAAAATAAATGCCGTAAATACTTCTAGAAGTAAGTCCTTCCCTGTAGCCGTTAGCAAAGGTCTTCTGTCAACATTGCTCTTGGACATAACTTGGGACCCCTATTTCGTGATGTAAGACCTAAGACGTTATTTCTGTTGAACTCTGATGTATAATTTTGATACTCCGCTTCCTACCTGACCAATCATTTATACCTACACCAAAGATCCTAGCTAAAGATTACGTATGTACGGTTGCATGTTACTGCGCTGTCCGCGCGTTTAAAACGGGGCAAGATTTGCCCGAAAGGTCTAAAATGAATTTTATATACATTAGTAGTTATATAAGTTACTATACGAAATGATTTCTAGTCAAGGTCTATGACCTCTTTGTTCACGTCGGCCCCTACAGCCCCGCCGCGTTACCCGTCCAGGTGGATCCACCCCGTGGGTGGTAGCTATCGAGTGGGTTCATGACACCTCAGACTTCGTGACGTCGCGTCGTCGGGCAGCCAATGCGCGCTGTACTTTCACGTGTACCTATCGTATTATCAAGAGCTAGTCTCACCCTTTCAACGCCAACGACGCATAAAAAAGTTGTCATCCAAACGCCAACTTGGCATAACGTCAACACGGGCTTAAACCTTAAGCATACGTCCGTAGGTTGGATTTACATTGCGTTGGTGGCGTCGTAGGCGCGTCGGCTCGCGACGCCTTTAGGCGTTCTTGGCGTTCAGAGGGTTAAATAAAGTAAATGATTCTCTTGGCTTCGTTGGTTTGATGCACGTCGTCTGAGGCGCTGGGTTGAGTTAAGACCATCGGGTCACTGAACCCGCTGTGCTCGACTCAGCACGCTGTGTTGTGCTCAGTTATGGACAGCGCTGTGTTAGACTCAAGGCTCAAGCTGACACTCAAAGATAAAGATAAAGGTAAACCTTTGATGCTCCTATGTATGATTTAGCATAGGACAGTCACGGTTTTATAAGCATTTTTGACGGATTTTAAATAGATTACTTTTAAACGTTTCCGCACAAACGAATAGTGCACAGTTTAGTGAAACCTTTTGAATGTTGTAATCTTGTACTTTTATAATCGTTAAATCTTTAATTTTTACAGACTTCGGTCAGTCCTACTTAGGCCTCAGTAGTCTAGCACGTATAGTATAATAGGCCTAACATAATGTAATAATGCACTATTTTCAAGACTGTCTTAAGGTGACGTTGAAGTGTTATAGAGACACCTGACTGTCGATTGAGAGTAGCTTCCATGGCATTACCTTCCTGCTATCGGTAGTATAAACTTAAATTAATTAAGGCTACATACGTGCATGCTTCTATAATTTTGTATATTATAAATTGATGAGCAAAAAAAAACGGGGTCTTATCTTGAATTATGTATGAAACAGTTTGAACGGGCGATCTGGGGTGAAATTTTCTAAGGTTATTCGCTTCTGTTTAATACAGTGGAACGTAGAACCTCCTTATTGTTTGAAGTCTCGTCCATGTTTGAAGTCGGTTAAAAACACCCCTGTGATTATCTACTTCTACTACTACGCAGAGAGGACTGAAATGAAAGTTGAGCAATTTGATTCGCTGAATAGAAACACGTCACCCACTCTGTAGGTCTAACACAACTCACAGTGCGACTTCTATCTCGAGCGAGAACAACTGCCCGTCCTTTTCTGTCACTTAGAATGCAACAGCACATGTAGCACGCGCGCCATTTTGTCGTTTGTCGCGCAGTGCGTCCCTTTCATAGTGATGGAATCATTGAAGGACGCACTGAGCGACAAGCGACAAAATGGCGCGCGTGCTAGCTAGAGTAATAGGTATAATCTCGCGCGACAAAGTCGCGGCCAGTCGTGCTACCCTACTGATTGGTACGTTACAAAACTGATATTGAGACGGTAATGCACATTGGAAGCAAGAGTCTAACACAGCCGAAGTGTCCGTTACGTCGTCCTGTTTCTGTTCGAAAGCATTTATATTTATCAATAGGTATTATATTAATATTGTAAGGTCAGCAGCAATCGATGTCAGGTTGCTGGCCCAGTAATATGTATTGAAAATTTTAAGGGAAACTAGTCATGTACATATTTGTTCCTCGATTGTGTGAGCGACGACTTACGCTGGGCCACACCACAGCGTAAAGCAGCTAAGTATACTTTCAACGTCGAGTATTGCTTGCAGTACCCAGGCTCCTATATCACCAACTTTACAATGTCAGTTTTCAATGACAATTCGGTGTCACTTACTTGAAGAGCTTTTGTTTTAGCGCGCTTCATATTTTCAAACGAATGTAGTTCGAATTGTCATATAATTGACAATTGTAAAGATGATGAAATAGGGCCTGGTCGGTTCTAGCCTCGCCACCTGGCGTGCAATGATGACCCACGTGTATTTTACCCTGTAAATAGTCTCAGTATAAAATTAATTAAACGGGTACTAATTTTGTATATAGTTAGGTTAGGAATAAGTAGGTGCGCCGCGGCAACTTCACTGGTCCACCGCCGCCTGCGCAACACCGCAATGCGTCATGTCACGACACTAGTCATAGTCACCACGGTACTAATTCGTCATTGTCCACGACACGTCAGAGAAGCGTAGCAGAGTCCACAACGCGACCAATTCTCGTCACGCTCATTTAGAATCCTCTCACATTAATTATTCATTACCATTCCTTACCTACAACCCTTAAATCACTCACTAATACCAAAATCTGACACGATACCTCTTTGGTAACACTAGCGCGCTTAGGTTTTTTAGTTATTTAAATCAAACCATAGCTTAAGAGAATGGAAAACTGCGTAGACATGAAAATCCCGGGTTGCAGGTGTCTATGGGCAGTGGTGATCACTTACCATCAGGTGACCCACTTGCTAGTTTGCCTTCCACGTTGTATAAAAAAAATATCTATTAGAATACAAATAGAGGCCTAAAACTACGGGTAAGGCAAAACGAGCGTAATTTTAAAACGAGAGTTGACTCATTATGCAACGCCGTGTGAACGGCACAGAGTTTAGTAGAAATTACGCGACTGAAATTACGCGTCTCACAATTCAAAAATTACGCTCGCTTGACATCCCCCTAAAAATGTTTGTGTGATAGTGAAAGATGAACCACCACTCTTAAAGACAACACCGAAAAGCTACGTACCTAAGTGAAAATCATGCAGCGCGCAAGCCCTTACACTCTAAAAACTAGTCACGACATCGACACGACATCACTCCGTCACGACACGATCGCGTCACGACAGCGTCCCGACTACGGCCCCTCCCCGGCGCACCGCGCAATCGCGTCTCTAGATAGAAGCAATAAAGGTGGACCAATAAAGTTTGCCTGATAAGAGGTCAACGAATAAATCTGTTCATGTACATTGTTGTTTTATTTTTAAATAAGTTTGATCTGTGTATCTGTCTGTGGCATCGTAGCTCCCAAACGGATGGACCGATTTCGATGTGATTTTTAGGGTTCCGTACCTCAAAAGGAAAAAACGGAACCCTTACAGGATCACTTTGTTGTCCGTCTGTCTGTCTGTCTGTCTGTCTGTCAAGACCCTTTTTCTCTGGAACGCGTGGGGGTAGCATGCTGAAATTAATATCAAATACTCAAACCTGCGGTCCCTTGAAGCTGTGAAAAAATCAACCTTCTAACAACGCAACGCAATCAAAAGATACAGTCATTAAAAAGGTTGTTTCCATACAAATCGCCGTACTGAGAAAACCTAAAGTCTTTAAGTTAAAGTTGTCTTAGAAACTTCAAATTTGGTATGAAGGTAGCTCTCAACCACTCAGAAAAGTCTCAAAATATTAAATTTTATGTCTGTCTGTAGATTTCGCAGCCCAATGACCCCACACTGCGTACATTTTGCTTAGGAGCAGGGCTCTGCTAACACTGGACTTCTTAAAACACTTGGGAAAAGTGTTAAAATCTTTCTACGGAACCCTCGTGCGCGAGTCCAACTCGCACTGGGCCGGTTTTTTTTAATCGAAAGCTAGTTTTATCGAGATGGTTCTTAGCTAAGTTTCATCGAAATCGGTTCACCCGTTTTCGAAATATTGAACTTTGAAATGACAATGTCGGGGGTTTTTCAACTTTTCTTTTTAATCCCATTAGCTGCAAGTGGTATTATTATAGTCTTTAAAGTGTCGTCAATACCCAGAGGGTCGAGCACGACTTTACGAATGCTGCGTAACGTTACGGTTATCGTATCGAGACCGAGAAACCTCATACTAAATTTTAGTTCCAAATACGCTCACGGGCGGGCGCTGTTCCAAGCGTCTTACAAACTCGGCAACGTTTACTATTCGACTTTACGTTACGCAGCATTCGTAAAGTTGTGCTCGACCCTCTGGGTTAGACGGTGAACTACCTACCAAACTCTTGCTGAAGTGTTGACTGTTTGGGAAATAGTGATATCAATGTCATGGATGAGAATTTAGTCACCAAGTGAGATTCAAAAACAGATCCACAGAAAACACAAAAAACCGATATATATATATATAGTAGCGTGGTACGGATTACCGAGGTTGCTGGTTCAAGTCCAGCTGCTTAACGAATTTTTCTTTGCATTGTCATTGTATGTTGAATTTCATTCTATGAATGTTTCATAAAAATAAAACAAAAATAATCAATAAATCGATTATTTTCATTGATTCAGAAAATAGCTCCATCTCTTGCCACTAATGCGTAACTGTAGAAGTTCCGTAGTGGGTGAGCTGCTTGATTAAGCTACTCATAGATGGCGCTGAGGAGAGATCTTCCAAATAAAAAATATGACACAAGGCATTGAAAAATTCGTTAGGTTCACCAACGTTTAGTATAGCTTAATTGGTGGAGCGTGGTACGGATTACCGAGGTTGCTGGTTCAAGTCCAGCTGCTTAACGAATTTTTCTTTGCATTGTCATTGTATGTTATATATATATAGTGTTCGTATTAGGAAAAACTGCAACTTTTAACGCCATCTATGAGTAGAAAGAATATCTATGAGGAAAACGTAGGCAAAGTTAGTTACACCCTTCCTATGTATGACATGCGCAACAAGATATGAAAATAAGTATACATGATAATTAGAATACATCATTTCCTATTTCCTGTAGGTAGTGAATTAACAGCAAAACTCACTTTCGAGTAGAATCTGATAAAACAGTCTTAGGAGTTGATTCCAGCGCCATCTGTTGACGAGTTGAGGTTCAAAAAGCAAACGCTACTGGCCGATAGATGGCGGCTTGTTGTGTTCTATCTTGATAATGTAGATGGCGCTGTTCACAACGAAGCTAAGTACCTTAATTCATTAGGAACTATGTTAAATTTTACGCAGTCGGGTGGCATCTTTTTGCAATTGTAGGCCTTCCGTATGTACGGCACCCGACTGCGCAAAAGTTATCATAGTTCCTAATTAAAGGAGAAGAAATTTTTTTTTTTACTTTTATAGGTTTTTTTTATGTCGGGGCTTTTTAGTGTGAAGTTTGATTATTAATTGTGGGGTGTTAGAAGTTTGACCTGTGTATCTGTTTGTGGCGTCATAGCTCTCAAACGGAAGGACCAATTTGACGCGGCTTTTTTTAATCGAAGAATAGTTATATAGCTAAATTATAGCTAAGTTTTATCATAATAGGTTCTGCCATGTTTGAGATATTAAACTTTTAAATTAAGATGTCGGTGTTTTGTATTAATAGTTGCTAACTACAATCCGGTATAACCCCGGGTAATCTTCCTTAAATAAATCCTTGAAATCAATCCACCCTTTTTCCCATTCCATGCCGGAACACAACATTGCATTGCAAGTACTGTTTTTTTACTTTTACGAGTACGTCTCGAACAGCAACTTAAAATCAGACTGTACCTGTAGTTTATCAACGCGGTTGGCGCGCGGCCAACTGTATGCCGCCTGGTGACGAGTTGACGATTTATAGCAACACCATTTTCAGGGGTGGCCCTTTGGAATTATAATCTATACGTTATAAAACAGTACCGTGACTTACTGACTGACTGACAGACAAAGCACAGCCTAAACTACTGGACCTAGAGACTTGAAATTTGGCAAACATATACCTTGAGTATCCTAGAGGTGCATTAAGAAGGGATTTTTCGAAATTCCCACGGGATAGGGAACTAGCCCGTTTCTAAATATTTCACGGGGGCAAAGCCGCGGGGCATAAGCTAGTTATAAATAAAGGAGATTGATCTCGAATGTACAATCAACAGAGGCCCGAGTAAGAATATTCAAAACCTGCGTAACGTAACTAATCGTGTAATAAACGTTATAAATTTGACCTGTGTATATTCTGTCTGTGGCATTATAGCTCCCAAATGGATGGACCGATTTCGATGCAATTTGATTTAATCAAAAGCTAATTTAATCGAAATGGTTCTTAAGTTTCATTAAAATCGGTTCTACCGTTTTTGAAATATTGAACTTTGAAATGACAATGTCGGGGGTTGTTCAACTTTTCTAAGTTGCTGAAAGGTTTGAAAAATAATTTACAATTATTTATAAAACTAAACACAGTTGCAATAGTGGGATCTGAAGATATTCCTAAAAGCTGTAAGCTGTTGGTTCTCCTTAAATAAATAAATAAATAAATAAATAAATAAATAAATAAATAAAAAGCAAATTCTTAGGATAGGCAAAGGAAACGAGGTCCATGCAGCCAATTTATTCTTATAACTTTACTTTTCTCTTGTATAACTGTCTTTTGTCTACTATAGTTTATGTTGTTTATTTGTTAAATTACTTACCTCTTCCCTTTTCACCGTCAAGTGTACACTGTTTTTGTCTTCGTTTTAAGTTTAGTTTTAAATCGGGGTCCCTCTGAAAACCAGCGCCGTGGTCCCAGCCGCGGCACAATGCTGAGAGGGATCCTGTTCAACGTCTTTGTTTACTTTTTAATTGTTTTTTATTATACTTCTTGTTTACGTTGAATAAATATTTTTCTATTTCTATTTCTATTTAAACAAGCACCTGAAATCCAAGCGAAATAATACCTATATGGTATTACCTACCACTCCAAAACTATCTCACGTCTCTTTTCTCTTCTTGGAAAAGCTTAAATCCCTTGACTAGAATGTTCTTGTACGGTCAAGGAAATTAATTCCTTACCCACCATGGAACCTTTTCACAGTAAACGTCATAGTGACATCGCATAGCTTGACAAGGCAAATCGTTATGACGTTTACTATGAAAATGTTGTATGGTGGGTCAGGAATTAATTTCCTCGACTGCACAGCCCTGGTTTCGCTTTACTTTATCGTCCAGACAAAGGTTTTAGTTTTAATTAAAAATCTAGGATTCCGTATTATGTAGTATACATATACCTAATAAATAAATATGATGGGACAAATTGACACCAATTGACCTAGTCCCAAACTAGGCAAAGCCTGTACTATGGGTACTAGACAACGGATAAAAATACTTATATAGATAAATACATACTTATATACATTATTAAACATCCAAGACCCGAGAGCAAATATTCGTATTCATCATACAAACATCTGCCCCGACCGGGATTCGAACCCGGGACCTCAAGCTTTATAGTCAGGGTCTCTAACCATTAGGCTATTCGGTCGACAAAGCCTATACCTACAGCTGATTCAGAGCTAACCTTTCAAATTTCGGGTGTAATTGATTGCGATCTGCATTAGCGAAACGAATTTCGACTTCGTCGCTATATTTTTCACTGTTTGACGAGAAAATATTTACTTTGTTAATTATTATAATTACCAACGCCAAACGAG
Organism: Clepsis dumicolana; assembly: GCA_963691665.1. NCBI lineage: Eukaryota > Metazoa > Arthropoda > Insecta > Lepidoptera > Tortricidae > Clepsis > Clepsis dumicolana. Next base: position 13,749,651 of record OY829520.1, on the reverse strand, counting down.
ATATGTTATAACTATTATAAGTTTGACGTGTGTGTATCTGTGTATCCGCGTGTCTTTCTCTGGCATCGTAGCTCCTAAACGCATAGACTGATTTGGAAGCGGTTTTTCTAATCGAAAGCTAGTTTAACAGCTGGTTCTTATCTATAACTACGTTTTATCAATATCGGTTTTGGCATAATGTACTTTAAAATGAAGATAAAAACATTTTTCTTGAACTTTTCAAACGTCTTGTCTGATCTAAATAACCCAACTTACAAAAGTCGAAAAGCGACCGACATTGTCATTTCAACGATTAATATTTCAAAAACGTATGAACCGATTTCAATTAAACTTAGCTAAGAACCATCTCGATTAAACTAGCTTTCGATTAAAGGAACCGCATCGAAATCAGTACATCCATTTGGGTACTATGTTGCCACACACAGATACGCAGTTCAAACTGATAACACTCCTCTTTTTCGTCGGGGGTTAGAAAGGAACTACCCTTTGAAACGGAAACTAAAAGCGAATAGAAACTTTATTTGTATGTATGGATGGTATATCTCTTAGTATAGAAACACAACTTTTACTCAACCCATGTACTACGACGTAATCGGATTCCAGCGCCCCCTGGCGGCCGCTGTGTCATCTATACATATAAAACAGTAACGTGACTGACAGACTGACAGACAACGCACAGCCCAAGCCACTGGACCTAGAGATTTGAAATTTGGCAGGCATATACCTCCAGTATCCTAAAGGTGCACTAAGAAAGGATTTTTCGAAATTTCTACGGGATAGGGAACTAGCCCATTTTGAAATATTTCACGGGTGCAAAGCCGCGGGGCATAAGCTAGTCTTAACATAAGCTGCTATGACAATTGTAAACGCTTAGAATAACATGACCAGCCCTTTCGGGTTTATCGTATCAAAACACTCTTCAAAATTATGCAAGGTTATCACAGCTTGTTCACGGCTGTGTTTAGTGTAGAAGTGTCAAATTAGCTCTCAAATTTTAAACTGAAATGTAAATATACAGAAAGACCGGAAAATAAACTCTCGAACATGGATTCGAAACCAGCACCTCCACCATGCCGTGATGTTGCGCTACCAACTGCGCCACCCGAGCAATCATTGGTAGCAGTAGCAGCGAAAAACTCCTATACATATATTCACGTTTCAGTTTAATTCCAATTACGTAGCGAATACTGACTAGCCGGGTTCGAATCCCAGTTCCATAGTTTATTTTTCTGGTCTTTTTGTATTTACATTTCGGTTTAAAATTTGAGAAAGTAGGTAATTAGGTATAAATGTCCAATTAGCAGTCAATATTCAAATATTCGTGCTTGGGCCTCAGACAGTTTAAAGTCAGAATTCAATAGAGCTCATTATGAGTAAGAGTTTAATTTTTTAATGTTAATGTTGACTCGACACCTCACTTTCTTCTTAGCATGCGATGAAAAGTTCTAACGCAGAGCGTCTAGTGTAATCAACGGCCAAAAAAACGTCTCGATCGCGTTCGCGTTTACGTCTGAATTATACTATGGGCAGAGCGCCTAGTGTAATCGCCTACCAGTGCCCTAAGCGCGACTTGTCGAATCCTGCGTTACGTTACGGTTATCGTATCGAGATCGAGAAATCTCATAAGTACTAAACTTTAGTTCCAAATACGCTCACGGGCGGGCGCTGTTCCAAACGTCATACAAACTCGTTATAGTTTACTATTCGATTTTACGTGACGCAGGATTCGACAAGTCGTGCTTAGGGCACAGGCCAAGAAATACGTCTCGATCGCAATTCTCATACTATTTGACACTTTAACGCAAACGCGATCGAGACGTATTTTGTACTTTTTGATTACACTAAGGGCACAGCACCACTAGTGGCACGTATCGACAACGAACTATTCTGACACTATTTGACACCCGTATCGCAAACGCGATCGAGACGTATTTTTGGTCGGCGATTACAGTAATTACAATTACCCACAGTTATCGGCTTCCATAGTCTTAATTATCGACCAGCGCATAATAACCGCCAAGATTTCATTACCTTAATAATGAAGCGAAGGGCCGATTATCAAGACAATAGACACGGCGAGATATCGCCTCATTAAAGTCTATAGGCAATTTGTGTGAATCTGAAGCGTTTTGAATGAGTTTTAAGAGAAATATCGTAATTTTACTGTAAAGGTTCTGCGAATAACGGGTACCCAATTTTTTAAATTTTTTTACCAAACTGAATAAAAAAATTATGCTAGGAAAAAATTAATTTACAAGTTCTTCACAGAAACTCAATTAAATTTAACCTGTTAATTTAGGAGCTCCTGCATTTTTCGACTTTATTGTTTGAAGGACAAACTTAGTAAATATTGAATTATAAAACTACTTTTCGGAGAAGTTAAGCTTACCAACAACTTTAACGAACAATTCAAAAATAGGAAATTTGGAGAGAGGGTGATTAAAAAAAACTACACACGAAAATACAGTTAAATTGACAGAATAAAAATAAATCACAGAATTTGTCACCCACGAGTACTTCATAATTAACATGGAAAAACAAAAACTCAGTGTAATGTTGCGACAAGTCAAGCACATCAGTGTCTCGAGCACGAATATTCGAATCCTACGTAACATAATAGTAGTAGTAAAAGTAGTAATAATGTTACCGAGAAAATTTGTATGACGTTTGCAACAGCGCCCCCATGAGGGTATTTAGTACCTACAAAACTTTTATAAAAAATTTCTATGACGTTTGCAACAGCGCCCCCATGAGGGTATTTGGTACCTACAAAACTTTTATAAAAAAATTCTATGACGTTTGCAACAGCGCCCCCATGAGCGTATTTGGTACCTACAAAACTTTTATAAAAAATTTCTATGACGTTTGCAACAGCGCCCCCATGAGCGTATTTGGTACCTACAAAACTTTTATAAAAAAATTCTATGACGTTTGCAACAGCGCCCCCATGAGCGTATTTGGTACCTACAAAACTTTTATAAAAAATTTCTCGATGGCAATACGATAACGTTACTACTCGATTACGTTAAATAAGATTCGAATATTCGTACTCGGGGTACAGACAAAAACATCAGTGGGCTTACCTATACGATATACAAAAAAATGACAAGTCCTGAGTGACTGACTGACTGATCAACGCCCAGCCCAAACCCCTGGACCTAGGAAAGCTGGGCATAGAGATTCCTAGAGATAAGGCGGGATTTTTTGAAATTCCCACGGGATAGAGAGTTCTGCCACGGGAGCGAAGCCGCGGGCGAAAGCTACTTTGGCATAAGGCCTCAGGATGAAATGTTAAATAACATTATGGAGGCTGAGAAAACTGGTCTAAGTATTTTTAAATGATTCGCGGTTAATTGCAATTGAACGCGATTACCTTATAGGTTTGATGAGCTCCCGATATTTCGATGCAGTTACATGCATCATGATCACGGGCAAAAATATCGGGAGCTCATGAAACCTATAAGGTAATCGCGGTCAATATCCCGCTTTCTTTATGTCTAGTTTAAGTATGTCGTACACTTTAAGAATAAACCCCCTTCAGTTTTCCCGATAATGTGTTTAACGTGAAGCTATATTTATGCTTTAATTTAATGTTCTAGAATAGAATGTGCACGACTATACTTGTAAACGGTGACGGGTAGTGAGTAGGGGAATCACCTAGATTAGATTTGTGCTAAGTGTGGAACTGAGCATGGAAATAGACTGAATTATATTCTAGAATAGGAAGTGAAGCGACATTATTATGCAAATGAAATCATGATATCAATGGAGTATCTTTTTGTGTTTTCTTTTATTTTTTTTATTTCTACAGTTCTCCCGTTAAACTCTCTTATTATACCTAACTTTAAATAACCACTGAAACAATAACCTAACCAACTTAGAAAAGTTGCAAAACCCCCGACATTGTCATTTCAAAAAAGCCGCATCGAAATCGGTAAACCCGTTTGGATGCCACAGACAGATACACAGATACAAAGACACACAGATACACAGATATACCCCTCTTTTTTGTAGGGGGTTAAAACACACACAGAAAGCCTGTAACTAACTTTGGTGTAAGGGTATGGCACGTGACACGGAATGGAAATAAACGGATAACTCACGTATGTCAGTCGAGTTTAGCTTGACATGTTTCGAACTAATCCGTAGTCCTCCCTCAGGGAGTATACGCCACGCCGGTGGCGAGACGTAAACTGCGCGCCGCGGCTCTGCTCGCGCGACTGCTTGGCGCATCTGACGGCGACTCACAACTACCCTCGTTTTCATAGTAATTTTTATTATTGTCAAAAGGATACTAAAGTAAGTAAAACTCAGATTGATGAAGTCAATAGATGGAAGGTAAACTTATGGCCGTATAGTTATACCCTTCGCTCATATGACTAATGCCCTTTGTTAAAAAGAGACAACTGTATGCTCCGATTTCAAGAGTCGTACCGTTTTTTTGATCTGTAGTGTGCGTCAGTATTTGAATGTGTGAGGGAGCGCCTTTGATGGCAACTATAACCCGATCTCATTCAGTGACACTTTATTTGAATGACTACCTAGAGGCGACCGGGTAAATTGGCTACAGAATTGACCAATGGGCATCTGGCTACAGGCTGTGTTGTACACAAATAAAATCGGGTACGCTTGACAGCTGCTTACATGGGGTCTGTGATGTCTGTAAAAGTAGGGGTGCGTGTCGGATAACCTCCTCGTGTGCTCGAGCGTTACGGTTCCCTCTTAAGATCTTAAGGGGGAAGAGTAGTGCTTGGGCCGGTGCACCCTGGGCAACAACTGGCTAATATCCGACGAAGGGGGGGAGGGGCGGGTTGGGTTTTTAGGTTAGCCTGTGAAGCCTAACCTAACTAACCACAACGCTAAAATTATCGAACAACGTCTAAACACTCATAGTGTCTCCATACTTGACATTGGCGAAATCATCGATTGTATCGATGGAGCCATATTTTAAAAACTGTATTGTATTGTATTGAAGTCAAAGTAAGTATAGTATAGAAACAAAAATCTGACCATACCGGGGATCGATCCCGGGATCACAAGCTTCATACTCAGCTCTCTAACCACTATAATGGTCTTCAAAATACGTGAATCGTTCATTTTAATATCACTGAGTCCCACATACGTACATAAGTGGAGTTTAGCCAGACATGTTTCGGACTAATTCGTAGTTCTTCCTCTGGGAGCGCACGACCCAGCGGCAGCGAGACGCACACTGCACGCTGCGGCTCTACCTCGCGCGACTACAACGAACTACGAATTAGTAAGAAACATGTCGGGCTAAACTCGACTTAAATACGTGAGTGATCCGTTTTTATTTCATTATGCAGTGGTTAGGTAATTTCCTACAATCGCCGTGTTTTTTTGTTGCTCGTTTAGCGCTACCAAGGGGACACGTACAGGGTGTCCGAGGCATTCTCCTGCGAACGTGAGCAACTTCATCCCCCCAAAAAACACGGCGATTGTAGGAAATTTCATTATGATTTAGTCTCACAGTAGTTTCATGTTAAAAGTAACATAGTTGTGTTTAAAACTATAATTAAACTAAGTTTTGCTCTCAGCTAGCAGTTAAGCCTCCCGGAAGCATCATCTGTTCAAGAAAATCCACTTTCCTCATCGCGTTTATGGCATTATCAAGTAATGCGTCTTGGCGGTCGCGAAGAGGCGCCCTAGGGAGGGAAAGCTGTAATTACCGCCCCCGCAATCTCGGACTTAGAACTAGCATGATGAAGCCTTCTGTTGGCAGGTTACTAATGTGTTAGGGAGAGGAGCGGACTACCGTATCTTATATTATCTTAAAACTAGGGGTCCTTGCGGATACACTTCGACCCAGTGGGATCTTTTGTGCAATTACCCCTCTTTCGCACTATTCTATCGCTTTACCCACTACCTCCATGTAGTGGATGATTTGGCGCAGCGGTAGTGCTTTTGATTTGCGGTGGTAGGACCTTGTGCGAGGTCCGTCCGGATCGCTACCACCGTCTTACTCGTTAATCCTGCCGGTAAGCATCAGTACTTGCACTGTTGTGTTCCGGTGTGGAGAGTAAGACAGCCGGTGTAATTACGGGCACAAGAGGCATTTCATCTTAGCCCTCTAGGTTGGCAACGCATCTGCAAACCCTCCGGAATTGCGCGTGTCTATGGGCAGTGGTGGCTGTTTTCTGTAATCTCTTTGTACTATTTTGTGGTTTTCAATAAAGAATATTTGTATTGTTGTATTGTTGTATTGTGGTGATCACTTACCATCAGGTGACCCTGTTTGCTCGTTTGCCTTCCTCGTTATATATAAAAAAAAAGTCTCCAGGTTCGGGGTAGCCGTTGCCGAAGATATTCATTCTTGATCTGGCGAGGGCCTCACATTCACACAACACGTGTTCCATTGTTTCGAACTCTTCGCCGCACATTCTACATTCTTCATTGTCATAGAGTCGCCAATTGATATTTGGTTCCAAAGTTGGACTACCTACTCAAAATACTTATCATAATGGGCAAATTTTACTACTTTTATTTGGCCATGTACTTACCTATGTGTATGTCTAATTCTTTGGCACGCTCTACGGCTTAAAGAGTTTGACGGATTTCAATGTATGTGTTGTCATTAGATTCGTCTCAGCTGTGGGAGTGACATAGGGTATATTTGTTTCCCGTAATTCCTATCGATACAACTAAAAAGCTTCAAATACACGGACCAACCACCCTCTGGACACCCAATGTCAGGGCGAACGTTTCCAAAACGCATATATGCTCATTTACACCTTTAAATCTCTCTAGCCTCGAATCGCGGCTCGCTTTCGACCAGATGACAAGCGAAATGACAATCTATGAAGTAATCACGACGCATTCCCCGGCCGGTCACCATGGCTTTTTTCGTAATAACTTTCCAATTAAATTATAGAAGATGCGGTGTCCAGAGGGCGGTTGGTCCGTGTTCAAATAAAACAAAATCATGAAAAAAAGATCCAACTGCTAAAACCATTTAACTGATAACTAAGTAGTACATTATCCGAACTTGAATATTATGAGGAGTGCAGGCGGGGGCTCTATAACATGCGTTGGATATTGGTTTGCCCCCGGCTGAACTCCTTATAATATTCAAGTTATTGTGTAGGTAGTTTTTTGTATTCTATTGTATGTTTGTGCTTACTTGAGTTATGGATAAAGTACTTGTAATGAGCTATTTTTTCTATTTAGTTAATGTATTGCATAAAAAAAGTATAAAAGTATAAAAAAAATATAAGACATAAATTACGCAAGTGAAGTAAAATTATCATTATTATTTATTAGCCTGGTAAAGTATTCCACTGCAGAGCAAAGGCCTCCCCCCCCACCTGGCCATTCGTCTATAACAACAGCAACTTCCTTCCAACCCATTTTAAATGCGTTGAAGTCATCCCGCCATCTCCTCCTCGGTCGGCCTCTGCATCTACATCCATCTGGCGGAACCCAATGGGTGGCGATTTGGGCCCATCGTTCCGGATGCATACAGCAAACATGACCAGCCCAGTCCCATTTAAGCCTTGCAGTCTTGGCCCCCACGTCTGCAACACGTATGTTCGCGCCATCTAGCGCTACGACACTCAGTCATTCATTCACCGGTCTTCTCGATCGAATGACACTGGCGCCGGTCGGCTCATCAATCAGTTGCCCTTCTGACCTCACAAAAAGTGCACGCACGCGTCCTCGTATATGCACCCGCGCCCGCGCCGACGAAGTGACAATTAGTGACAGTGTACAACAGACTGGCCAGTTCTGGACTCTCGTGATAAATTTCCGCTCATCTCAAAGCGCCCATACATCATCATCAGCCCTACGGAAACATCTCCGACGCATAATCTCAGCTCATCAAGTAAGTTCCCTGATCCATCTCATTTTCTCACGTCGATGTGACCCCCCTTTTGGTCACAATGTGTTTCTGATGCGATCAGTTTTACGTACACCTAAAAAACTGCGCTCCATTGCCCCTTGGCAAACCTTGAGCCTTGACTTTTGAGCTTCAGTCTTAAGAAAAAATAATAACATAGTAGAACGGAATTTCTTTTGACCGAGTCCAAAACGCCGCCAGTTATATACCTACTTCCCCCTTCACGTCGTTACACCCCTCTGTCGTCCAGGCGTGTTGCTAGGGTTGCTTGCTGTTAAATATTAGGTACTTACGTCTAAAGATAATATCACTAAGATAATAAGTTTTCCTTTGCTTTGAAATCATTATTTTATTCCAGTTTTACAAAATATGAGATTTATAAATCATTACGAACCTACATAATTATAGACACTTCTAAATAAGAAGTTATTATGAGTGCCATACCAAATGAAGCCATTTAAGGTGACAGTTTTAAATGATTCGCGGTTAATTGCATTAGACATAATAAGGTAATCGCGGTCAATATCCCGTTTTCATTATGTCCATTTAAGGTGATTTAAGTAAGTATTACTTACCTACAAATATAAAATAAAATACGTACAGGCTTACGTAAAACTATTACAATCAAATTATAAACAACCAAACGCGCGTGCGGCGACGCCGGCCGTGACAGCCTGTTTAACGAATACTCTAATATCGTGACCTTGAGCCCGTCCGGAGCAGGAGTTTCCGTTCTACTATGTTATTATTTATTCTTATGCTTCAGTCCATGACCAAATTTGAGCGCCGTAGGTTAGGATGGAAAAAATACACATGCTGACGAGTTTATGCTTTAGTGACAGTGGAAGAATAATAAAAGTTTATAAATTAAAGTGCTTCGCCATGCTGCGCCCGCCGACGGCCTACGCGCAGGAAATACGGCGCGGCGAGCATTTGCAGTGTCTACAGCTGCTGAGGCGGCACTAGCTTATTTTTATTTATATCTCTTTTCGTTCCAAAAACCCGCCCGCGAAAGCTTAAAAAGAGAACGCGATCTAAAAGTTTCTTGCGCCGTGAAAGTTACACCAAATTTTTATTTATTCGAATCTTGCGTAACGTAACGTTACCGTATCGAAATCGAGAAACTTGACATTCAATTTTAGTATCAAATACGCTCACGGGAAACAAGCTGTCGGTAGTCCTCCAACAAGATGGAGCGACGACCTAGTAAAGATGGACCCCGCGGTGGATGCGGAAAGCACAAGACCGGTCAGAGTGGAGAGCCTTGGGGGAGGCCTATGTCCAGCAGTGGACGTCTTTTGGCTGACATGATGATGATGATGATGACGCTCACGGGAGGGTGGTGTTCCAAACGTCATACAAATTTCTCGACACGTAACTACTCGATCACGTTACGCAGGATTCGAATATTCATGCTTGGGCCTCTGAGACCACGTGCATTTATACAGAAAGACCATAAAAATAAATTTAAAATAAAGTCCCAGTTCGAGAATTAATTTTTCTGCTCTATCTTATTTACGGAAATAATTTCGAACGGGATGATGGATGATCGAAAAAATAATAATACAAAAAGTCATTACCCTTACCAGTGTAGTCAAGTTTTATAATTGCGATCGCTACAATACGTTTCAAACCTCCACTGAGCCCTTGCCGCACGCAAAAGCACGATTTGGTAAGAATAGGCGTTTTGTAGAATATAAATACTTATGGCCGAAGGTCGCCCTTTGTGGTATAATGTGTGGAGATTGCGTTAATGACCCGTTGTGGTGGGAATTATGGAAATACGAGGAATAGTGAGGTTATGTTTGCGTATTTCGTGAATAGTTAGATTGGAGGATAACCCTTCAGATTAAATAGGGACATTGGAATGTATTATCAAATATGTTTATTTCTGTTAGTGAGACGACCGGGTAGCCTAGTGGTTAGGAGACCCTGACTATGAAGCTTGAGGTTTCGGGCACAGAATACATAATCCCGGGTTTGATCTCCGGTCGGGGCAGATGTTTGTATGATGAATACGAATGTTTGTTCTCGGGTCTTGGATGTTTAATATGTACATATTCATAAAAGAAGTGTCGGACAAACTAGTCGGTGTCTCTGGCGACCCCAGAGCAGCCTGTTACTTCGCCCAAAGGCTGAACATCTCAGTGCAGCGTGGTAACGCAGCCAGGGTCTTGGGGACAATGTCCCGATCTATTTTGGAACAGGAAGCCCCTTCTTAAGACTTTTTACCCGACTGCGAAACGCAAAGGAGGGTAATGTGTTTTTGTGTTTTTGTACATATACTTACATTACTTACGTGAATAAAGAAAATGACAAAACTAACCTAACCATAAATAACACATCTAAGTATGTATTTATCTACACAAGTAAGTACCTATATTTATCCGTTGTCTAGTACCCATAGTACAGGCTTTGCCTAGTTTGGGACAAGGTCAATTGGTGTCGTGTCCCATGATACTTATTAACCGACTTCAAAAAAGGAGGAGGTTCTACGTTCCACACTGTATGTATGTTTTTTTTTTATGTATGTACATCGATTAGTCCGTCAATTTTAGACCGATTTTCAAAATTCTTTTTTTATTTATTTATTTGATATTGTATATATACTATATTGTATATATCTATACTGTAGCGGTGTAAATGGCTACACTATAGTGATATTGATAAGTAAATGATAAATGATATACGATGATAATTGATTCAGGGCGGCAAATAATATGTAAACAACCGCGCTAATTGAATGCGTTTATTGCACTAAAAAACATGATAACTAAATACATTCACATGACCTACATTGCGGTAATGCTCATAATATTGCTTACGTACGGTTCACCGTACATCTTGCCCACTTAAAAAGGGGAAGAAAAATGAAGCACTATTTTAGTTCATAAGATAACCTAAATAATTAAATCAATGTCCATTATACAAGCCAAGTACGTTAGATCAGTATTTAAACAGTTATTTTTTTTCCTATAACACTGTATTCTTCGCTTGTCCTGGGCAACTCAAACACGACGCGGGCTTCCCCGGGCGACGATCTGCTGTCGCTGATAGTGCGTGGGCGTGGCACGGGCCGCGGCGCGACTTCTGCAGCACGGCGCTGCTCCAAGGGCATGTGTCTCCATCATCTCCAGAAATAGAAGATGGCTCCGCTCATCAGTAGCAGTCCAGCCAACAATGTGTACAGCAGAGTGTAGTGATGAACGTCGTGGGTACTGAGTTGTACCGAGGAGGCTTGCTTCAAACCTTCGATTTGCGCCTTCAAATTATCCCAGATCTCTTGATGATCTTCTAACGGGGGGGCAGGTTCTATGTATGATATACTCGTGTTGATAACCGAGTTCAAGACGGATATGTCAGGAGTCCCGATGACGTCAGGTTGCATCTGTATTTGATTTAAAAAGTGGTTATGCGAGTGCATCGTGTACGCGTCTCCTTTGATAGTGCAACCCTGACCTAGGTTGAGAAGCCCGCTCCCTGATAAGGTTTTTATTTCCATGCCAGCTGTGCAGAAAAGGCTCACCTTGCACTCGCTGCAACACGAGAATAGCCAGCTGTTTTGCCGGTGCAATTTGATCCACTTGTCGGCGGCGCACGGCGATAAATGTGCGGCGCATGGTGTTGGATTAATCGACTCTGTGTTAACTAACATTAAATCACATATCGATTGTTTTATTTTTAGATCGTAAATAGGTTTGTCAATAGTGCACAGGAGTCTGTCCGTTTGAGTGTGCATACATCCTTGTAATTCAAAGTATGATAAGAAGAACACAGACTCTCTTTTTAGATTGAAGGCGATGTATGGGAACGTCGGAATGTTGTATTGTGTTTTGTTTCCCATCTTCTGCGGTATAGTGATAATATGATCCAGCTCGTATATTTCATTACTTACGAGGGGAATTCGCACTTCAATTATAAGGTAGTCTTCGACGACTCTAGCAAACACCTTTAACACTCGGTACAACTGTCGTATGTTATACTTGTCTGTGGGAGTTTTAAGTTCACCATTGAGCTGACCTTGAATGAAGTTGATTTGTTGCTCTAACTGCTCTGGTGGAAACAGGTGGGCGTCTATGCGGCCATGACTGATATCTGTCACAGTGTTTATCATTGTTTGCTGTATACGTCTCAGGTTTGATAAAATGATTGTAGCGGCGAGTGCGGACGACGTGGTGTAAAGATGGTTTTTGATGTCTATGCGGTCTTGACCAACTTCAAGCGATATTTTTCGAATATGTTCTTTAATAAAATTAAGTTGCTTGTTCATAGTGTTTTCGTTGCGACGAAGAATATTATACTCGGACTCAATTACGAGTGTCTGATTCTTTATGAGGTTTTGTAGATGGTTCTCGTTCTGGGCTACCTTTTCTATGTCCTTTTTATACTGCTCTGCGAATCTTTCACCCAGAACGCCAAACAGGGAGTTCGCCAGGTAGCCAACGCCATCTACAAGTCCTCTCTTTTGCCTTCTGCTTTGATAAGTTAGAAGACTGTTTAAATGATCAGTTTCATTTTCGTCGCGATATAGTTGTCTAATGATGCTTTCGTACTGAGCGCCTAGATTGCTACTCGTTCCCTTCAGATGGGAAATATAGGATCTTATGTCTGATAATTCATGCCAATATGAAGACATATTGTAATAGATGATTAATTTCCATTCATCTCTGATATGTTGCAGGTCTGCTATCTTGTCAAAATATAGACCTTGATATTCATTCAAAGCGGTGATATCGTAAGTTACAGCGCTTTGTGTGCTTGATGATAGCTGCCCCAGGAACATTAATAACACCATTGACACAAGTTGAATAAGGGCACATCTCTTACGACGCGGTTTGATGCGACCTTGCCGTCGACCTTGATGTATTTGTTGCTTGCTGGCTTCATCTGTCGTTGTCTGTTCACTGTCTACGCAGGTGGGTAGCACGATGAGTTTCTTGATAGGACGCTTCATGATCTTATTCTGCGTTTTCAATGACACAGCTCTCACAAAGCCATCCTTCCCAGGGTACACTTCTTGCACCCGTCCCAACGCCCATTTTCCAGGTGGGAGGTTATCCTCCTGGATGATAACTATGTCGTTGATCTCTAAATTTTTTCTCGGTGTTCTCCACTTTGCCCTAGCTTGTAACTGCTGCAAATATTCACCAGACCACTTCTTCCAAAAGTATTTATTCATATTTTGTAACCGTCCGCCAACTCGCAAAATCCCTTGCTCATCGAGGAATGGGTTTAAACATGACAGTCTGCTCGTACTTCGCACGTGCTTATTTTTCTTCACTTGATGTATGTCATCTTTAAATTCTGATGCTTGAACGTGTTTGATTATTAAGTTGCGAGCAGTCTGTAGTTCCGATGTCGTAAGTAGGTTGTTATTAGTTGCATTTTTGTCGTAGCCTACGCTCCGTCCGTTTCGTAATCGCGCGATGAAACGCGACACCCAGCCGAGTATTCTGACGATACGATTGAAGGAGCTATATTTACTTATTAATTCGTTAATAAGTGTGTTATGATATAAAGCTGCGTTCACATGTGCCTTTTTCACTTAAATTGTTGGTGCCTCAATTTGCACAGTAGATATGTCATGTGAGTTGGGTGCAGTGAGCCACTCTGGTCCTTCCCACCACAGCCTTTCCTGCAGCAGCTTTACTGATGCCAATCCTCTCGTGGCACAATCTGCGGCATTATCTTCAGATCTTACATGGTGCCACTGAGATGCTGGTATAATGTCGATGATTTGACGTACTCTGTTAGCCACAAACTGTTTCCATCTTGATATGTCACCGTGGAGCCAGCCCAGTACAACCATGGAATCAGTCCAGGCATTGATAATGATATGTTGAGCTGAGAGAGACTCGACGATCTTTTTCATGAGCTGTGCTAACAACAAACAGCCAAGTAGCTCTAATCTTGGTAATGATAACTGTTTGTTCTGTGGAGCTACTTTTGTCTTTGCAGCCACAAGGCGTGATGTGTATTCACCCTTATCGTTAATTGTGACTACATACACGGCGCAAGCGTAGGCCTTTTCCGATGAGTCAGCAAAACCGTGCAATAGGTATGATTCTTTATTGCCTAGGTATCGTGGTATGTTAAAACCTTCAATATTTCTTAAATCTTCCCGGAGGTACCGCCACTCCTTGAGAATATCTGCGGGAAGCTCTTCGTCCCATTTCATTTGGGATAACCAAGTTCTCTGGAAAAGCATCTTAGCTTTGATAGTGATAGGTGAAAGCCAGCCCAGGGGGTCATAAATTTTCGAAATATCTGATAATAATTTTCTCTTAGTATGACTGCCTTGGCCTTCTTGAAAATCTATTTTATTCTTAAACGTAAAGGCGTCTGTTGCTGGGTTCCATTGGAGGCCTAACGTCTTCCTAGATTCCGTGTCCTTGAAATCAAATGGAGTGTTCAACTGATTTGATGGCAAGGTTTTGATGAGCTCTGGGTCGTTGCTAGACCATTTTCGTAGGTTCAAGCCCGCTCCATTTAAGACTAGGACTAACTGTGTCTGTAACTCCTTTACTTGCTTCAGAGAGTCATGTCCTGTCATGAGGTCATCGGTATAGAAGCTGTTTTCTAGCGATTCTGCAGCTAGAGGAAACTGATATGCGTTATCTCTAGCGATCTGTCTTAATGTCCTCATAGCTAGAAATGGCGCTGCCTTGGTGCCGTACGTTACGGTTGTAAGATGATATTCCCGAAGAGGTTCGTCAGGTGAATTCCTCCATATGATAGTTTGTAGGTGCTGATCAGCTTCTCTGATCAGGAACTGGCGAAACATCTTTTCAATGTCTGCTGTCACAACGTATCTATGGGTCCTCCACTTCAAGATGAGTCCTTGCAGATCTTGTTGTAGATTTGGGCCACATTCCATCAAATCATTAAGACTGTACCCGGACGATGTTTTCGCGGACGCATTAAAAACAACTCGTAATGCGGTAGTGGCGGAGTCTGATTTCAATACGCCATGATGCGGTAGGTAACAATTTAACGACGATTGTGACGTCACAGTGTCAGCTGAGCGCATATGTTGTAATTCTTCGTATTCATTTATGAATTTTGAATACGAATCTGATAGCGTTTTATTTTTTTCCATTCTTTTCTCTAACTGTCTAAATTGTATGACAGCCTTTGATCTTGATACTCCAAGGTTTTCTTCAAAGCTTGGTTTCATCGGGAGGGCGACTTCGTATCTGCCGCTGTCCAGACGTCGAGTTGTCGCCTGATAAAATTCTTCACAATATCGTTCTGGCTCTGACATAGTGGAGGAAGACTGATTTATGTCTTCCACCTCCCAGAATCTTGATATGTCGTCAGTTTGATTGATAACTACGCTGCAGTTAAACGTTTTACTCGTGACACTGCCAGATAATAGCCAGCCGAGCTTGCTTTGCTGGGCAATTGGAGCTAGAGGCGAACCCTTGATAAGTCCGCTCATGATAATCTCTGCGTAAATGCTTGCATCTAAGAGTAGATCAATTGGGTTTGATATATTATACTCAGGGTCTGCTAACTTGATATTTTGCAGGTGTGGCCAGTAACGCTTAGTGAAGGAAGCGTTCGGCAAGTTATTTATTACTCTGGATATGATTAACGCTTGTGTAGTGAAGTGATAATCCCCATAAATTGATTCACATTCCATAGTTATCATTCCCTTACTTTGTTTGGATGATACTCCGATCCCCGATACTGACGCCTGAAAGCGTTGTCGTTGTAGTCCTAACATTTGGGCTGCGTTTTCGGAGACTAAAGATATTTGTGAACCCTGGTCTAGGAGCGCACGTAACGTGATAAAGGTGTTGTCCGCTGCTTTAACCTTTAATAATAACGTTGTCAGTAAAACTTCTTCACCTTCGGCGGCCACGTGACTCACGTTGTGTTGCTTGTCACTAGCCGGCTTATTCATGGGCATGTTGTTCGATGGTTGACTGGAAGATGTTGACGATGATGATGGTGAACTTTTTACTGCGGGTGATTGTACTTGCATGATGTCGCTATGTATAATCGAGTTGTGCTCGCCTTCGCAGTATTGACAGCGGCGTTTTGAAATGCACGGCTTGTCGTAGTGCTTATACAGGCAGTTTTGACATATTTGTTGTTTCCCAATAGTCTTCAACTTGCATTCCGATGATAAATTAAGGAACCTTTTACACCTGAATAAATCATGTGCACTGTGGCAAACAGGGCATTGTGGCGTAAATGTGGGCATTGATTGATAGTTTCTCTGAAATTTACGATTGTTGTATGGAATTTTTGGAGCGTAGGGCGGAACACTGTTGCTGCTAGTGTCTGATGCATTTTTGTCCCTCTTGTTAATGGGTTCAAGGGCAGTAAACTTGCCTTCTATGAACTGCATCAGCTCGTCGAAGGACGGCAAGTCTCTGGGTGACTTGCGTGCTTCCTTGTAATCCTTGTAGGTCTCGTTATCTAATTTTTTGTTAATGAGATGCACAAGAAGTGGGTCCCACGTGGTAGTATCTATACCTAAGTTATGGATCGCGTATATACACTCCATTGTAGTGTCATGCAGGCGCTTAAGCTCAAATGATGTTTGTTTGTGGACTGCCGGTTGATTCAAAAATGTCTCAATTTGGTTGGAGAAGAGAGCGTGGGGGTTGTTGTAGCGATGAACAAGGACCTCCCAGGCAGTGCTATAATTCTCTGATGATATTTGCAGATGCTGGATCAACCGCTCGGCTTCACCTTTGACCTTGCTCTTTAAATGCTGCATCTTTTGAGATTTGCTTAAGCCAGTGTTGTTGTGAATGGTTTCCGTGAAAAGATCAAAGAATGTAGGCCATTGTCCGTATTTTCCGGTGAAAATGGGAATCTCCACCTTGGGTGTAGATTGCTGTAGATGGGCGGATGAGCTCAGTTTGCGATTCAACTGTTTTCGAATGATATTGTAATTGTCTTCAAATTTTGCGAACTCTGTGTCATAGTTTTCATCTCCACCCCGCAGCATGTTATCGATACGCAGATGTAATTCATCAATGACACGCCAGCGGTATTGAAGATCTTTTAGTTGATCTTCAATCTCCCACTTTTCTTCCGTTGCTTCGAAGTTAATACGTTTGGTGATACGGGTGAAAGCTCTAAAGTTTGTTCTTTGTTGAGATAGCAGCTCTTCCACAGGACCATATGGAATGGTTCCTCGATCTTCCAAGTTGCTCATAGGAATTTCGAATTGTGGGCCATTGCTGCCCCGTACCTTGACTTCCGGAGGCTTTGTAGCAACCGAGTATGTTGATATTACCTTTCTTTCCCTTTCATAGTACTCGACCATTCCACCATAAATGTTCTTGGTAAAATATTCACTGCTGACGTCGTTGAAGGCAACCATGTCCAAATTATTTTGTTCGAACTCCTTCCATAGTTCGTCCATCGTCGATAATCGTGCTTTAATGTATTCCTCAGTTTTTCTTGCAGGACCATCTTTGCCGAAGTTAATGCAAATCCTTTCGATCGCTTGAATGATCTCCCTCTGACGAATCAATAGGACATCCATAATGATAAAAGTCTCGTGAGGTGATAAAACCAGGATCACAAACACCGTCAATTCCTCGGATCGCGGCGATAAACACGTAGCTGGGGTCCAAAGCTCTAAGGTTCGAAGGACCAAAAAATGTAGCGGTGTAAATGGCTACACTATAGTGATATTGATAAGTAAATGATAAATGATATACGATGATAATTGATTCAGGGCGGCAAATAATATGTAAACAACCGCGCTAATTGAATGCGTTTATTGCACTAAAAAACATGATAACTAAATACATTCACATGACCTACATTGCGGTAATGCTAATAATATTGCTTACGTACGGTTCACCGTACATATACACTACATTGTGTAGGGTGATGTTGAACCAAAATAAATGACTGTACTAAGTAGCTTAATGAATAGCCCTTTATTCACACATTTGGTCAAACTTTTAATAAACAGCGGCGAAATATTGATAATAACTGTTACTTTGATGGTTATCGAGCGCAATGTAAATTATACCAAGAATAATACAACAGAAGTCACACTTTTGCTTATCCGTTTCTTTTAGAGTTTTGAACACAAAGGTACACACTATTGCTAAGCCTAAGCTGTATGACTGCCTGTCTAAATTATATGTACATTTTTTATTTTAGCATTAAAAATAAGGTAACAATCTTTACGTTTTCGCTGTTCCCTCATCATCCGTACGGCTAAGGAGTGGAATTCCCTGCTTGCGTCTGTGTTCCGTGAACACTATAATCTGGCCGTTTTCAAGTCTAGGGTGAATGGGCATTTGCTAGGCAAGCGTGCTCCATCGTAGACCACATCTTACCATCTGGCGTGATTGTGGTCAAACGCAAGCATATAGTGTATGAAAAAAAATGTAGTTATCGTTTTATGCCTAACGGTTACTTATTAAAAAAAGTTTTTTAATAAAAATACGTGTCAAACAATTAAACGTCATTGTTATTTAATTGTTACTTGTCTTTTTTTTTAATCGAAAGCTAGTTTAATCGAGATGGTTCTCAGCTAAGTTTCATTAAAATCGGTTCACCCGTTTTCGAAATATTGAACTTTTTCAACTTTTCTAAGTTGGTTAGGTAATTCGATTATTTTGTGAGCATATGAGAGAGAGAGAGAGAGAAACGTTTATTCACATTCATTCGACACATACAGAGAAATTAAACAGTATGTTTGAAAGAATAGGATACAACAGAACACATGACGTATCTTTACTTATAATATCGTTGCTTGTCATCATAGAGAGTCGACTCTACTTCTAACTATTCTTATGTAGGCTAGTCCTACAAAAGTAGTCCTCTATAAATAAAGGCTTAAGGCACTTGTATGAAAGCCGAGCGTGTTGCCTTTCGGAAGCATAAATCCCCATTGTCAACCTTGGCCATACCGCGGTGTAGTCTGGGGGCCGGCTGGGTTATGAAGGAAGTCGTTGACACACAAACTTTTTGATTGTAACCACCACTTCAAGCACATAATTAGCTAACATAATAAAAGCTACTTGCAATGACATTAAATCCACGCTAAAACTAATTAAACTGAAACTTGAAAGTAAATTCTAAATAGGGGGCCCCCGTGGCATGGTGCCCAAAAGGCATGATCGATGATGATTCTTTGAGAGGGAAAACTGCCAGCCCTTTGGTCACGAGTTGCATCGGCCAAGCGCTTTTGCAACTCTGAAATAAGTTTGTAAGCGCCGGGACCCCATGGATCCAAGGTTTCCAATTAGTTTATAGGTAGTTTTGCATAATAGTTATTTTCTGTATAGTTAATTGTTAGTTCTTAAAGTGTAAACAATGTACAATATCAGGAAGAACGATATCTCTTGACACAGGAATAGAAAACGCCTATTAGGAGACTTATAAAATGTTTCATCATCATCATCATCTCCAACCTTTTTTACGTCCCACTGCTGGGCACGGGCCACCTCTCAAAACGTTTACTGTAGATTTATTACATTTATACAGATTTACTTTTATCTAGATAATCCTGACGCTAAGCTAAACAGCACTGCTTGCACTGTTTTGTTCCGGTGTGGAGAGTAAAGACAGCCGGTGTAATTACGGGAACAAGGGGCATTTTATCTTAGCTTTCTAGGTTTGTAATGCATCTGCAAACCCCCCCGAGGCTGCGGGTGTCTATGGGCAGTGGTGATCACTTACCATCAGGTAACCCACTAGATCATTTACCTTCCTTGTCACATAAAAACTTAAGAACACTGTAGCCGATCTTCACTCCGGAATATGTAGTGATAAAAATGTGATATGTTTCTTTGTAAACTAAGAGTAACGGGCCACTACAAGAATAAATAACGACGTGAACACTAATGCTCCCCATAAACAACATGACATTTACATGAATATTGTGCCCTAACGAGGTAAGCAGTTACCCAGCCCCACCCTGTACTATTAACGGCGCGAATGAGCGGAGAGCACGCAAAATTATCTGACGCTGTTACCGCATAACATTACTACGTTATTTATTGTACGTTATTTGTAAGAAAGTTACGTAAAATGCAGGAAGGATGGTGAAGTAGAAGAGTTATGGGTTACTCTGGTAATGTATGTTTTTCGACAGCAAAAAGATAAACTACAATCTTGACGTAATGTCAAAATGAGATATAGGCATCCGCTTTTGTATTTATTTTCTAATGATACAGTGGGTTTTCTTTGCACAATTTTATCTTTATTCTATTTATCTGTGGTTATGTATTGTAAGAGCTACAGTAACTTGTTTTTTGAGAAAAAAATATCTAATTTAGGATCACTTTGTTGTCCGTCCGTCCTTCTGTCTGTTCGTCTGTCTGTCTGTCTGTCTGTCTGTCAAGACCCTTTTTCTCTAGTACGCGTGGAGGTAGCATGCTGAAATTAATATCAAATACTCAAGCTTACGGTCCCTTGAAGCTGTGAAAAATTAACCTTCTAAGTCAACGCAATCAAAAGATACAGTCATTAAAAAGGCAATTTTCATGCAAATTGCCGAAATCCGAAATCCTGAAGGGTATTTCCAATTGTCCTAGAAACTTGAAATTTGGTATAAAGCTCTTATAGCACAACCACTCAGAAAAGTCTCAAAATCTTAATTTTTTATGTCTGTTCGCGGACCAATATAAGTTGACCCTACACTGCGTACATTTTGCTTAGGAGCAGGGCTCTGCTAACACTGGACTTCTTAAAACACTAGGGAAAAGCGTTAAAATCTTTCTACGGAACCCTCGTGCGCGAGCCCGACTCGCACATGTCCGGTTTTTCTTGCAGGTCTACACTCGGCTTTTAATTAGAATTCCCGTCCACCAAATCCGCAATGCTCACCCCACGACACCCCGCTTAACACAATCCCGTAAACCCTTCTGGGTTCTTTTCATATAAATACGTCAATTTCATACATTTTTATCGGCGACAGACATTTTATTGAAGTAGAAATTTCCGCGCTCAGGGGTAGAAATTTCCGCGCGTTATTTAAAGCAACCTTTAATAAAAAAAACTTGGCCTTTGTGCGAATATTAAAAACCGGCCAAGAGCGTGTCGGACACGCTCAGGATAGGGTGCCTTAGCCATTACGAAAAAGTTCTGGCTTAGATACCTAATTAACCGACTTCAAAAAAGGAGGAGGTTCTACGTTCCACTGTATGTAAAAAAAAAATTAAGTGTTTTCCTCACACCTATTTGAAACCACAGTATTAGCAGAGCCCTACTCCTCAGCAAATTGAACGCAGTGTGGGGTCGTTTTATATCGGTTGCGTACATAGACAAACATAAATAAGTTGATCAACTATTACCTACTCGTAAACCTGTAAAGCCTCTGATAGTTTTCCTTTGACATTTACTGTAGGTATGCTCTACTGCTGTGATTTTGCACATTTCCAAATACCACAGTTTGTCTTATAGAGCACTTCAAAGCTAAATATTTCGCAAACAAATTTCTCAATAGAAAAATGATCTTCGAACACCCCCAATATTTTTAAAAGATCTATCCAACGATTTTCCATACTATAGGGTAGATGAGCTTCCCCACTTTACGCGTAGGGGAGACACTACCCCGAAAAAATGTTTTTTTAAAGATTTTCTTAAAGCATACAAAACTACATATTATAGTCTTTGAGCTAGACCGCGGACAGACTGACAGACGGACATGACAAAACCATAAGGGTTCCGTTTTTGCCATTTTGGCTTCGGAACCCTAAAAACTTGGCCTTTGTGCGAATATTAAAAAAGGCTGAAGCCCGTCTGTGTGTAACTTTGTATATTATGAGAGTTATGCTGAAGGTAAAATTATGCTCGTTACCTAAGTTAATCGGGAATCAGGTTAGTTATTTGTTTGATTATTAACCGACTTCAAAAAGGAGGTGTGCGAGGTTTTGCGGGTAGTAGGACTTTCGCTAGGTACGCCCGGATAGCCACCACCACGTAATCCTGCCGTAAGCAGCAGTGCTTGCACTGTTGTGTTCCGGTGTGGAGAGTAAGACAGCCGGTGTAATTACGGAAGCAAGAGGCATTTCATCTTAGCTCTCTAGGTTGGCAACGCATCTGTAAACCCCTGGGGTTGCAGGTGTCTTTGGGCAGTGGTTATCACTTACCATCAGGTGACCCACTTGCTTATCGTATAAAAATGTATAAAAAAGGTAAAAATTTGCAAGTTAAATAAGATCAGAGATTGACATTAAGTTTGGGAAAAAGCCTGTCTTTTTTTAAGATTAACAAAAAAACTTTTGTTACGTTTCGTAGCATTTAGAAACGCTTAATATTTTCTATTGATTTAAACTTTCGCGATTTTCACACATTATCATGATACTCGGGACTTAATCGCGTAAACGTCGAGGTATTTAAATTCAAATTTTAATATAAAAGTTTTAACGCTATCAAGTCCCGAGTATCATGATAACGCTTAATATTTTATCTACAGAACACCTCACCCTGTGGCAGTTCTATTTGCGCTATTTCACAGTTCCATAAATAAAACTGTAAGAATCCTTTGGGGGCTAAATTACGGCGACTGCTTTACGGAGTACGACCTTTTTTGTTCTCGTTCAATTCTTTCATATAAATAAAATGTGCTACGATTCCATGCTGGAATATTCCTCTAACGATGTCTTGTAGTTGTACCTATAGAGATTTCTGCGATGGAAACTAGAAATGCATACATAAAAAGGATTGGAAATCACATTCCCTTTGGGAGCGCAGGTTCGGATCCTACCGACTGCGCCATGTAAAGGTGTAGGTAACACATCAATCAAACACAATGTCCAAGTAATGACTGGTTTATTAAAATACTCTCGACTACCCCCCAACGTCCAATAGCAATAGTGTAAACTACCCTCATCAACTATACATAATATGACAGTGTTGGATTTGTCACAATACAATACAATACAATACAATAACTCTTTATTGAACACCACATAACAGTCAAGACAAGAAATAAGGCACAAAGAAAATACAAGGTAGCATTGGGCGGCCTTATCGCTACAGAGCGATCTCTACCAGGCAACCATAATGGAATAAAGGTAAGAACAGATTAAAGCAGGTGGTGCTAATAAAAAGGTTTTAGGTCACGAATTTAATTTTTAAAATGTTACTGTTGTTGGACGAACTTCCCAATCAGTCCGCATTATTATGGTTATGGCGTTTAAAGATCCTAAGCTATCTTGTATTTTCGTGAATAACTTCATTCATTAAAATATAGCAGCGTCACACGTACGGTGTGCGTTTTTTGATGTTTTGAGTAAGTACTTATATAGACTTACCTAATTACTTCTATTGTTTACATAGCTACACTTGAAAACTTTTAGGATGTACGCAATAACTTCAGAAGCATTAAAAACTGTATGTGAATATTGATTTCTTCATCAACGTGAAACTAAGTTAGTAATTATTTAAATACAATGCTTCCAAATTAAAACATGACTTGCGCCAACCTTGGTTACTTAGTGGTTAACTTGACTTTTTTGTAAAATTAGTTAAGTACTTACATGTTACCAACGAGTTACCGTGTAATTCATAAACCTGTTTTAACTAAAATGTCATTAAACTTCGTTTGTCCTTTTTTGTCACATTGACATTTCCATTAGTAAGAAGAAGGCAAAACCTATTTTAGCTAATGGAGCCTTGAGTGACGTTTATGAATAAGGCCATTAGTGTTTAATGAGCGTTATTACATGGTTATAATACGAGTAATCAAGCTATTCTGTCATTCACAAAAAAATCGTACCATATTTTTAATTTCTATACATTTACACTTTGTTAACCAAGATGCGTGTTAAATAGACCATGAAAATCCCATATAATTTTACGGTTTCCCCGAAGAAACGATCGCTTCAGCTGTGGCGGGTGCATTTCACCAGCAACGTTTTATAGGAAAATGCATAAAAATGCGAATTTTAAATTTCAGTTTTACTACTGACCCATGCGCGTCGTTACTCGTACTAAACGATTTATGAAAGATTTTAATAGGCAATTGACCTGCAGTCTATAGCAAATGAAATTACATAAAAATTATATAAGAGCATTCTGTATCTAAACAGCCATCTCATATGCTGTCAGACAGATAAATCGATAAGCTCTTTCGTTAGGTATATTCCGCGCGTCCCTGCCGTGCCGTGGCGAACGCGGATCGCCTTTCCACACCCCGCGCGCCCCGCGCTCACCCCCGCTCGCGTCCCGAAACGCACACAGCCGCGAGGTCGCTTACTACACACATGCGTTAGTGTCGCTTCTTGTTACGTTAGCATATATTATATTCTTTGGGATATATCGATACCTCTAGTTCTGTGGTTTCGCTACCAACTTAAATTCCCTGTACTTTTTCCTCAGTAACAACGTGACATTAATTCAATTTTGTAATCTAAAACTACACGCGACGATGCGGCCATTAGGTCTCTGCTGATTAAACCGTTACAGATCGACGATACTCTGACTCAACCTCGTATATAAACTTTGACGAAATTGGAATAGCCACCTTAGGTTCGCGGTCTAGAGTGGTTATTCCAATTTCATCGTAATACGAGTTTGAGTAATGAGTATCGTCGAGATGTACCTACCCTTCGTTGATTGTGAAGATCTCGATACTCTCAAAGGAATCGAGATTCAGTGATCACTGAACAGATTGCCCTAATTTTAGGAGATTATGGAATCTATTTCTGGTTTCCTGTATTCGGATTGAGCCTTTTTACCCGGTCACGGAAAGTTGGCTACAAAAGTAAAGTAGGTACTTAATTAGAAATTACCTGTCTTCTGCGCCATTTCTGACCAGGACGTCGATTTTTGAATCTCACCCTGAGATTAAATTAACTGATTTCTAAAAAGTTCGTATTTTTGGATCTCACCGGTGACTAAAATTCTCATGCTTATGATATCAAATCCCACTCGTAAACGAGATCACTGAGTGACTTCCTGACCATTGGCAGTGACAGCTAACCTCAATCTATCTAATTAGCTGCATGTTAGTGTTAGTCGATGGGTGTGACATTCAAAAATAACGCTTTTGCTTTAAGATGGGATACTTTATTTACATAATAAAAGCAATTTACAATGACATTAAATCTAAGCTTGAACTAAATAAACTACAACTTAAATCTAAATTAAATCTAAATAAGGCCCCCGTGGCATAGTGCCCAAAAGGCTGGCAGCGTTGCCTCGCTGAATAGCGATGCTGATTCTTTGAGAGAGAAAACTGCCAGCCCTTTGGTCACAAGTTGCATCAACTAAGCGCTTTTGTAACTCAGAAATAAGCTTGTAAGCGCTGGGACCCCATGGACCCAAAGTTTCAAACCCGACAGCAACAAAATTATGTATGTATGTATGTATGTATATCTCTTTATTGCACATAAAACAAAAAATACAGATAACAGAACAAAAGCAAATGTACAAAGGCGAACTTATCCCTTAAAGGGATCTCTACCAGTTAACCTAATTAATAATTAATTATTTTTTGTTAATTATAAATCGGACCGAGAGATTGATACTCGCTTTTGCTAGTGTCGAATGTGATCTGTCAATTTATACTAATCATAGGACTTGTCTCTAATTGGTGGAGTTTGACATAAAGACCTCACCTGACACTAGCTATCCTAGCGGATTTTTAACTCGCGGTAGCCCCCATTAGCTTGCATTGGAAGAGCGTGTCATGTTTCGTTTTTAGGGTTCCATACCTCAAAAGGAAAAAAACGGAGGATCACTTTGTTGTCCGTCTGTTTGTCTGTCTGTCAGTCTGTCTATCAGTCTGTCTGTCTGTCAACATACAAATTGCCGAAATCCAAAAACCTAAAGGGTAGTTCCAGTTGTCCTAGAAACTTGAAATTTGGTACGAAGGTAGCTCTTATAGCACAACCACTCAGAAAAGTCTCAAAATCTTAATTTTTTATGTCTGTCTGTAGATTTCACGGACCAATATATTAAGTTGACCCCACACTGCGTACATTTTGCTTAGGAGCAGGGCTCTGTTAGCACTGGAGTTAAAACACTGGGGATATGCGTTAAAATCTTTCTACGGAACCCTCGTGCGCGAGTCTGACTTGCACTTGGCCGGTTTTGATTTTGTATAAGCTGATGGTCCTTGCATATAAGTATACTTATACTTACAATGATATTACAATAGAATGTCATCGTGAACCACAGAAGCTACCGTATTATTTTCTATTGATACAGTATAGTATTGACACCTCACACAGCTATTCAAAGTTTCTTAGGCAAACATGTGTAACTATTATACATTACACAAAATTTATTCGTGGTTCGCGACGAAGTTCAAATACCAACTCATTAATATTCATTGGTACAGCCTCTTGAAAATACGTCGGGACGTGTTTCGTGCGTGAGTGCGTCCGACTGGAGCAAATGAAATGAAACGCGTCGCGTGAAGCATTGTCTTGCGTATTCTTATCGACTAGCTGACTTTGACTTAAATTAAGTTTGATTTCATAAAAAAAAGTTGAAAAATCCCGACATTGTCATTTCAAAGTTCAATATTTCAAAAACGGGTGAACCGATTTTAATGAAACTTGGCTAAGAACCATCTCGATTACACTAGCTTTCGATTAAAAAAAACGCATCGAAATCGGTCTATCCGTTTGGGAGCTATGATGCCAGAGACAGATACACAGATACACGGATACACAGACACACAGATACACAGATACTCTAGTCAAACTTATGACACCCCTCTTTTTCGTCGGGGGTTAAAAAAACGGAATATTGACCGCGATTACCTTATAGGTTTGATGAGCTCCCGATATTTCGATGCAGTTACATGCATCATGATCACGGGCAAACTGACGAAACCCCCGTTTCCCGTTACCGTTTTCATTATGTCTAATGCAATTAACCGCAAATCATTTAAAACTGTGATTTCATAAAGTTCGATTCGTTCCCGGGTAGTTCTTCAGAACTCTCATTCGTCCGGCGCCACTTATTTAAACAAATCTCAATCTAATCAGATTAATCGAAAGTGATGCCAAATCAGTAAAAAATATGCTTGCTCCATCATCGTCACCACCAGCCTTCCCGGCCTCTGCAGTAATGTACTATTACAACATCGTTATACAAATACAACAAAATTATCCCTGGCCGCTCATAGACCATCCCTGGCCGCTCATAGACCAAGTTCAATACAATTTGTCATATTCTCCTTTCACATTTTGGGTGTAAATAGTTCGATATTTACCGAGTCATAAAGTGAAGTTCGTCTTCTCATCTCATCGGACCAACATGACGTTTGCAATGTATAGGTATACCCAGTGGCGTGGATCCCTATGAAGCAAAAAAGCACTGCTTGCCTTCTAAATCAATATAATTAACATTATAATATACATGTACTTACTTAAATATTTGTTCATATTCGTTCATTTATATTTTCATAAAAACAAAATATTATAAATCCGCGCTTAAATTGATTGATTTCAACTTTATTATCTCCATAACACACAAGTTAATACAAATAATACAAACAAGAAAACCTTAAAGTAAACTAATATTAAAGAAAAAATATATATATAAAGCAACTTAACCTAACAGTGGATACCATGTGCTATGGAAGAAAAAAGGCGCTGACTCAGCATAAAGCTGCGAAGACCGCAGCGCTGGTATTCTGCCAGAACCATGGATTAATCTGTGGAAATGGTATAGGCATGCAAAACTATATGCGCTACTCTGCTCGCTAGCATGTAGGGGTAATCTCTGGAACCACCGAATCGATCCAAAAACTCATACACCAATAAAAAAACTAACACTGTCCCTGACCATCATAGGCTAACCTTATATCAACAAACCTTTAACAGCTAATCAAGCAAAATAAATATAGTTTATTAACATCGAATTTATCTGTGGACGGAACTAATTATTTAATTTAATTTAATGTAAATCCATTTCAATCCGCGCGAACACGAGTGTTTCTTCCTCTACGAAAAAGCAGCACACCGAGTGCTGGCCCGACACGCACACTCTTATGACATCGCGCTCCACCGTAAGCCATGTACGAATAGGCCCACCGCACCTCACTCACACATGTACGAAAATCAACCAATCAAATCAAATCTTTCGGTCGCGACAAAAAGCACTGCTTTTGATTACTTGAAAAGCGTTCACTAATTTCGACCCAAAAGTCCAATAGCGTTTGGTCTAGCTAGACTGAGTAGGTCTATGACGCACGGGTGCACGGGATCGAATCCGGGCAAGAATGTGAAACTTTTTCCTTATTTTTATTTTTTTTTAACTTTGGGCATCCAATGGGTATTCACTACTGAATATCATACATAGATCTACTCGAAATTCTCTGCCTACCCTGGCTAAAAACTCTATGCACGCCACTGGGCATACCTTGTGTATATAAGGCTGTGTGTAGCGAGCATCCTTCACCTGAGATAAAGGGAGAGTTTAGCGTGTGTTGTGAAGTTTAGACGGGGATACACGAGGACAATTAGCAGACAGGCGCGCTGCAGTTTGTAAGTCACGTAATATTATTAGGAAGTAAGAAAGGAAGAACGGTATTTGTTCAACAACACACAATTTCACAAAAATAAAACAATTGAAAGAAAAGAAGATATAATTAATAATTCGCTTATTTTCTATCCATTTGGTATCTTTTGATTGCGTCGACTTAGAAGTTTGATTTTTTTCACAGCTTCAAGTGACTGCAGGTTTGAGCATTTGATATTAATTTCAGCATGCTATCTCCACGCGTTCCCGATAAAATGGTCTCGACAGACAGACATCAAAGTAACCCTATAAGGGTTCCGTTTTTCCTTTTGAGGTGCGGAACCCTAAGAATGACCGCTAATGTTTCCTCCAACATTGCCAGAGGGTCCAGCACAACTTTTCGAATCCTGCGTAACGTTACGGTTATCGTATCGAGATCGAGAAACCTCATACAAAATTTTAGCTCCAAATACGCTCACGGGCGGGCGCTGTTCCAGACGTCATACAAACTCGATAACGTTTACTATTCCATTTTACGTGACGCAGGTTTCGAATATTCGTACTCGGGCCTCAGTGCCCTAAGCACGACTTGTCGGATCCTGCGTCACGTAAAATCGAATAGTAAACTATAACAAGTTTGTATGACGTTTGGAACAGCGCCCGCCCGTGAGCACGGAACTAGAATTTAGTATCAGATTTCTCGATCTCGATACGATAACCGTAACGTAACGCAGGATTCGACAAGTCCTGCTTAGGGCACAGTAGTCTAACAACCCCCTAAAACGCAGCAGCGCCGGCCGCATCTCCCCCCCTACAATTTCCCCCGTAACTTTGTAGTGTGTTGGTAGTTCGGTTTACTGTCGTCCATAACTCCAGAACCTTTAATAAAACTAGACAAAGTAATATCGCCGTTGTTTTCAGCTCAATTAATATTTTACTACCGTTACACTTCGGGGCGGTCATATCAGATTGCAGGTTAACACGTTGTGACTTACTTAGTATCAAGGCGACCGGATAGCCTAGTGGTTGGAGAACCTGACTTTGAAGCTTTTTTTTTACTATAAACTGACCAGTGTTTGGCCCCTATCTCACTTGATGGAAGGTGCAGATGAGACCTAAGGTGTAACTCACTGGTTCAGTAACAGCCTATTCACTCTAGCCTTGAAGAGCCCTAGATTCCATTCCTTAGCAGTTCGCATTAGAAACGATGAAGCAATTCGTCTCGTGCGGGCCAATGGAATGCCAACAACGTATGGGTGAAGACGCCCCCCCCCGCCTGGAAGTCCGTTACGTGGAGGTCCCGGGTTCGATTACCGGTTCATCATCATCAGCCTTTTTTACGTCCACTGCTGGGCACAGGCCTCCTCTCAGAATGAGAAGGCTTGGGCTATGTTCTCACGCGGGCCCAGTGCGGATTGGGAACTTCACACATGAATTGCTTTGCAAGATTGCACCGGAGTGTGTCCGTTGTCTAGTACCCATAGTACAGGCTTTGCATAGTTTGGGACGAAGTCAATTGGTGTTAATTGTTCCATGAAATTTAAAATGATTGTAGGTTACTAACTAAGCTGCGGAGTTTCCTTAAGTACGACGGTTAAAAATGTTAAACCCTGGCTAACCAACTATGTCTGTTTATGAAGTAGTTAAATGTAGATCGAAAAACAATTAAACAAACTAAACACAATAAAAAACAATTAATTTGCTCACCCGCAAACACACGTGTAAGTCAGCTACATATATGCGACAAATTTATGTGTTCCTGCAGTGCCTCCACCTCCACTACCACATGAAACAATTCGTGTTACATAGACCCAACTATCACCACAACATTACGCTGACTCGTTTTAACTGTTATAAGCTCTTTATTACTTCATTCGAAAAGCACCAGCAACCCAGAAACCGATATTATAGTACAGTCAGCAGCTAGCTAAACAACCGAAGCGGTCACAACGATCCAAGCACGGCTCCATTGTTATAGGCATAAGAGCTTGTGTAGCTTCGGTTGCTTAGCTACTTCTGCTGCTGACTGTACGATACCCGTAGCACGTTGTACGGCTGCTCTCTGGGAGTAGTTTTCGTGTACGGATCGTACCTAACGATAAAGTTTAAAGTCAAGCCTAAGAGTGGGTCAAATTTAACTTGCATCAACTATTATGTGTATTCTGTGCTTGCGTACAGTCAAGTTTTCGGCCAAATTACCGCAGTGTATGAAGTCAAAAGTCTTTGACCAGTGTGTGTTGCCAGTGATGACTTACGGATCTGAGACGTGGGCGCTAACGATGGGCCTCATAAAGAAGCTCAAAGTCACTCAGAGGGCTATGGAGAGGGCTATGCGTGGGGTTTCTCTGCGGGATAGAATCACAAATGATGATATCTGCAGCAGTAGAACTAAGGTTACCGACATAGCTCGAAAACTTGCGAAATTTAAGTGGCAGTGGGCGGGGCACAAAGCTCGCAGGACTGATGGCCGATGGGGTCAGAAGGTTCTCGAATGGACCGGGAGACGAGCTGTCGGTAGGTCTCCAACAAAATGGAGCGATGACCTGGTAAAGATGGGATCGCGGTGGATGCGGAAAGCAGAAGACAGATCTCGAGAGGAGAGACTTGGGGACGCCTGGACGTCTTTCGGCTGACATGATGATGCTGATGATACAGTCACTGGTGTGCCAAGCACCTACATAACGTAATCCAGTAGTAACTTTATCGACAAAATTCATTCAAGGGGGGCGTTGTTCCAAACGTCATACAAATTTTCTCGATAACGCTACTCGATAACGTTACGTAGGAACGAATATTCGTGCTCGGGGCACAAAGGGACGAGCACGACTTAACGAATGCTGCGTAACGTTACGGTTATCGTATCGAGATCGAGAAACCTCATACTAAATTTTAGTTCCAAATACGCTCACGGGCGGGCGCTGTTCCAAACGTCATACAAACTCGATAACGTTTACTCTTCATTTTTACGTTACGCAGCTTTCGAATATTCGTGCTCGGGGCACAGGACAGGTAGAACTAAGCTCGCAATTTAAACCAAATGGATCGTTTTACAACAAAAACCGCTTCCGTATTTTGCCACCTTTCATATCGCGTGTTTACCACGTGATAGGACTGATAAGGCCATTTTTATGTTCATAATAAAATGCTTGGTAATAATTTCCGAAGCCATTCATAAGCGTGACTGGTGAAAAATTGACTGACAATTTATCGCAGTATTAAATATGTGGATCATAAAAAGTTGGCGTTTCAATGACGTATTATTGTTAAGAACTTTGTTGCTTGTATTACCTATAGGTTTTTTATCGACAAGCAAGTGGGTCACCTGATGGTAAGTGATCACCACTGCCCATAGACACCCGCAACCCCGGGGGTTTGCAGATGCGCTGCCAACCTAGAGAGCTAAGATAAAATGCCTCTTGTATTCAGTATTCAATCATTTATTGCGTTTAGGAATTCCATGCAATACATTAAGTTGTGCTCGTAATTAGACCGGCTGTCTTATTCTCCACATCGGAACACAACAGTGCAAGCACTTTTGGCTTCAGTCGCTTTCGAATAAGGTCCAAACTTGCGCGAAAATGTCAACATGTTCGGAACATCGTTTTCAATTGTTTTGTGAGCATAATGAAGTAGCTTAACCTTGTCATTGCCTACAAAATAAATAAAATACAAAAGGCTTTCAGAGTCAAATGTAAGTACAAAACTAGAGTTTCCCAGCCAACACTCATCTAAGAACGTTTTACGTTCAACATCAGTTCAAAAGCACTATACTTACAGTTGCATGTAGCAGTCGAAGGAAAATGCACCCGGAACTTCTCAGTACTAACTTCAAATATTTACTCAAATAAGTAACAAACTTGCAACAACATAGTAGCTAAATATTTGTGAGTTAAAATTCCGGAGCTTTCATTTCCGTTGGCAACATTGAGGTATTTAGTGCGGAACCTTATTGATGCTGGGTTCAATGTTGTGCAGAGTAGAAAGGTTAAGAAAGTATACAAGTATACATATAACTTATACCAAGGGGATACTTTTTTGGGGGGTTTGGGAGCATAATGTCCAGAATGTCCCTTTGTCCCTTTCAAAAGGTTCATTTATAAATGTCTCATTCCCAAAACGGCTCTTCTGCAAAATATCCCGTTCTCAAAATGTCAATTCACAAATATTACGTCTCCCTTTAACAAAACCTCCCGTTCGGAATATGTCCCTTTCGCAAAAAATCCTGATTTAGCTAGGTTTAGGTCAAATAAGCATTTTGCAGACAGGGCATTTTGCGTATATATGGCATTTCGCATACGGGACGTTTTGCGAAAGGGCCATCATGCAGTGGCCCTTTCACTGAACGTCCAGTGAAAGTGGCTTTTACAGAAGGGACATTTTGCGAAAGGAACGGGACCTTTTGAGAAAGGGACATAATGCTAATGGGGAGTTTTGCACAAGGGGCCATTTGCAAAGAAGACGTTTTGCACATGGGACGTTATTTTACGTCTATACGTCTGGTGCTGCAGATATCTATGGGCAGAGGTGACCACTTAACATCAGGTGGCCTATTTGAAAGTTTTTCTTCCTTTTTAGGGTTCCGTACCTCAAAAGGAAAAAATAGAACCCTTATAGGATCACTTTGTTGTCCGTCTGTCCGTCTGTCTGTTTGTCTGTTTGTCTATCAATACCCTTTTTATCTAGAACGCGTGGAGGTAGCATGATGAAATTAATATCAAATACTCAAGTCTGCGGTCCCTTAAAGCCGTGAAAAAATCAACCTTCTAAGTCAACGCAATCAAAAGATACAGTCATTAAAAAATCCATTTCCATACAAATTGCCGATTTTAAAAACCTAAAGGGTACTTCCAGATGTCCTAGAAACTTAAAATTTGGTATGAAGGTAGACTCGGAAAAGTCTCAAAATCTTAAAATTTTATGTCCGTCTGTAGATTTCACAGACCAATATAAGTTGACCCCACACTGAGTACATTTTGCTTAGGAGCAGGGCTCTGCTAACACTGGACTTCTTAAAACACTGGGAAAAAGCGTTAAAATCTTTCTACGGAACCCTCGTGCGCGTCCGACTCGCACTTGGGCGGTTTTTATATAAGAAAGCAGTATTCTGCAAATTAAAAACTCAACCGTCAGAAGTTCACGATTAATATTCTTCAAACCACATTTTCTATGATTAGGTAGGTATGCTAAGGAAACATACCAAACCAATACTTGAGGCAAATATTACCGGGTCCCGATGAATGAATAATGAGTGTGTGAGTGACTGGAATGAACGACACGCGATTAAGTTCGCTCACACGTTATACGCTCTGAATGTCAAAGAGCAAAATTTGCGGTACTGATGAGTAAGAATGTGAAATAATTATGAATCTCAATGTACAGTAGTGGAATCTGAATGTATAGAGTCAACCCACAATAACTCTGTAACGAACTGACAACAGTAGAAATCTAAAGTTTGTTTATGCCAACACTGATTTGTAGTCAAACAACACGTTTTGAGCTTCTGATTAGATTAGACATAAACAAGTCATCGTTCATCCACCAGCCATCATTAAAATACCTCTCGTATTTTGTTTTCTAGATTTTTTTTACCGTACATCGGCAAAACCCACTAAACACTTTCAAAATTGTCCTCCAATGGACAGAGCCATACCATATTTAAAAAAAAAACAGCAACTTTTGATTACTACTATCATTATTATTCATAATTAAAGAAATGTCTGAGTGACATGAAAAAAGTATTATTACAGCATGATTTTACTGGGCCAATTAATATCTTATGCAGAGTTATCGTGGGACGATTATAGAAAGATGACACATTACGTTCCGCGACTATACCAACTATACCAATATTAAGTTGCTCATAGATGGCGCTGAGGAGAGATCTTCCAAATAAAAAAAATTGAAAAAAGGAGCAAAGTTTTCTTAAAGAGGCTTTTCCTGTTAGCAATGTGTTAATAACATTTTCGGTAAGTATTAATATGATATTTTGTCATGAAGAGTTACTTAGAAAACTTATCGCATCACAAATCTATTACTAAACTGTCAAATTGCTACTTAAAAGCTACGAGAATACCGAATCATTACCCCACTATAACGAGATCCAGACATCAGGTGTGTTTACTTATGACAGTAATGTGTTTTTCTTGAATAAAATAAATCGCGGGTGCTAGGACCTTGTGCGAGGTCCGTCCAGATCGCTACCACCAGCTTACTCGTTATAATACTGCCGCTAAGCAGCAGTGCTTGCACTGTTGTGTTCCGGTGTGGAGAGTAAGACAGCCGGTGAAATTACGTGCAAAAGAGGCATTTCATCTTAGCTCCCTAGGTTGGCAATGTATCCAAAAACCCCCCGGGTTTGCGGGTGTCTACGGGCAGTGGTGATCACTTACCATCAAGTGACCCATTTGCTCGTTTGCGTTCCCTGTCGTATAAAAAAAAATCGTAACAAAGACCATTATTTAAAACTCTCAACACTAAGCAGAAATAAATTACACAGTCAATTAACAGTACGACAACTTTGTTGCAAACAATCGCGCAACAATGTGTCCGTCATCAGACGCGCTATGGCCGACATGCCATTGCACTCCGCGTCCGAACTTTGCAAAATGGATTCCCGTAGCGCATAGGGACTAAAGACTGATGGTGCAGCCTTAGAGCAGGAAAGGAAAGATGTTATAATTATAACGCGCGATTTTTTCTCTTTTTTTATACGACGAGGAAGGCAAACGAGCTCGTGGGTCACCTGATGGTAAGTGATCACCACTGCCCATATACACCCGCAACCCCGGTTTGCAGATGCGTTGCCAACCCAGAGAGCTAAGATGAAATGCCTCTTGTGCCCGTAAAGTACCGGAACACAACAGTGCAAGCACTGCTACTTAGCGGCAGGATTAGTGAGTTAGATGGTGGTAGCGATCCGGCTATTTCCCTTAAGTCTGTGCAAAGTGCACGGGTCTGTTGGTTGTGTGCGTGTTTTTGGCATTTGTGTGACAGTTTTGTTTTAGCATGTGTTTGTAGGAACGTAACAAAGTTTCACATGAGCGTAAACAGGTGATGTATGTGTTTACTTCGCCCCCCCCCCCCCTCGAAAGGCGGCGGAAAATTTGTACCTAGTGTATATGTAGATAAACCTAAGGCGCCTTCCGTTTGTCTGCTTTATTGGGTTCAGCTTATACATTGAGGAACATAAATAGGTACTTAAGTGATACTGAGGTGCATAATACGAGTAGGTAGAATGACAAATGAGGAAATCCGTAGCAGAACCAAAGTAAGACGCGCGACAACGCTGAAAAGACACGAAACGCACAGCAGTTTTTTAAAAGTAAATCGGCCCATTTTTAACGGATCACTCACGTTTATAAGTCTAGTTTAGCTCGACTAAATTTCGACCAATTTCAATAATTAATAATAAAAAGTAACTATTAATTAGTCCAAAACATGTCAGGCCAAACTCGACTCATATATGCGTGAGTCGTCGTCCTTTTATTTCACAACCAAATCCGTTAATTTTGAAACTAGTTGTTGTTTGTGACTTCGTCTGCGTAGAATTCACTAATGACCATCCGCGGGAATTGTCCTATCTCTATGACCAAATCTGGGGTCACTATCTATCTATGTCATCATCATCATCATGACAGCCGAAAGACGTCCACTGCTGGACATAGGCCTCCCCCAAGGCTCTCCACTCAGACCGGTCTTGTGCTTTCCGCATCCACGGCGGTCTATATCTATGTGTAACAGTAAAATAAACAATTTGTTGTAAAAAACTATGAAAATGTAACATCTGTCTATTTCTTGTCTGTTTGTTCGTTGAACTAGTAACAAGCTTAGAAGTTCGGCCGCAGCAATCTCTGACGTTTAATTACCCGCTCACAAAATGTAATGTGAAGTATTTCCGTCTGGATAAAGTTTAGCTTTAGTTTAGTAATTTATCGTACTGCCAACTTCTGCCTCTGTGACAAAATCATGCACACCAAAAGATCTTCAGACGGAAATACCGCTAAAACTTAGGTAACGATACAAAATAAATACCAGTAAATACCATAAAATAACGGTAAATTTTTGAGGTAACGGTATTTTGTGAAAAAAGATGGAGTTGGTAACCAAATGCTTTACCGGTAGTCATAACGTTACGTCTTATCTGTTTCTTTCTCTGGTACATCGAATGTTGTAGGGCGATGGGTGTAGCTAGTAGAGCGAGCTAGCAACATCGCTATGTATTGATGTAGGATATCGTTACCTAGATTAATAGGGTATTTATGGTGGTATTTGTGGTATCGCTACCAAAATAACGTTACATTGAAAAATAACGGTAAATATATGACAAATAAATGGTAAATATATGGCAACGTTATCAGTCTCTGCGTATAAGAATGCTATTCTTTTTAAGTTTGGTACATAGTAAAATATGGAACACCCAAAAACTCCGAAAAGTCATAATTCCGAAAGCATCATTAGTCTAAATTTTCGTTATTCCAAAGTCTATTTCCTGTTGAACAAATACTTTGGAATACATGATTTTGAAACTATAGGTAAGTTAGGTTAGGTTTATTTTATTTTAATCAAAAAATACTTTACAACTACCGCGGAACTTAGCGTTCGGGGAACTGACAATTCGGACTAATAACACTTCGGAATTAAGTATTTCCTATTTATGTAGTGTACTCATAAAAATATAGGGATTTAAACTAGGCAGCCCTGGCTAGCTTAACATTGAACTTGCTCTAAAGGCCTGTTGTAAAATTATTGGTAGGCTCCTAGCCCCGCGCAGTAGTCAGTCAACACTGCCCCTATTTGTTGCCCTAACAATAGTTTTAATCACGCATCTTCGTAATTATTTTTGCTCCTAACTTCTAAAATTACCCAATGGGGCAGTACCCTAATGCCCAGGCCACAGTATAAATGAGTACGTAATCTGAACATAACAACATCACCATCAGCATAATCCTCTGCTGCACATATTATGCCTCTTCCATTGCACGCCTCAACGCTCTCCATGTTCAGCATCTTGCACTTATTAGCTGCAGAGACCCATTAAAAAAATTACGTACCCCCTTCATCACTAGTCTTAAATTAAATAAATATCATTGGACATTTGACACTAATTGACCTAATCCCAAACTACGCAAAGTCTATACCTAGATCTACTATGGGCACTAGGCAAAGGATATATACATATTTATAAATATATATAGTATTACACATCCGAACCCGAGAACAAACATTCGTATTCATCTGACCGGGGAACCGGTCGGAACGTGACTACGTTCGCTAAACACTAGGTTATCCGGTCGTCAATTACGATTTTATTTACTTATTGAATTTTTACACAGTCCCATTTTACATTTACCTATCTATTACTGGCACCCCCCCCCCCCCCCCCCCCCCGTCACTGGGCCACTTTGCCAATATTACTTGTAAGAGAATGAAACGTAATATCATCAAAATAAAGAATACCTATGATATGTTACCGAGAGCATTCTGGAAGTATTCATACTCAGTATCGCCCTATATTCGCCATACAAAATTGATGGCCAGTAACTGAATGACATTTTCAAAAGTGGCAATTTACTCAATTTGGCGCGTTTCAGGCTGTTTACATACTAGATTCATACTGTGGCATCGAGGGCAGTATTCAGTTAACAACGTCGCCTCCACGAATGCCCAGTCGTTGTCGTTGCAATAACCACTAACCGTCCTACAAATCCAGATAACTGTTAACTTACTTTAGGAGGTTTAGCGGGCCTTTGGTAGCCATTTGTTTAAGCTCACAGAACTATATGGGATAGAAGGAAAAAGAGGAACGGAAGTGCTGAGTACCTCATTACGCGTTCCCCCGACCGCTTTTCGCGTGCGAAGTAAGATTTTAAAAACAAAATATCTCGTTGTTCAACAAATAACTGTTCAAAAATAACTACAAAAGTTGGAGCTGATGGTCGAGGTATTTGTTCACATAATTACAACAGTGAAGTCAAAATATCAACGTAAAATGATCTAAAAACAACTATTTTGCTCACCCGCAAAGCAAAGTAATTGTTTTTAGTTCATAAATACGGACCTCCGCAAAGTAACGTCTGATTCAATAAATTACCAACGTAAAATGTTACACGTTCGGTCCCCATACAAATGAACTCTTTCCTTCGATCCCGTATAGTTCTGTGTTTAAGCTTCTGAGGCTCGAGCACGACTTTACGAATGCTGCGTAAC
This sequence comes from Clepsis dumicolana, assembly GCA_963691665.1. Lineage (NCBI taxonomy): Eukaryota > Metazoa > Arthropoda > Insecta > Lepidoptera > Tortricidae > Clepsis > Clepsis dumicolana. Next base: position 13,711,172 of record OY829520.1, on the reverse strand, counting down.
GTAAAATAGAATAGTAAACCCCTGGTAAAACCCTGGTGAAAAAACTAATAAAAAAGACCAAGTGCGGGTAGTTCGAGGAACCCGTGCAGCTAGGAGATGTTGATACCCGCCTCTTCAGTCCCTTCGAGACCATGGACGCAACGTCGCGTCCGAAACGTCGAGGTATTTAAATTCAAATTTAAATATAAAAGTTTTTTACGCGATTAAGTCCCGAGTATCATGATAATGTGTGAAAATCGCGATAGTTTAAATCAATACAGAATAGTAAACGTTGTCGAGTTTGTATGACGTTTGGAACAGCGCCCGCCCGTGAGCGTATTTGGAACAAAAATTAAGTATGAGGCTTCTCGATCTCGATACGATAACCGTAACGTTACGCAGCATTCGTAAAGTCGTGCTCGACCCTCTGAGAGCGTTATTGTAAGGGGTACAGTGTGTAAATATAAATACTATTGTTTTATACGTACTCCTTTATTACGAATGGTTATTTTGACAGTTTAAATCTTGAATTCCTTTCAAATTGCATAAGCAGCGAAACCTACCAACATCGAAAGAGTGTCGTCAACATGAAATCAGTGGCTGAAAGCGATACTTTTTGCTCATAAAGCTGTAGACAATTAAGTAGAAAAATTTCCACATAAGTATGCCGGTATTTGCATCCCAATTTCAAGACGTCAATATTCCAAAAACGTCAACATGCAATTAATTAAAAAAAAACTCTAACCCACTAAAAACGTAATAAAATTAAAAGATTGCCGCCAAGGGCCCCCTTACCGCTCGAATAAAACTTGGCGATCCTCGGAATCGGCCCCCGAAGTAACCGAGCCTGGCTTGAATGTCAACGGGCGTTTGTATAAAGAAATCACAGACTTATAGCGTAGATAGACAATGCATGGCCCCCCTTATCATCAGCCTATTGCTATTACAGTCCATAGCTGGATATACAGCTTGCCATAGCGATATTGAGCCTGGGTTAGCGGCTCTCCGCATTCGGTTACTGTTCGCGTTCACTGCCAGGGCCGTGTTTCATAAAGTTAAAAGTTACAATTTACACGCGGAAGTCTCATTCTATCACCTTTTGTTAGAAAGAGACTTTCGCTTGTAAATTTTAACTTGTAGCTAATGAAATATGGCCCAGTCGGGCGCTCTGTTTCATAACGACTTCTAACTTGTAAACGGAATTCTCTTTTAGACCCCTTGTATTAGAAAGAGACTACCGCTTGTATTACAAGATACCGGTATTTTGCAACGTACCGTTATTTTGGTAATGATATCACAAATACCGCAATAAATCCCGATGCCTTGGTAACTATACACTACCATCCCTACGTCAACAGAAAGCGACGTTGCCAGCTCGCTCAACTTATATCCCTCGTCATTCAACACTCTACGTAAGAAAGAGACTGACAAATCATAATAACGATTCATCAACTTTACAGTTGACAGTTTACAATGACAATTTACAAAAAGAAAAGCCCTTCAAGTAAGCAATTGACACCGAATTGTCATTTAAAACGGACAATTGTAAAGTTGTAGAAATAGGGGAAACTGTATCATTTAGTTTCCAACCTCTCCTCTTTTCACAAGATACCGATACCTTAAAAAATTACCGGTATATTTCTTAGCGATATTTATTTAGTACCGTTAAGTTGATTGATACATTTGCTTAGTCCATGTCCTGAGCACGTCTGTGGAACGAAATCTTACTGAAACTCGGTGACGATGGCTTCTGTTTCTCAACCCTTAATAAATACTTACGTTATATTGCGGGGTTTAATATTTCCCAGCACTTCTGAAAGTCCCTTATGGTTTCGCAATTTGGAATTAAAATGAACTCCACCGTTTGTACAGTTGACAACTTCTATTCTTGACAAATGTCAAGGTCAAATTTATTTGGGGCATTACACATTCACTCAAAGATTACAGAGACCCGAGTACGAATATTTGAATCCTGCATAAAGTAACGTTATCGTATCGAAATCGGAAAAGTAATATTAAATTTTAGTTCCAAATATGCTCACGGGCGGGCGCTGTTCCAAATGTCATACAAATTTCTCTATAACGTTACTCGATTACGTTACGCAGGATTCAAATATTCGAACTCGGGCCTCAGGGGTGGTGACCCCCGTTCTAGGTCGTTTCTGAGCCCGTTAGTGTTTGATTTTTTATCTATATTTAGTGTAGGTATAATTATTAATTGTTTTGTGTATTTTGTACCCACTCTTTAATCAATGCATATGAAAGATTTAAAAGAAAATATACAGAAGAAAGGTGTTCTAAGAACATTTTTTTATAGCAAGCTGGGCCTCTATTGGTAGCGTGAAAAGAGGTTGCTGTTACCTATAGGCATCAGGAACATTTTGTAATGGGAACGGTGTTCCCGAGCCCACCGGCGGCGCCCGCGCGGGCGTGCTCGCGGCTCATATCACTGACACTACTTGTAGTCTCACAAAATTGGCAACTAAAACGAAGTACCGAAGGACCCGTCCATCCTAACTAATATTATAAATGCGAAAGTAACTCTGTCTCTCTGTCTCTCTGTCTCTCTGTCCCTCTGTCTGTCTGAGGGTCGAGCACGACTTTACGAATGCTGCGTAACGTTACGGTTATCGTATCGAGATCGAGAAACCTTATACTAAATTTTAGTTCTAAATACGCTCACGGGCGAGCGCTGTTCCAAACGTCATACAAACTCGACAATGTTTACTATTCGATTTTACGTTACGCAGCATTCGTAAAGTCGTGCTTGACCCTCTGTTGCCTCTTCAAGGGAAAACCGCTGCACCAATCTAGATGACATTTGGTAAGAAGGTAGTTTGAATATTGAGGAATAACATGTGCAACTTTTTATTCGGGATAATTACACAGTTCCCGCGGGATAGCGATAACGGAAATCTACGCGGGCGAAGTCTCGGGCAACAGCTAGTATGCTATAAGTAGGTATATGTCTATCCCTATAGACCACCACCAGCCACAGCAGCACTTATTGTGTCTTGCTGAGTGGAGACACTTTTTCAATGTCTTTTGTGTTACCATAATTACTAATGGTTTTAAGGAATTATTATTTGCGGGTGGTAGGACCTTGTGCGAGGTCCGTCCGGATCGCTACCACCATCTTACTCGTTAATCCTGCCGCTAAGCAGCAGTGCTTGCACTGTTGTGTTCCGGTGTGGAGAGTAAGACAGCCGGTGTAATTACGGGCACAAGAGGCATTTCATCTTAGCCCTCTAGGTTGGCAACGCATCTGCAAACCCTCCGGAGTTGCGGGTGTCTATGGGCAGTGGTGATCACTTACCATCAGGTGACCCACTTGCTCGCTTGCCTTCCTCGTTGTATAAAAAATATATATATATTGTTAGGTGGTGGCACTCTGGGACCTGAAATAAAATATTTTTCTTTCTTTATTTCTTCATAGGCGTATTTTTTGTCGTCCTTTTATTGTTAAGAGAACCGCTTCTATTGATCTTACGAAAAGTTAAATTGCTATGAGAGAAAGTAACCACGCATTGAATGCAGGTTTAACCGCAGTGCGACACTTGTCAACCCTAAACAACTAATTATAACTCATTTGTTGCTGTCGGGTTTGTAACCTTGGGTCCATGGGGTCCCAGCGCTTACAAGCTTATTTCTGAGTTACAAAAGCGCTTAGTTGATGCAACTTGTGACCAAAAGGCTGGCAGTTTTCTCTCTCAAAGAATCAGCATCGCTATTCAGCGAGGCAACGCTGCCAGCCTTTTGGGCACCATGCCACGGGGGCCTTATTTAGATTTAATTTAGTTTTAAGATGTAGTTTATTTAGTTTAAGCTTAGATTTAATGTCATTGTAAATTGCTTTTATTATCAAAACTAATATAAGGTTCCGTTTTTGTCATTTTGGCTACGGAACCCTAAAAACACTTCCTCGGCTCTAAATCATTTAAATAAATTGCTACAATATGGGCCGTTTTTATTAAAACTTGAAGTAATTAGCAAATTTTAATTGAAAAGCACTCGTTATTCCCAGCAATCAGCGTTTTTGATCAATTTTACATTGTTTGCCAAGGTTCTTGTTTTGTACGGATGTATGACTCCGAAAGGGGTCAGTGGGAGTCACAGTTTTTTGTTAGGTGTGTTTAATTCTTAATGGTACTCGTAGACTTTATGGGTGTGATGACAATGAGTTTTTAACCCTCGACGAAAAAGAGGAGTGTTATGTTATAAGTTTGACCTGTGTATCTGTGTATCTGTCTGTGGCATCATAGCTCCCAAACGGATGGACCAATTTCGATGCCGTTTTTTAATCAAAAGCTAGTTTTATCGACATGATTCTTAGTCAAGCTTCATTAAAATCGGATCACCCGCTGTGCAAGATTGCACAACCTTTTTGATATTTATATTCTTTTTATAATTTTATTGTATATAATAAATAAATAATATAATAAATAATAAACATCATGGGACAATTTGACACCAATTGACCTAGTCCTAAACTAGGCAAAGCCTGTACTATGGGTACTAGAAAACGGATAAACATACTTATATAGATAAATACATACTTATATACATATTAAACACCCAAGACCCTAGAACAAACATTCATATTCATCATACAAACATGTGCCCCGACCGGGATAGTCAGGGTCTCTAACCACTAGGCTATTCGGCCGTCAAATATTGTCTATGGTTTTTTGTATGACTGATGATTATAATTTTGTTTCCAACGAAACCAGTGCCTTTTACTTATTTAATCCCAAATACCCGTTTTTGAAATACTGAACATTTAAATGACAATGTCGGGGGTTTTTCAACTTATCTAATTAGTCTTAGACTATGCTAAAACAATACATTTATTGATATTAGAGTCCTACATTTAAGTAGTTTACTAAATGAGTTACCATATGAAACTTATAATAGGGTGTGTGCCAACCCTAATAGATGCAAGAAAACTGTTAAAGCATTATACCTAAATTGTAACACAGCGCAACAATAACTAATTTTAAGTAACTAATTTGAGTGACTGTCAGCGGCAGATAAACTCTGCTGAGTTTACGCCCGCTGTTATAGGCAAATGAAATGTACTAATTAAAATTTGTTTACTTATAAAGAAAAAAAAAAAAAAAAGTTGTTTTATTTTAACATGAAACTACCGTGAGACTTAATACAATACAATAAGAAATAAGGCACAAAGAAAATACAAGGTAACAATGGGCGGCCTTATCGCAATCATAATAAAATAAACGGATCACTTTAAATAGTATAGTATGCTTCTTATTTTTATGGAACTATACGCTTTCCAAAAAGTTACTTCGTGCTATCATCCTGGGTTCCAATTCTACGTACCTACACATGCCAGTTTTAATGATTCGCGGTTAATTGCATTAGACATAATGAAAACGGGATATTGACCGCGATTACCTTACAGGTTTGATGAGCTCCCGATATTCACGATGTTTTTTGATTAACCTAATAGCGTGTAGGTAATACCTACCCATGATATAAAGCTTGCTATTTTCGCCAAAATACGGAATATTTCTTGAGAAGTGTATATAGGGGAGCCCGAATAATATTATTGTGTTAGATGCTTTTTCCTGTACACAATTTATGTCACTTTGCAATAAAATGTTGTTCTAATTTCCCTTTGGAGGCAGTAGTAAAACATAAATAACAGTTTTTGTTTCTAAAAGTTGTAACTAACAAACATCGACACTGGTATGAGTTTCTTAAGGGTTTAGTTTAGGCCAGTGGTGGGCAAACTTTCTTCATGGAGGGCCAGAATTACACTAATAACAAAAAAGTGAAACCGCCTTAAAAAAAAAACCTTAGAAAAAAACGTTAAATAATCTTCTAAAATAATGATAAATAAATAAAATAAAATAAAATTCGTTTATTTCGGACAACAGAAACTAAAGCCTAAAGTTTTATGGCCTAGCACTAAGCAGCAGAAATATGAAGTTGGTGCTTCATTCAAAGAATATTCCGCTCGCACCGCACAGACTTCATATTTTTGCTGCTTAGTGCTAGGCCATAAAACTCTAGGCTTTAGTTTCTGCTGTCCAAAATAAACGCATTTTATTTTATTTTATTTATTTATCATTATTTTAGAGGATTATTTTACGTTTTTTTTCTAAGGTTTTTTTTAAAGGCGGTTTTACTTTTTTGCTAAAAGATTTTTATTTCACAATTTTACATTGATTTAACATTTTCAGAATTATCCCCCAACTCCTAACCGTTAAGGAGTTGTACCTTCCATCTTCAGTTCATCAACATGAGATGATGACTACCGGACGCAAATACTTGAATAGCCTCAGAAAATATATGAAACACATGATACGTGCCTATAAAAATTGAGGGTTTCCCTCGATTTCCCTGAGATCCCATCATCAGATCATGACTTGGTGACAGTGAGACCACCTCAGGAGTATACCCTTTCGAATAATGATTTAACATTTTCAGAATTATACTCCAACTCCTAACCGCTAAGGAGTTGTACCTTCCATCATCAGCTCATCATCATGAGATGATGATTACCAGACGCAACTACTTAAATAACCTTAGAAAATATGTGAAACACATAGTACGTGCCTGTAAAATTTGAGGGTTGCCCTCGATTTCCCTAGGATCCCATCATCAGATCATGACTTGGTGACAATGGGACCACCTCAGGAGTATACCCTTTCGAATAAAAAAAGAATTTTGAAAATCGGTTTACAATTGACGGAGTAATCGATGTACATACATAAAAAAAAAATACATACAGTTGAACGTAGAACCTCCTCCTTTTTTGAAGTTGGTTAAAATGCATTTTCTTTTAAATTTTTTGCACAAGAACAACGCGGCTAGTCTAGCTGGCTCCTTTACCATCTATTATTCTATTTTGTACTACAGGACCATCAAAATTATTATATCGCGGGCCATATAGGTACTATTCATTTCGTAGGAACGCGGCGGGCCGGATAAAATACCTTCGCGGGCCCATCTACTTTGCCCATCACTGGTTAAAGAGTTACTTTTAAATTGTGAATAATTTTAAATGTATCTCACCAACATGGTAATAGGGTGACAACGCTCGCGGTCGACTGCTTACAATCCCGCAAGTGCACGTGGACTGTCCGGTGACAAGGCGTCAGAACTTTATAGGATAGCCGAGTACAGTTTTCTTAAGATTGGCAGACCGGACTGGAAACGTCGAGTAGGTGATATTATTAGTGTCAGCTGTTTTTGGCGGTAAGTAAAATCTAGGTCGAAATTATACAACTTAGAACAGTTGAAAAACCCCCGACATTGCCATTTCAAAGTTCAATATTTCAAAAACGGGTGAACCGATTTTAATGAAACTTAGCTAAGAACCATCTCGATTAAACTAGCTTTCGACGAAAAAAACCGCATCGAAATCGGTCCATCCGTCTGGGAGCTATGATGCCACAGACAGATACACAGATACACAGGTCAAACTTATAACACCTCTCTTTTTCGTATCGATTTTTGCTATGACAATTCCGCTCCTTGATTATATTACAAGTCACAACGCTGACCTGTGACGGCGTCTGCTTCAGCTTCCTAATTGGTAGAGCCTCGTTGACATGCTCTAGTGTGAGTAAGTAGTAAATTTTATCTATGATTGTACGGGCACGTTGCACACATGTTATACACAAGTTAAACTGTCCTATAATGCAAGTAAAGCGTGGCCTCCCCCGCGTCACTCACGCGCCGCATTTTACTCAACGTCGTTGATTTGACAAATTTATTATCGGCACACGTTTGCCAGATTTACTGCTCTGAATTGTTTTATTGTTCTGGGTCTGAGAATGGAGAGAGAACTTTACTATGCTAGTGTTATATTGTTTGAAGAATAATACTTGGAACAGCTTGTGATACCTTCGTTAATAGCTTTGGCTCTGTGAGTTGTAGACCTCACGAGCTCATTTTTAGGGTTCCGTACTGTTAACGCGGGGTCCGGGGTCACGGGGGGGAGAAGAGTAACACAACCGAGTGCATACGATGCGTGTATTCGACTGCCGAACGCGGGTCGCAGCCTCGCATATCTTACTAACTAACACGTACCTCATAAGGAAAAAACGGAACCCTTACAGGATCACTTTGTTGTCCGTCTGTTTGTCTGTCTGTCTGTCTGTCTGTCTGTTTGTCAAGACCCTTTTTCTCTGGAACGCGTGGAGGTAGCATGCTGAAATTAATATCAAATACTCAAGCCTGCGGTCCCTTGAAGCTGTGAAAAAATCAACCTTCTAAGTCAATGCAATCAAAAGATACAGTCATTAAAATGGTCGTTTCCATACAAACTGCCTTACTTTGAAAACCTAAAGGGTACTTCCAGTTGTCCTAGAAACTTGAAATTTGTTATGAATGTAGCTCTTATAGCACAACCACACCGAAAAGTCTCAAAATCTTAAATTTTTATGTCTGTCTGTAGATTTCGTAGACCAATATAAGTTGACCCCATACTGCGTCCATTTTGCTTAGAGCAGGGCTCTGCTAACACTGGACTTCTTAAAACACTGGGGAAAATTGTTAAAATCTTTCTACGGAACTCTCGGGCGCGAGTCCGACTCGCACTTGGCCGGTTTTTAACCTCCGACCCAAAAGTAGGGGTGTTATAAGTTTGACCTGTCATGTGTATCTGTGTAACTGTCTGTGACACCATAGCTCTCAAACAAATAGACCGATTTCTAGCGAAAGCTAGTTTGATCGAGACGGTTCTTAGCTAAGTTTCATCAAAATCGGTTCACCCTTTTTTGTAATGACACCTTTGAAATGACAATGTCGGGAGTTTTTTAAACTTTACAAAATTTGATTAGACTATTGAACATTGTATAAAGAATGTCACCTGATGGTAAGTGATCACCACTGCCCATAGATACTCGCAACCCTCATACGTTGAAATCCGTCAAACGGTTTAGGCTGTAGAGCATGCCAAAGAATTAGACATACATACATACGCTTGAAAAACACAACCCTCCTTGTGCAGTCGGGTAAACGCATAAACTTGACCAACACAGCACCATCCCTCAAACTACGGAAAAATACCCCAATCTTCGTGTCAATAGGTAGGCAAATTGAATTGCGCAGAGTGAAGGGAATCGCAGAAACTAGGACAATTTTTGCCAATATTTTCCCCATGAAATGGGAAAGTGGGGCAGAACCGCCATAAATCATAATGAAACGCAGTTTAAGTAAGTTTTAGTTTACGCGATACGGGCATTAAATGTTTTTCGACAGTTCACTATCAGAGCTTAAGGAGGTTTGTTCGTATTGACGACCGAATAGCCTAGTGGTTAGAGACCCTGACTATGAAGCTTGAGGTCCCGGGTTCGAATCCCGGTCGGGGCAGATGTTTGTGTGATGAATACGAATGTTTTTTTTTATTTTTATTTTTTTATTTTTTTATTGACACTCTTGGAATACAAACGTACATTAATAAAAAAATAATTTACAAACCAATTGTGCCAAAAGGATTGCACTCAGCGTATGCTGTGGGTGCGTGCGTGCGGGCGCGCATGATCACAGCGCTGTTTTTCAGTACAGCCCTCTATACCCGGCTGAAAACATTTTGCTTATTAAATGCGGGTTGGTTCGAAAACAAGAAATTGTGGAGAATACACGAAACACACATATGTTCTCGGGTCTTGGATGTTTAATATGTATATAAGTATGTATTTATCTATATAAATATGTTTATCCGTTGTCTAGTACCCATAGTACAGGCTTTGTCATAGTATACATTTGGCATAGTATACTTCATTTACAATTGAAAAAAGCAGTCGATACGAAACGTCCGATCAGCATGTTTGTCATTAATTAAAAAAAAAAGTATTGTATTGGTTTTCGGAGACGAAAACTGACTGTCTTAATAATGGTCACTACCCACGACGTTTGAACGCATAATAGAGGACTTTATGATATGTGTGTAGATAAAGTAAACTATGCAACTCTACATAATTAGGCCTTAAAAGACCCTCATTATGTAACAGTTGCATAAACTACTATTATCGCATCGATAAAAGGTAGCCTATGTGTTAATCTAATCTGATGTGTGATAACCGATATTATAAGCTATATATTACTGCGAAGTTTTTTGTGTGAAATGCGGATATAATTTATAATATAATTTACACCTAAAAGACCTTACCTCTCACTGTGTGGGCGACGCAGGCAAACATTTAATCCTCGCTTTAACAAAATTAATAAACCTCATGCTGTCTGGCAATGTTAATCCCGAAATAGTTCCCGTTCTCTAAGGAGCCAACCTAATTGCGCTCACTAAAAAAGACGGAGGTGTCAGACCCATTGCGGTCGGCTCTACATTTCGGCGATTAACTTCTAAAATTTCAGTTCGTCACATAGTTTCAAAATTGCAACCTCAGTTTGAACCAATTCAATTAGGTTTCGGTACTAAAGGTGGGTGCGAAGCGGCAGTCCATGCCCTGCGCACCTACCTTAATAACGATCAGTGTGAGGTTTTACTCAAAATTGACGTCAAAAATGCATTTAATTCGGTAAACAGGGACACCTTGCTCACAGAAATTAGGAATAATATTCCGGAAATTTATAATTACCTACTTAACTGTTATCATGAACCTTCTAAATTAATGTACAAAAGCAACGAATTATCTTCTGAAGTCGGCTGTCAGCAGGGTGATCCCCTCGGACCAGCCATTTTCAGTTTAGCCATTAACCCCATCATTCAAAATTTAAAGTCCAAATTTAACGTATGGTATCTTGATGATGGTTCCCTAGGAGGTGATGCAGTTACGGTACTTTCAGATCTCTCAGAAATTATAAATAAATTTAAGGCCATTGGTTTAGATCTAAACTTTAATAAATGCGAACTGTTCATAAACAACGCGATCCGATCCGATCTCTTCCAACATTTTAATTTACTTTGTCCAAATATTAAAATTGTCGATAAGCAAAACTTAAGCCTCCTAGGGTCACCAATCTTCGACGATGCCATTCCAGATTTAATCGCAAAAACTGTTTCAAAATTTCAAAATTCTGCAGACTGGCTGCTGGAAATCAGTGCTCACACTGCTATCACTATTCTAAAATTTTGCCTTTTTGTGCCAAAATTTACTTATTTGCTTCGTTGTTGTCCCTTTTGGAAACATCAAAATTCTCTGACCTTAATTGATTCCCTTATGAAAACTTCTTTGGAATCTATACTTAACTTACAATTCAATGGGCAATCTTGGACCCAGGCTTCCCTTCCTAACAGATATGGTGGGCTAGGTATCCGCAAAATTTCTAGTGTTGCTTTACCAGCGTTCCTATCATCTGTCCACAGCACGTCCACCCTCGTAGGTAAAATCCTAAAGGATTGTCCTTCAAACTACGAGACGACGGGTTTGGTCGATGCTAGGAATGCTTGGCTAATGGCTTGTCCGGGTGAAAATCCTCCCGCTTATCCAAATTTCCAACGGAGCTGGGATGACACACTATCCAAATTAACTTATTCTAATATTCTCAGTTCCAGTTCAGGCCCAGACCGCGCAAGGCTTTTGGCTGTGGCAAGAAAGGAATCCGGTGACTGGCTTCATGCTTATCCTTCCGTTAACACCGGAACCTTTCTTGAGCCTGAAACACTGAGAATTGCAGTCGGGCTAAGACTGGGTGTTGCGCTGTGTTCACCACACCGTTGCCTCTGTGGCACCAATGTGGACGAAACGGGACACCATGGTCTTTCCTGTCAAAAGAGCGCCGGCCGTTTCTCCCGTCATGCCGCGCTCAATGACATAATCCGCCGGGCTCTTGCCTCTGCGAACGTGCCGGCCATTTTGGAGCCAAGCGGCATTGCCCGCGACGATGGCAAAAGGCCGGACGGTATGTCTCTGATTCCCTGGAGAATGGGTAGGGTTCTGGTTTGGGATGCGACCTGTGTCGATACAGTAGCACCCTCACATCTCCAGGGAACCACACAAAAAGCTGGTGCGGCGGCAGAAACGGCTGAAAATAGAAAAAATTCTAAGTATCAATCTCTCGGTCCGAATTATAATTTTGTTCCTGTCGGGTTTGAAACTTTGGGTCCATGGGGTCCCAGCGCTTACAAGCTTATTTCTGAGTTACAAAAGCGCTTAGTTGATGCAACTTGTGACCAAAGGGCTGGCAGTTTTCTCTCTCAAAGAATCAGCATCGCTATTCAGCGAGGCAACGCTGCCAGCCTTTTGGGCACTATGCCACGGGGGCCTTATTTAGATTTAATTTAGTTTTAAGTTGTAGTTTATTTAGTTTAAGCTTAGATTTAATGTCATTGTAAATTGCTTTTATTATGTAAATAATTTATAAAAAAAAATTACATTAAAACAGAACCAAAGCTACACCTAAATACTACACAGTTACATAAAACAGAACAATTGAAAAGTACTAATAAAAACCCAAACAGTTAGTCAAATGTGAAAGAGTAATAAACCTCCTAATCACCAATCTTTATAAATTTTCGTGTAGTTATAAAATTAGTAGTATACATAGGAAATTGGCATTTAAATAATAAACGTACGGAACCATCTCCGTCCGGTTTTTGTATCTGACGTCACGTTAAACCTGGGTTATCAACTAACCCGAGTCGGCCTTCCCAAATCACAAAGCTCAAGAGCTTCTATTAAAAAACTTACGTCTTTCAATATTAAAATCAGACTACAAAAGGCAGAAGTAAACTCATTGAGCTTGAGACGTCAAAGTCCAGTTGAAAGCTTCGCTGAAAGGTGACGGCTGAAAGCCTGATATTGATATAAGTAATTGTGAATGCTGAGGTGGACTGAAGAGGGCCTTTGTGGAGTATTTTTACAATTTTAGGGTTCCGTACCTCAAAAGGAAAAAACGGAACCCTTATAGAATCACTTTGTTGTCCGTCCGCCTGTCTGTTTGTCTGTCCGTCTGTCAAGACCCTTTTTCTCTGGAACGCATGGAGGTAGCATGCTGAAATTAATACCAAATACTCAAGCCTGCTGCGGTCCCTTGAAGCTGTAAAAATCAACATCAAATCAACCTTCTAAGTCAACGCAATCAAAAGATACGGTCATCAAAAAAGTTATTTCAATACAAATTCCCGATTTCCAAAAACCTAAAGGGTACTTCCAGATGTCCTAGAAACTTGAAATTTGGTAAAGTAGCTCTTATAGCACAACCACTCCCAAAAGTCTCAAAATCTTATTTTTTTATGTCTGTCTGTAGATTTCGTATACCAATATAAGTTGACCCCACACTGCGTAGGTACATTTTGCTTAGGAGCGGGGCTCTACTAACATTGGACTTCTTAAAACACTGGGGAAAAGCGTTAAAATCTTTCTACGGAACCCTCGTGCGCGAGTCCGACTCGCACTTGGCCGGTTTTTTTCTTTAAGGGCGGACTCTATCAGTGTTGCTAGTTCGAAAAAGCTACCTATCAGCGATTTAAGCTGGATGTTATAATAGTAGTTTATGCAACGTTTACATAATGGGGGTCCTTAAAACACGAGTGTGTTTTTATGAGACTAGACGAAGCCGAGAGGATCACACGAGTGATTTAAGGTCTAGAAAATATACGAAACTCGGGATACGTGCCTATAAAATTTGAGGGTCGCCCTCGATTTCCCTGGGATCCCATTATCAGATCCTAACTTGGTGACAGTGGAACCAACTAGAAAGTATACCATATCAAACTAAAAAAAGATTTTTTGAAATCGGTCCTGCCGTCTCCGAGTAATTAGGGAACAAACATTAAAAAAAATTCAGACGAATTGAGAACCTTCCTTTTTTTAAAGTCGGTTAAAAAGGTTCCGCGGTTTCTTTGACTGCACAAATGAGTCTCTCTGTAGGTACGTCTAAATTAAAATGTAACAATGAATAAGCAATGACCTCGTCTGTTTGTCAGTCCACTTACCACAATTCTCCGTAATTGTTTGCTGTAAGTCAGCAGCACGACTGCCCCCCAGGGCCTCGGTAGAAATACAGTCGGAAGAATGGTCATTTGAAGGAAAACCGCTGTGAAACACATACTTACTTATCTAAATAATTAAAGTAGCTGTTGCCCGCGACTTTGTTTGAGTGTAATTTGGTTGTTGTTATCCGAAGGGACTTTAAAATTTTCCGGGACAAAATGAAGCTATTTTTAATGATGCACATGTTCTCGCTATCACAGAGCTGAAAATATAAAAATAAATAAAAGACCAATGCCGATTAGAATCCACATTTCGTGGTATACTTAATTTTATGGTTGTGTGGGCTTTGGCAACATCGGTTCTGATAGCGATCGAGGCGTTATGCCACTTCCACTTGTTTTTAACCCCCGACGAAAAAGAGGGGTGTTATAAGTTTGACCTGTGTATCAGTGTATCTGCCTGTGGCATCGTAGCTCGCAAGCGGATGGACCGATTTCGATGCGGTTTTTTTAGTTCGAAAAGTTTAATCGAAATGGTTCTTAGCTAAGTTTCATTAAAATCGGTTAACCCGTTTTTGAAATATTGAACTTTGAAATGACAACGCGAACGCAATCAAGACGTATTTTGTGCTTTTTAATTACACTAAGGGCACAGAGCGCCTAGTGTAATCGCCGACCAGGCCAAGAAATACGTCTCGATCGCGTACGCGCTTAACAATTCTCACACTATTTGACACTAACGCAAACGCGATCGAGACGTATTTTGCTTTCTGATTACACGGGCACTAAACTCACTTTTCATACTCCTCTATGCCCCAGACCTTGACGTACGTCCTAGACGTACTAAATAAATACTAAACGCGGACCAATTACACGCGAAACCGCCCGATAACAAATTTCAGGGATACCCGCATAAAAATGGCGAACCGTCCCGCAGGATATGAAATATGGAGGGTCCTCGGGATGGGAAACTTGATATATTATGACGTATAGGTTTGTTATTGCTTTGTTCACCTGTAATGGTGTTGGGAGATTAGGCTTTCTCAAAGTGTGGGTCGCGATCGCGGGGGATTCAGCCACGCTTTAGAAATACCAAGTGTACTGTAAATAGCTTTTGGCAAGAAAATGACATACTTAGGGGGAATCCGCTTATGGTTATGCTGCCGGAAAAATGTGTTTGTGTGTTGTGTTCGTACCTTGGGCATCAACCTAACCTAACGTATCTACCTACTTACTGATTTAACTAAGGATTTGAATAAAAGACAAATTGCCTGTTTGGGGGAAAAGGCTACCGGGATAACCACGATTGGTAAAATGAGTAAAATAAATGAAAAAAAAACCTTAGAAAAAAACGTAAAATAATCCTCTAAAATAATGATAAATAAATAAAATGCGTTTATTTTGGACAACAGAAACTAAAGCCTAAAGTTTTATGACCTAGCACTAAGCAGCAGAAATATGAAGTCGGTGTTTCATTCAAAGAATATTCCGCTCGCACCGCACAGACTTCATATTTTTGCTGCTTAGTGCTAGGCCATAAAACTCTAGGCTTTAGTTTCTGCTGTCCAAAATAAACGCATTTTATTTTATTTTATTTATTTACCATTATTTTAGAGGATTATTTTACTTTTTTTTTACAAGGTTTTTTTAAGGCGGTTTTACTTTTTTGTTAAAAGATTTTTATTTCACAATTTTACGTTGATTTAACATTTTCAGAATTATCCTCCAACTCCTAACCGTTAAGGAGTTGTACCTTCCATCATCAGCTCATCAACATGAGATAATGACTACCGGACGCAAATACTTGAATAGCCTTAGAAAATATATGAAACACATGATACGTGCCTATAAAATTTGAGGGTTACCCTCGATTTCCCTGAGATCCCATCATCAGATCATGATTTGGTGACAGTAGGACCACCTCAGGAGTATACCCTTTCGAATAATGATTTAACATTTTCAGAATTATCCTCCAACTCCTAACCGCTAAGGAGTTGTACCTTCCATCATCAGCTCATCATCATGAGATGACGACTACCAGACGCAAATACTTGAATAACCTTAGAAAACATGAAACACATAGTACGTGCCTGTAAAATTTGAGGGTTGCCCTCGATTTCCCTAGGATCCCGTCATCAGATCATGACTTGGTGACAATGGGACCACCTCAGGAGTATACCCTTTCGAATAAAAAAAATATTTTGAAAATCGGTCTACAATTGACGAAGTAATCGATGAATATACAAAATACAACAAAATACAATATACAAAAAAAAAAAATACATACAGTGGAACGTAGAACCTCCTCCTTTTTTGAAGTCGGTTAAAAATAAATGTCATGGAACAACAAAGGGAGAAGGATGGCTAGGGTTCTGTACACTCGCTCTAGGCCAGATTTTTTTCACATATTGTGTTTCAGTGTAATCTAAATCCCATTGCCCTTATTTTTTGCCACTTAGCGAGCTAGACGTATGCTGAGGTCGAGCACGACTTTTCGAAACCTGCGTCACGTAAAATCGAACAGTAAACGTTGTCGAGTTTGGAACTAAAATTCAGTTTGAGGTTGAGGTTTCTCGTTCTCGATACGATAACCGTAACGTTACGCAGCATTCGTAAAGTCGTGCTCGACCCCATTGTCATCAAAAAAAGTAATAGCGAAAAGAGTAGAAATTTCGATTATTAATGTTAAACATTGACTAGTTATATTTTATTATCTGAATATCGTTTTAATTTATTTCTATTCTATTTTGTAATTAGGCATTTTGTAAGTGTCAATTAGTAATTTTTATGGTTCGGTACCTCAAAAGGAAAAAACGGAACCCTTATAGGATCACTTAGTTGTCCGTCTGTCTGTCTGTCAAGACCCTTTTCTCTGGAACGCGTGGAGGTAGCATGCTGAAACTAATATCAAATACTCAAGCCTGCGGTCCCTTGAAGCCGTGAAAAAATCGAACTTCTAAGTCAACGCAATCGAAAGATACAGTCATTAAAAAGGTTGTTTCCATACAAATCGCCGTACTGAGAAAATTTAAAGTCTTTAAGTTAAAGTTGTCTTAGAAACTTCAAATTTGGTATGAAGGTAGCTCATATAGCACAACCACTCAGAAAATTCTCAAAATCTTAAATTTTTATGTCTGTCTGTAGATTCCACCGTACATGCTTTGACTGTATCTTGCATTTATTGTTATTTAAGGTATTTTTGTTTTCCTTGACGATCTTTTTAAGAATTCCTTATATTCTTGAGGTATTTAAAACGTAACGTAATTTTCAATGAGAAAGAAATGATAATGATGATCCGTTTATTTCAGTATGATTGAGTCTCACGGTAGTTTTATGTTAAAAGAGAAAGAAATGAATCGAATGTAATAATTATAACCTAACGTCTTATAAGAAGTAGTTCATGAACATTGCGATACGTTTTTCCAGATTTATTCTCGTCTAATCTCAATTCCCCAGGTTTTCTTCCAAACAAATGGTATGTGGAATTATACCTGACAAGCAACGCCTGAGTTCATTAGTTTGCATTTGGGCTGGATATAGCATATAAGAGTGAGTCGGACTCGCGCACGAGGGTTCCGTAGAAATTTTTTAACGCTTTTCCCCAGTGTTTTAAGAAGTCCAGTGTTAGCAGAACCCTGCTCCTAAGCAAAATGTACGCTGTGTGGGGTCAACTTATATTGGTCTTGGAAATCTACAGACAGTCATAAAAATTTAAGATTTTGAGACTTTTTGGAGTGGTTGTGCTATAAGAGCTACCTTCATACCAAATTTCAAGTTTCTAGGACAACTGGACGTACCCTTTAGGTATTCTCAATACGGCGATTTGTATGGAAACCACCTTTTTAATGACTGTATCTTTTGATTGCGTTCACTTGGAAGGTTGATTTTTTCACATCTTCAGGGGACCGCAGGCTACCTAAACGCGTTCCATAGAAAGGGTCTTGACAGACAGACAGACAGACAGACAGACGGGCAACAAAGTGATACTATAAGGGTTCCGTTTTTTCCTTTTGAGGTACGGAACCCTAAAAACCCGCCAAGAGCGAGTCATACTCGCCCACAAAGTGTTCCGAGCCATCATCTCATAATAGTTGTGATAAATAGTACGAATTAAACAGCGCCATCTATGAGATTGTATCGGAAATATTTTAACCAATTCTATTTATGTAACTTTTTTGACCTGTTTATTTCACTAGTATCGCTAATTTCCAAAGCTCTGGTAAGTACTTAAGTATCGAATAACGAGCACAAATCTGATATCCAATAATAGGCCCCCCTGTATATTATTTCCCCCAGAAACTTCCAATCAAGTCTTCCACACTCGACTGATCGCATTATCTGATAATTTGCGCTTCGTAAAAGTCGCATTGGATCAATGTTGGGCCAATGTGCTGGGCCAACTTGTTCACTTGCTTTTGTACAGTCAGCACTCAGCAGAAAATGTAGCTAAGCAACCGAGCGCTTACAATAATCTAAGCACAGCTCTATTGTTATAGATATAAGAACTTGTGCAGATCATTGTGATCGCTTCGGCTGCTTAGCTACTTCTGCTGCTGACTGTACATACTGGATCGCGTTTGATCACAACCACGCCTAATGTAACCACTTCATAAACTCTAAAAACAAAACGCTGTTGTAAACGTCATATAATTTTTCTCGATAAAGTTTCTAAGTAAGGCTACTTAGCCGTTGGCAAGTGGTGATCGTTAGTCAAATTCAAAATTTTATTCAGCAAATAGGCAGTTGAATGCTTTTTTACACGTCATTTTTTTTGAGTCTACCAGCGCTTTCGGAAAGACCATGATTGGCAAGAAGACGTCTTCTTACTATACTTATAAAACAGTACCGTGACTGACTGACTGACAGACAACGCACAGCCGAAACCACTGGACCTAGACTTGAAATTTGGCAAACATGTACCTTGTATCCTAGAGGTGCAGTAAGAAGGGGTATTTTGAAATTCCTACGGGATAGGGAACTAGCCCATTTTGAAATATTTCACGGGGGAAAGCCGTGGGGCATAGGGCTTATATTCTAGCGTAGATCTCCATAGCAGAACAGTACCCCAACGTGTGCAAAGTTTTGCCAGATGTTGGCCCAACACGCTGGCCCAGCATCTACAAGGTTATGCTGGCTGCACACACTCGATGAAACCCACATGTGGTCCCTTTCGGGCCTCACAAACAAGAAAAGGACGGCACGCGTGCTTCGTCCGGTCTCGGCGAGTGTGTACAGCCGGCATTATGTTTTCCTCGTTCGACTCTAACGAGGCGAGTAAAAGAACAGCGCTGTCGAGACGGAGCTAAAACTTCTTTGTGAGCCTACGCAACTTGGGATCAATTTAAACCTTAGATTCAATAAATATCAGATTCGTACACTCCGTAATTTACTTACTTGTAGGTACTATGGTTTAGCTGGATGGCAAGTAGGTAGAGATGGCGCGACTTGTTTTTGACTAATCCGAAGTCATTCCTCTGGGAGCTTACGCTTTTTTTATACGACAAGGAAGGCAAATGAGCAAGTGGGTCACCTGATGGTAAGTGATCACCACTGCACATAGACACCTGCAACCCCAGGGGTTTGCAGGTGCGTTGCCAACGTAGAGAGCTAAAATGAAATGCCTCTTGTGCCCGTATTTACAACGGCTGTCTTGCTCTCTACACCGGAACACAACAGCGCAAGCACTACTGCTTAGTGGGAAGAAACGAAAGTCTTCGCTCAGAGGTAAAATTACGGATTTCATTTCGCTATATACTCCACTGACGACATACATAAGTGATGATTAATTTATTCTCATGACAATCTCATGTTAATATTGCACCTTGGGAAAAGCAAAGAATTTGTCATAATTTATTATGTACATATATACATACTCATACGAAAACAAAACGATGCCACAAATGCAAGGAAACACAATTAACTGACCATTCCGGATTCGGTGGACGACCGGATGGCCTAGTGGTTAGCGACCCTGACTATGAAACTTGAGGTCCTGGGTTCGAATCCCGGTCAGGGCAAATGTTTGTATGATGAATACGAATGTTTGTTCTGGGGTCTTGGATGTTTAATATGTACATAAGTATGTATTTATCTATATAAGTATGTTTATTCGTTGTCTAGTACCCATAGTACAGGCTTTGCCTAGTTTGGGACTAGGTCAATTGGTGTCAATTTGTCCCATGATATTTATCTATTTATTTTATTTATTTATTACGCCAAAAAATTACGTATTTTTGCAGAATTTCCTTTTGTCCATGGTTTCTGATGCTGCGTGGGAGCGCCGCTGAGACAGGAACCATCGGCGGAACTGAGGGTCGAGCACGAAATTTTCGAATCCTGCGTAACGTAATCGAGTAGTAACTTTATCGAGAAATTTGTATGATGTTCGTAACAGCGCCCGCTCGTGAGCGTATTTGGAACTAAAATTTAGTATGACGTTTCTCGTCACTTCGTGCTCGGCGTACTGGGCTGAATGAACGCACTAGACGATCGAAAGCCCGTTTGACCCAGCCGGCGTCCCCACACAATCATCATGCTCCCTGGCCTACCCGCATCTACGCTTTTGTAATATTTATTTAGTCTAACTAAGCCACTGACCCGTGCCCGGGGTGCACTGATATCTAAGCCACTGACCCGTGCCCGGGGTGCACTGATATCTAAGCCACTGACCCGTGCCCGGGGTGCACTGATATCTAAGCCACTGACCCGTGCTCGGGGTGCACTGATATCTAAGCCACTGACCCGTGCCCGGGGTGCACTGATATCTAAGCCACTGACCCGTGCCCGGGGTGCACTGATATCTAAGCCACTGACCCGTGCCCGGGGTGCACTGATATCTAAGCCACTGACCCGTGCCCGGGGTGCACTGATATCTCTCGCGGCAGACTGCCCTGACTGACCCCACTTGCTCATTATTGCAGTATTACGCATCTAGAATAAGTAATTGATTTTAGATAAAAAGGTAATGATTATTTTGAAGCCTATTTTTAACAGCCGACTCAAAACATGGGTGGGTGTTTTTAACGAAAAAGAGGGGTGTTATAAGTTTGACCTGTGTATCTGTCTGTGGCATCATGGCCCCCAAACGGATAGACCGATTTCGATGCGGTTTTTTCAATCAAAAGCTAGTTTAATCGAGATGGTTCTTAATTAAGTTTCATTAAAATCGGTTCACCCGTTTTTGAAATATTGAACCTTGAAATGATAATGTCGGGGGTTTTTCAACTTTTCAGTTTGACCTGAGTTTATGTGCATCTGTGTCTGTGGCATGATTTTTTTAAATAGTAAGCTAGTTTAATCGAGATGGTACAGTCAAGTGCAGTAGGAGTTCATTCACCACACACGACGCAATTTCGACGCAGTTACATGCACCATGATCATAGCCGTGTATCGCTGTCAATATTTTATGGTTTGGTAGGTTTTATGGCAATAGTGCTTGCTAGGCAAATTCCCGGTATCTCTATGCTCGACTTTCCCAAAAACTATCAATTGGCTGCCAACTATATTAAAGTAAATAATATATGTGAAGCTTTGTCCCAACTGTAAATATTTTCAATAGTATTGTTAGTACTTTATCTGTCTGTCCATAGTGTCCATCAGAAAGCTTCTAGTAAACAAATTGCAGCTCTGTTTTTTAATAAATCATTTTAATCCAGACGGATGACAAACAGCTATTTTTGTATCGTAAATCAGAATATCCCATAATAAATCACACAGTTAGTAGAACTTTTTATTTCAGGGGAGTCATCAACGTAAACACACAAATTGCAATTATTTTGGATGCTTCTAGAAATGCTACAAGTAAGTACTGTTTTAATTATCAAAGTTCTTTCAGGTTCAGAACTTTCACGTGGTGTCTTTGAGGCTTGTCTGTCCCTCGACAACAAAAGAGGGGTGTTATAAGTTTGACCTGTGTCTCTGAGTGTCTATGTATCTGTCTGTGACATCATAGGATAGGATTTTTTAATCGAAAGCTAGTTTAATCGGGATTGTTTCTTATTTAAGTTTCATTAAAATTGGTTCGCCCGTTTTTGAAATACTTATTGAACTTTGAAATGACCATGTCGGAGGTTTCAAGTTTTCTAAGTAAGTTAGGTTATTTACGCAAGGACAATGGTAACTAATAGTTTCTAAATAATACCAAGCAAATTATACTTAATGGTGTTATCACATTTATAAGAAAAAATAAATTAGCAAAGGGTTTTTAGACGAATGAAAGAATTTGTGAATGAATATTTACACAGTTCACTATTACAAGTAGGTACAGCTCTTAAATATATTTATTTTCTCTTTAAAAGGTCCTTGACTATGTACTTTGTAAGGTGTTTGAACTGAAAAAACCTTTGACAAACGGCTTCTCGGTGAAAATAAAGCCAGACTCTCAGTCTCTGTGTAGTTTTTCAAATAAATCTTCCCTCTAGTTCTCTAGCTACAGTCTAGTATTTAGAAGACAAATAAATGAACCTTTTACTCCTGACGCCATGTGAAAATAAGTTTTTTACAAACGTGACTCCGTGAGGATTTGTGGACTCAATCTTTCTTTAATTAAAGTGCGGAGTTCGAGGCAAACAAGCAAATGACAGCTGTAAGGTCTGTTTAAACACTTTGGAACCTTGTAACTTGTTACTGGACGGAGGGTAATGGTTTTCTAACAGTTAATTGACTGTTACTGGAGATAGGAAAACTTCGGAATATCGTTACGTATGCGGTGATCACTAATGGAACACTAACAATTAGTCAAGATTTTCCATTATTTTTTCTTAGTAAAAGTTACACTACGTTGATTTTAAAAATAAAATGGCAAACTGTCACACACATTTTTCGGCAATGCGATGACCAAAATAGGGCAAAATTACAGGTAGGTACAATAACATTTAACTAGCTTTATTTAGTATCTTTTCCTCAGTTAAATTAACACAATTTCAAATAGGATATCTTCGTTTTACTTATAAACCTTTGCTAATTCGGCTGATAAATTTCTAATGTAAAAATGAACTGAGTAAAAGTGACTGTGAGTGCGAAATTAATATTAGGTGGAAAAAAGTTGCGGTAAATCCAGGTAGGGAGGTAGATTATTTTACTCAAAGGAGGCATTCTTTTATTTTTAAAAAGAAATGAAACGGTGTTGACAGATTTCTTGACAAGCTTACCTACGCGGAGTCATACCAGCTAAAAATTCTTAAATTACATGGCAATGCTGTCCTGATATCCCTCGGGCACCCTTCCCATTGACGCGGCGATCTATGAGAGATTTTCTACCTTTAGTTTAGTTTTAGTTAGTATTCGTTTTGGAATAATAACAATAATATATGATGGAATGACCCAAATGACATTAAAGTGAAGTACTTACAGGAATCTTTTATATATATGGTGTGTGTAATAAATTACCGAATAGCCTAGTGGTTAGAGACCCTGGCTATGAAGCTTGAGGTCCCGGGTTCAAATCCCGGTCGGGGCAGATGTTTGTATTATGAATATAAATGTTTGTTCTCGGGTCTTGGATGTTTAATATGTATATAAGTATGTATTTATCTATATAAGTATGTTTATCCGTTGTCTAGTACCCATAGTACAGGCTTTGCCTAGTTTGGGGACTAGGTCAATTGGTGTCAAATTGTCTCGTGATATTTATTTATTTATTTAAATTGGCATTTTATACTTCCGCTCGTTCGTTCTGCATCCAAGGTCGCTGTTTCATGCATTTCATTTCCAGACTACGAAAGTTTCATGGTTCTTTCTTTAGGGTTCCGTAAAACAAGTACAATCGATGATATCTTTAGACTTGTAAAAGACGGTACCTATTAGAGAGAAATTGACAATGGGCGAGAGCGATGGTTATAATATCATCTTCAAAGATTTTACTAAAACATAATAAAAGCAATTTACAATGACATTAAATCTAAGCTTAAACTAAATAAACTACAACTTAAAACTAAATTAAATCTAAATAAGGCCCCCGTGGCATAGTGCCCAAAAGGCTGGCAGTTTTGAGTTATCGCGTCGTGATTTGAAAGTTAGGAACGATGTAATTATAAATATAGTTTTTGTATATATATTTTTTTAAAGTGATAAAAAAGACAAGTTACATAAATATTTGTATCTGTAACTGAGTGATAACTTAAGTCTACTAGCTGTTGCCCGCGACTTCGTTCGCGTAGATTTCGGTTATCTAACTAGGTATATAATTTTCCCGAATAAAAAGTAGCCTATGTTATTCCTCAGTATTCAAATTATCTTCTTACCAAATTTCATCTAGATTGGTGCAGTGGTTTTCCCGTGAAGAGGTAAAAAACAGACAGACAGAGAGACAGAGTTACTTTCGCATCTATAATATTAGTTAGGATTGAGTGCTCTACATTTTGAGATTGTTAAAACTCGTTTATTAAAAAAAGTGAATAGACACGTTCTTTCCGTGTACCCTTCAAATGCTCATTCTTAGTAAAAAAAGCTATTATTGCTTTGTAGGTACCTATTTAAGTAAATATTAATATTATCAACAGAACCGTGGCGGCCATTTTTTTTAAACTTCATTATTTTATTATTTCCCTTCCTGCAGTAGCGCCAAGATAATATCTGGCGATCGTAAAATCTTCACCGGCCACAGAACGGTAATAAAACTAAGAAATTTATGCGGAAAGTCCATTCTGAGATTAGTGAAAGACTTCTATAAGTGGTTAGTAAAAACACAGTTTTTGTTGGAAACAAAAAACATTTTTAATATAACATTTTTACTGGTCCTTTGTTGGCTTCTTGGATTGGGTTCCAATCCACATAGCCACACCAAATTTAAGGTCATTCCGCTGGAATTTAACTTGCAAGATTTCACCAAAACATACAAAATATTATACTTACTTGCTTACTAAGTACTAAGCAAACTTGTAATGAGAAATAGGGTGCTATCAAGAAATCTAATACTAATTTAGTAAGAGTTTCAGTCCTAACCCTGAAAAGAAAAAGATTGTTATTGTAACTAGTTTTAAAAAAAAAAATCTTCGTGCTAAGTTACTTGCGGCGCATTCTTCTTGGCAATCATGGTCTTTCCGAAAGTGTTCAATAAAATGTCAACACTCAATATTTTTTTAAAGCTTTCATCATCGTCATCATCATGTCAGCCGAAAGACGTCCACTGCTGGACATAGGCCTCCCCCAAGGCTCTCCACTCAGACCGATCTTGCGCTTTCCGCATCCACCGCGGTCCCGCAATTCTTACTAGGTCGTCGCTCCCGCTACCGGAGCCAGGAATAGCGGGGCCGCCGGGGACCAGGGGACTTTTAAAGCTTTATTTTAAAATTAAATTGCCTATTATAGCTATATCATCATACATGTAGATGACATTGAGTGCAACACAAAAAATGCACACAAGAAAATCTTAGTAGTGCGTTATAAACTCCCGGACACGCAAATCAAGCCACCTTGCATTACTTTCAAAATATCATAATACTAAATTATTACTTTAACGAAGAATTTATGCAGTTTTAACGTTGGCAGGTTTGCCGCCGTCTTGGTGTTTTGAAGTTTTAAATTTAAACAAAAAACCGGTCAAGAGCATGTCGGACACACCCAGGGTTCCGTAGCCGTTCCTCGCAGACCTCCTGGGTCGTGTTTTATAATAATAATAAATAAATACCATGGGACAATTTGACACCAATTGACCTAGTCCCAAACTAGGCTAAGCCTGTACTATGGGTACTAGACAACGGATAAACATACTTATATAGATAAATACATACTTATATACATATTAAACATCCAAGACCCGAGAACAAACATTCATATTCATCATACAAACATCTGCCCCGACGGGATTTGAACCCGGGACCTCAAGCTTCATAGTCAGGGTCTCTAACCACTAGGCTATTCGGTCGTCAAAATATAAAGCTACAAGTTGTAATTTACAAGCGGAAGTCTCTTTCTAACAAAAGGTGATAGAATGAGACTTCCGCTTGTAAATTGTAACTTGTAGCTTTACTTTACTATTAGCTTTAGATTACTAGCTGTTGCCCGCGACTTCGTCCGCGAAGATTTTGGCTATCGCTATCCCGCGGGAACTTAATTTTCCCGAATAAAAAGTAGCCTATGTTATTCCTCAATATTCAAACTATCTT
Organism: Clepsis dumicolana; assembly: GCA_963691665.1. Classification (NCBI taxonomy): domain Eukaryota; kingdom Metazoa; phylum Arthropoda; class Insecta; order Lepidoptera; family Tortricidae; genus Clepsis; species Clepsis dumicolana. Next base: position 13,685,222 of record OY829520.1, on the reverse strand, counting down.
CTTACCAAATTTCATCTAGATTGGTGCAGCGGTTTTCCCGTGAAGTGGTAACAAACAGACAGACAGAGAGACAGAGAGACAGAAAGACAGAGAGACATTGTACGTCATGGTTGGTGAAATGGTCAACTATTACTATTCCTTAAAGGGCTGGCAACACATCTGTGATTCCCGTCGTGTTGCAGGTGTCCATGGGCGGCGGTGATTGTTTACACGAGGTGACCCGCCTGCTCGTTTTCCCCCTCTTATATAAAAAAATGTACAAATGAAATTGAAATTGAATGTGAAGACCTATCTAACGACACCCCACACCATGGGATACTCGACAAAAGAAAGTAATTCGCACTTTAATGTGTAGGAGAGGTACATAACACTTTGTTTATCAGCAGCTTTATCCTACCAAATTTCAGTTTTCTGAGTAGCAAGGGTTTCTGAGCTGAGTCTAAGCCGCGGACGGGCGGACATAGCGAAACTACAAGGGTTCCTTGTCGACTATGGAACCCTAAAAATGCAAGGTGGCTAGATTTACGTTTTTCTGGAAATAACGCCGTCTCTCGTTGCCTAACTAACCGAGTGTCAGGGCAAGATATTGCATCTGCTTCGTACAACTTATATCGTTATATTTCTCTTTTGTGCATTTTTTATTCACCACTGCGTCGAAGTGTCACTAACATTTCTATTCAAGTTCTTACAGGGCCTCGTAGCTCTGCATTTTTTTTGTGAGGGATCTATACATCTACTTTAGGTACATGTTATTGGCATGTGATATGTTTGCGTGATGCAGGTGTAGGTACTATCATAGGCAAAAAGCTGAACGAAATGTAGAAATAGTTTAAATTAATAAATACTTACGTAAAATTCATCTGCCCTCCCTGGCCCCTGGATACAACAATACAATACAATACAAATATTCTTTATTGAAAACCACAAAATAGTACAAAGAGATTACAGAAAACAGGTATGGTAGACAACAGGCGGTCTTATCGCTTAAAAGCGATCTCTTACAGACAACCAAAATACAGAAACCAAGATGAAGAAGCTAAATTAGGTGGCAGAAATGAACAGAAAGGAGAAACTTAAAATTAACAACAACTTAAATTAAATTAATAACTACAGATAAATATACTACCTAAATAAACATATACCTACATATTGCGCTTAGTTGATGCAACTTGTGACCAAAGGGCTGGCAGTTTTCTCTCTCAAAGAATCAGCATCGCTATTCAGCGAGGCAACGCTGCCAGCCTTTTGGGCACTATGCCACGGGGGCCTTATTTAGATTTAATTTAGTTTTAAGTTGTAGTTTATTTAGTTTAAGCTTAGATTTAATGTCATTGTTAATTGCTTTTATTATGTAAATAAATTAGATCCTACATATACAATACATACACTACTTATACAAAACATGAGTGAAAATGTCAAAAAGGCCACAGGTGAAAAGGATTATAAATTATATTATTATTAGGAAGGATATTACAATCAAACTTGAAAAAAAAATGTAATAATAGCACCTATACGAATTTATATTTTTCACCTCACCAGCTCGAAAAGGCTGTCTTTATCATTCGAAACCTTAGCGTAAAAGCACTTTTCCATGGAAAAAGGCTGTCTTTATCATGGAAAAAGGCTGTCTTTATCATTCGAAACTTTAGCGTAAAAGCACTTTTCCATGGAAAAAGGCTGTCTTTATCATTCGAAACCTTAGCGTAAAAGCACTTTTCCATGGAAAAAGGCTGTCTTTATCATGGAAAAAGGCTGTCTTTATCATGGAAAAAGGCTGTCTTTATCATGGAAAAAGGCTGTCTTTGTCATGGAAAAAGGCTGTCTTTATCATGGAAAAAGGCTGTCTTTATCATGGAAAAAGGCTGTCTTTATCATGGAAAAAGGCTGTCTTTATCATGGAAAAAGGCTGTCTTTGTCATGGAAAAAGGCTGTCTTTGTCATGGAAAAAGGCTGTCTCTATCATGGAAAAAGGCTGTCTTTATCATGGAAAAAGGCTGTCTTTATCATTCGAAACCTTAGCGTAAAAGCACTTTTCCATGGAAAAAGTACTTGTAAGTAAAGTGAGGATCTTTTACTATCGCGGTTTAAGATTTTTTTTTATTTGACGCCCCCCCCCCCCAGGCCAAAAGCTGGTTACGTTTGACATATTACCTTTGTATTTATCTGTATTGTATTCTGTATTAGTATGTTTATCCGTTGTCTAGTACCCATAGTACAGGCTTTGCCTAGTTTGGGACTAGGTCAATTTGTGTCAATCGTCCCATTTATTCAATAATAAAAGCAATTTACAATGACATTAAATCTAAGCTTAAACTAAATAAACTACAACTTAAAACTAAATTAAATCTAAATAAGGCCCCCGTGGCATAGTGCCCAAAAGGCTGGCAGCGTTGCCTCGCCATTTATTTATATTTTATTTCTCGTTTTAATAGAATAAAAATTTGCTTCTCAGGTGTGCATAACTCAAAATTTTTGACTTTTAACTTAAACCTTGAGATCGAAATTATAGAAACGGCTACAACTAAGCACAGTACAATGCTTTATGCATTTAATATCCAGTGAAGCAACGTTGACATTCCAGGCACCCTATGTCAAAGTTTACTGGAACATACCACAAGCTCACCAGAAAACTACAGGTAAATAAAGTACCAACGTAATTTCAACCTAAACAAGACTCTTTGAAGTCTTATTTGCAAGTGGATTGTTCTGTACTTAAATCCTTTTTGATTGGAAGTGACGATAAAACGATAAACAAAGGACGAGTAGGTATTGTCCAGGAATATACTACGCCCCAATATACAGGGTGTTTTGAAAAGCGACGGGACAATAAAAGGATTTGCAGCCAAATTGCGAATTTATCGTGCGACGTTCATTTTCAAATTAAATATGAAGCTTTATAGCTGTTGCCCGCGACTTCGTCCGCGTGGAATTTGTTTATTGTTACACAGCGGAAACTAAGTATAAGAGCTCTATAAGGAATCTAAGTAACAAAATACGTCCATTATCTCAGGCATGATGACGTTTGAATCTCTTTACTTTGGGGAGCCATTCATGAGGCTAGAGCCCCCTCTCTTTACTTGCTGATGCAACGTAGTATTTCGCTTCTAAATCATTGTCTTAGAGAAAAGAGTTGTAGTTATGTATGTGTAGATTTCATGGCAGGGGGCTGTGCCCCCGCCCGAAACCCCCTTCCTTCTTTTCCAACTGCTGCGTAGTTGTTCGCTACTTATCAATGTCTCGCAAAAAAGAGTTATATTTGTGTAGTTTTTTTTGACGGGGGGCCGCGCCCCCCAGCCCCCCTTCCTTTCCTTGCTGGGGCGTAATGGTTCGCTACTTATCAATTTCTTACAGGAAAGACTTGTGTTTGTGTGTTTTTATGGCGGGGGGCTGCGCCCCCCGAACCCCCCACCTTTGCTTGCTGCAGCGTACTGGTTCGCTACTTAGAAATGTCTTGAAGAAAAGACTTGGATTTGTATTGTTTTATGGCGGGGGGCTGCGAACCCCGAGCTGCCCTTTCCTTACCTTCCTGCACGCAGCGTAGTGGTTCGCTACTTAGAATTGTATTTAAGAAAATACTTGTATTTGTATTGTTTTATGGCGGGGGTTGCGCCTCCCGAGCCCCCCTTCTTTACTTGCTGCAGGGTAGTGGTTCGCTACTTAGAAATGTCTTGGAGGAAAGACTTGGATTTGTGTTGTTTTATGGCGGGGGGCAGCGCCCCCGAGCTACCTATCCTTGCCTTGCTGCACGCAGCGTAGTGGTTCGCTACTTATCAATATCTCGCAAGAAAGAGTTATGTTCATTAGATTTTATGGCAGGGGGCTGTTTGTGTACAAACTTTCCTCTCTTAATGCAAAGTAGAACTTGTAAGTTCAAACATAGACATTAACAACGCTTCTTTTTACCAGCACAAACTAACTTTTATAAACTCCTAAAGACTTCACAACACCGAGTACCTACGCTTGTAGCCAATAACCAGATTAATCAAATAAGCTCACAACAGCAACTCACTCGATGCACAAAGTCCTTTTTTAAGTACATTGTATACATTTTCTTTCGCCCTTTCACAACATCCTGTATGCATCCTGGACAAGGCCCCGGCCGTGGCCGCAAATTTGCCGTTTGCATACGGAAAATGAGTGGAAAGTTGTATGAATAAAATAAGAATATTTCTGTCAACCTTAGTCCTTTGCAAATAACATTTGAACCCTGTAGCAGGCGTTCTTCCTAAAGGCTGTAAAGATAATAGGACCTCATTGGATATTTAGGCACAACGAGCCTCAAAAACCACAAAAATTACAATTTATTTAACATAATGAGAGCAAAAAACCACTACGATCGCTCGTCAAGGTCTACCTATCTGTATATTTCCACCAATCATAGGCCAGTAGCTTGTCTCTCATTGGTGGAGAATGACAGATAGACTTTTTTTAAATTCCTCCCATAAGGGTCAGGCAAAGGAAACTGGGTCCATACAGCCACGTCTGATGTGCTTTGTAAATTTCTGTGTATTAAAGTCCTGTCACCGTCAGAGTCGTCAGTCTGTCCTAGTCACGTCCTGCCAGCTGCTCATGCCTTCCGTAAAGCGATAGTGTACTTTACGGCGAGCTACGGCGAGCAGCAGCCGGCGAGTACTTGGGGGTTACAAAGAGAGGGACTACGCGTTTTCACTAGAATTCTTCATTAACTTCACGTTAATTTGTTGTTACACTATCTTTATTATCCACCAAACAATATTAAGCACAGACACGATCCACTCACAGATAAACCTCACTTGACACTGTGATCCTACCGGATTTTTTTAATCGCTATAGCCAATTGAGAAGTTGTTCATCCTAAAAGCTTGTATGACTCGTAGCTTTTGTGGGATAGGGAGCAGGTTGGAGATATATCAATTGTCACAGGACATTAATGGTACAGCCATAAAAACTGAATTAGCAATTACCTGTATTAGGTTATGAAGCTCGCACTGTTTATTTGATTGCCATCGTGACTTGCTTGTTTATCTGTCTATTATTAACCCCCTACGAAAAAGAGGGGTGTTATAAGTTTAACATGTGTATCTGTCTGTGGCATCATAGCTTTTAAACGGATTGACCAATTTCGATGCGGTTTTTTTCAATCAAAAGCTAGTTTAATCGGGATGGTTCTCGCCAAGTTTAATTAAAATCGGTTCACCCGTTTTTGAAATATTGAACGTTGAAATGATAATGTCGGGGGTTTTTCAACTTAATGTTAATTACAAGCTTTTATTAAATTACGCCTCTGTCTGTCTGTTTGTGTGTACCCAAATCTTGTAAGTAACATTTGATCCTCATCGAGGATTGACTTGAAACTTGGTATGGACGTGTATATTGGATGACTATCTAAATACCGTGAACAAAAAGTTCGGATGAGCTAAAAGTATATGTGTTAATAACGTAACCAACTTAGAAAACTTGAAAAACCCCCGACATTGTCACTTCAAACTTCAATATCTCAAAAACGGGAGAACCGATTTTAATGAAACTTGGCTAAGAACCATCTCGATTAAACTAGCTTTCGATTAAAAAAAATCGCATCGAAATCGGTATATACGTTTGAGAGCTATGATGCCACAGACACACAGATACACAGAACACCCCTCTTTTTCACCGGGGGTTAAAAATGATTATTTTTACAGAAAACTTGTTAAAGAACAGTTGTAAGTTTATGTTTCTCTCAAAACCCTTCGAAAGTAAAGCATACACACTCAACCAATCTTTAGCGTAGCTGTAAGCCAAATCCAATACCCCGGTAATAACATTTTTGGTGTTAGCTCCATTATGCAAGCCCACGATCCTTATAACCACACCCCCTAATAGTAGTTCTAAACAAATATTTACACACAATATTGTGTCGTCTATAAACAATTAAGGCCGTAAGTAACACTCGACGTTTTATATCCACGACGCAAGACCTGGGGGCATGGCAGTGCCCCCGCCAAGTCGAGTAAAACAAGTTGGCACGGCCGTACCATCCTTTTTAACCGACTTCAAAAAAGGAGGAGGTTCTACGTTCCACCGTATGTAGGCTTTTTTTTGTGTATGTACATCGATTACTCCGTCAATTGTTGACCGATTTTCTTTTTTTATGTGTATTATGTGTGTTTCATGACGACCGGATGGCCTAGTGGTTAGCGACCCTGATTATGAAGCTTGAGGTCCCGGGTTCGAATCCCGGTCGGGGCAAATGTTTGTATGATGAATATGAATGTTTGTTCTCGGGTCTTGGATGTTTAATATGTATATAAGTATGTATATATCTATATAAGTATGTTTATCCGTTGTCTAGTACCCATAGTACAGGCTTTGCCTAGTTTGGGACTAGGTCAATTGGTGTCAATTTGTCCCATGATATTTATTTATTTATTTATATATTTTCTAAGGCTATTCAAGTATTGGCGTCTGGTAGTCATCATCTCATGATGAGCTGATGATGGAAGGTACAACTCCTTAACGGTTAGGAGTTGGAGGATAATTCTAAAAAGGTTTAATCAAAATAAAATTGTGAAATAAAAACCTTTTAACAAAAAAGTAAAAAACGTTAGAAAAAAAAACATGAGATAATCCTCTAAAGCCATGAATTTTATGGCCTAGCTCTAGCAGAAATATGAAGTCGGTGCGTCATTCACAGAATATTCCGCTCGCACCGCATCGACTTCATAATACTGCTAGAGCTAGGCCATAAAACTCATGGCTTTAGAGGATTATTTCATGTTTTTTTTCCAAGGTTTTTTTTGAAGGCGGTTTTCTCGAAGCGACTCACGGTAAGTACTTTTGACCTCCCTGTAACTTCGTCGTGAGTAAAGCTAGAAGTTTGAATTTTTAGGTACAAAGAGAGCATACCAGGTCTTGCTATATTGCCAAATACCTAATGATTATACCTACGTTATAGTTTATGAAGACATCTTACAACGTTTTGCGCTAGAAGTAAGCGCTGAGACTTGTAATTTTTTTACATTATGTGTTTTTGCTGGGATTAAGATTTCTTTAACATTAAGAGAAAAACTACTTAACACGCCAGTACACGACACTGGCCTAGAATAAGGTCTATAAAAACGATAAACACGTACTAAATAAATCCCTCCGACTCACGACCCCCAAGTCACAGACATCGTAAGGCACATAGATCATGATAAGTATAAGTATGACATTATAATACTTAAGAAGAAGTTTTATTAAACGATCGAAGGTCAAGAGCAAGTCACCTAATGGTAAGCGATAATCACTGCTCGTAAACATCCACAACATTAGAAGGGATTGCAGATGCGTTCTTGTGCCCATGATACCCTCGGCTGTCTTATTCTCTACACCGGAACACAACAGTGCAAGCACTGCTGCTTAGCGGCAGGACTAGCGAGTAACATAATGATGACGGTCCTACCACCCGCAAACCTTTAATGCCTTTTTTTCTTGGGAAATGCTTATACCAACCCTGTTATCTGTTAAAGGTCTACGACAACTATGATTACTTTTTATCCTCTTGTATAGTACCTATTTCTCTTATTCCACTATCTCTCTGTCTGTCTGTCTGTCTACTTATTTATTGCTTGAACCAATCAGCCGTCAATAGATAAGAAAGTGCAAAGATTATCCACTCCAACAGTTTTCCTGAACAGGACGAGTCGAGATCCCGAAGTTTGGAAACTTTAAAAGATTTATTACTTGTATTTATGTAAGTTTCAGCTAGTTTCCTGGCAGAGTGCAGGTGAAGAAGTTATCCTATTTATGCTGCTTTTGCTATAAGAAAAAGTTAGGCTTGCTACAACTATGACCTGGTTGGTTCAGGTTTCTTTCTAGATTCGTTGAGATGCGAAATAAAAATATAATCAACATAATCACCTATTTCAATTTATATTCACTTAAATTTTAAATTAACGTAAGTGTAAAATTGTAATTATGTGGCATTATTTTCTTTAACGTTTAAACTGTTGGGTAAATATAGTATAGTGTCATCCTACGATACAGGCCCAGCCTAGTGTAGGTGACACGGGTAACCATTATTTGTTGTGCAAAACTTAATTTAGGAAATCTGTAGGTATTGTTACTGTATCAATTTTTTTTATCTATAATTACGTAAGTATAAATGCTGACATCATAAATGAATTTTAGTGCCAACATCAATTAACGTGTCAAATTAAATAGAGTCTCAAACAAACATCGATCACGGCGAAATGCGTGTAGGGTAAAAATTCTAGGTACACGAAAAATTTAATTACTTAGATTGTAGGTAAAAAACTACGCGCAAAATTGCTTCAACTAAAAGATTCTATTGAAATTGTGTTAAAAAAGTACCTAATTCAAGAGGAAATGCGATTCGGTGAATAGCTACAAGGAATTTATGCTTTTGAGTGAGTTTTGAGGTACTATCAAATGAAAATATTCTTACTAGAGTAGGTAAATTCTGAGTGACGTAAGCACACATAAACAGAATCCTAAAAACACAACGCATGCAAATCCAATACCAAATATTCTTATCGATCACTGTCTTCGCACCTGCCACTGTATTAACCTCAAAACATGGACGGTGAAACCACAAGCGGACCGCCAATCTATACAATGTCACGTTTCTTTAACCATTTCCAGGCTGCATGCACTAACTAAAAACTATTACTTTGCTTTTTGCAAAAAATAGTTATATCTGTGCGGCAAATGTATGTTTCCCACCTTCGCCTCCACCGCTATACGAATCAACACATGCCACACAGACCCAACTATCACCACCACTACTAAACTAAATGCTGACGCGTTTCGGCACCCTCTCCGAGGCCATTATCAAAGCACCAAAACCACCGTTCAATATCCTATCAGTTATACTATCCAATATCATAAATGTGGACCTTAGCAAAGTATCGCCTGATTCAACAAATTGCATGCGTCAATCTAGGCGGCTTGTACACAATAGTATTTTTTATTGAAAGAGGGAGTGAAAACGAGCAAGCGGGTCACCTGAGGTAAGCGATCACCGCCACCCATGAGAACCAGCAACCCCAAGAGAGTCACTAGTCCGTTGTCGGCCTTTAAAGAGGTAAAGGGATAGAAGAAACGGGGGGGGGGGGCCTCCAGCACACTCACTGACAAAATGAAACTTCTCGTCGATTTTCTGCGAGAGGGTGGTACTTACCCGAACGAGCCGGCCCATTCGTACGGCAGCAAATAGCTACAGTATAGCTCTCCCACCACAATTCTACATATTAGAGGAGGAAGGACTACGAATTAATCCGAAACAGTCGGGCTAAACTCGACTTATATACGCGAGTGATCCGTTTTATTTCACTACGATTGAGTCTCTCGGTAATTTCATGTTAAAAAATTTATTGGCAGTCCTCTCGGTTTTATCATCCTTGCCTCAAACTACCGCATTCGCCTTCCATCTCGTATGATGATCCGTAGTAAGTTCACCTTCATCTCCGGAGACCTGTGGGGGATACAGTTACTTTACATGTTACTGGTACGTGATATACGTTCCGACTTCTGGCCAGGACCCCGTTTCTCGAAGCTTCATCACCAGCCATTTTTACGTCCCACTGCTGAGCACAGGCCTCCTCTCAGAATAAGAGGGCTTGGGCTATAGTTCCCACGCGGGCCCAGTGCGGATTGGGAACTTCACACACATCATTGAATTGCTTCTCAGGTGTGTGCAGGTTTCCTCACGATGTTTTCCTTCACCGAAAAGCTTGATAAATTACAAATGTAATTCCGCACATAATTTCCGAAAAACTCAGAGGTGCGAGCCGGGATTTGAACCCACGACACTCTGCTTGAGAGGCCATAGGTCAAACCACTAGGCTGTCACGGCATTTTCCACTAGGCTGTCACTTCTTTTTCCACAAGGCTGTCACGGCTTTTTCCACTAGGCTGTCACGGCTTTTTCCACTAGGCTGTCACGGCTTTTTCCACTAGGCTGTCACGGCTTTTTCCACTAGGCTGTCACGGCTTTTTCCACTAGGCTGTCACGGAGCTTATTAGACTAATAATAAATAAATATCATGGGACAATTTGACACCAATTGACCTAGTCCCAAACTAGGCAAAGCCTGTACTATGGGTACTAGACAACGGATAAACATGCTTATATAGGTAAATATATACGTATGTACATATTAAACATCCATGACCCGAGAACAAACATTCGTATTCATCATACAAACATCTGCATCTGGTCTGGGATCGAACCCGGGACCTTAAGTTTCATAGTCAGGGTCTCTAACCACTAGGCTATCTGGTCGTGATGACATTTGCGTTTTGTTTCATTTTGTCGTGTAATTTAAGAGCCAAAACACTAATATTATTAGTCTAATAGGCTTCGAGAATCGGGGCCCTGAGGGTGTGGTGTTCCGTCGCTTTAGGGAAGCGAAAATGACATTAAAACAGACAAATATAATTACACACATTAAGTATTAAATATCCAAGACTGGATTCCGAGATAGAGAACAAATTAATACTAATAACAATAATGATCACACGGCAAAATAAAAACATTACGGAATTATAAAATCGAAACTGAAATTTTATGAGAGTCTACAGGTTATAGACCCTAATTAATCATTGAGTTAGAAGCATTATTAAAATACAGCTCACTATGTAAATAATGAATTTAGTTGAAACTTGAAATTCCTACTCCAATTTCATGTTCACATAATTTGTCGTCTAACATTAATAAGTAAAGCTAAACAATAAAAAAATTCAAAGGTAAAAACAGAAATAATTATCTCCATTTGTCATTTGTAGGAAAAAAATCTTGAAATGGGGGAAAAGAGGAATTTTAATGATTTACCCGCGATCATTAATTACATGCTATTAATCATTTTAACTAGGGACACAGAGCATTACAAAACAGAGGTCACAATAAGTAGAAACAAATGAAAAAAAGTTTTTTTTTTAAAGTTCAGTGAATTTTTGTATGCAAACTGTTTGTTACAAAAAATACTATAAGAAAAACACTATACAGAGAGACTTACTAATGCGATTTTATTCCTCAAAACTAATGTCTTCAGATATAAATATAAATTCATATACGTTTATTCTCGTGAGTAAACTTCAGGGAAAATTTATCGAATTACATGTTTAAACAATTACATTCTTTAGTATGATATTTAACATACTTACAGTGACAATGCAAAAAGGTCCAGATGGACGTTTAATATCCCACTTGACTTGTAATTTTAGGACCCCCTTTCAAACTTTAATAAACATGTTACAAATTATTTTCAAATCACAGGTCATCAAAGGGCTGGCGCGTTCCTTGGCCAACGTATAGGCATTGCTATACAAAGAGGCAACGCCGCCAGCCTTTTGGGCACATTTTTTTTTTTCTCTTTATTATTATTAAAGGGTTTGATCAACAGTGATCATGCCACCCTTTTTTGGGCACCTTGCCCCGAGGTAGCGGACTCGAGGACGTTTTCCATTTTAGGTTCTAAATTTAATTAGTATTTTTTTCCTTATTCTTTACACAGTCTTATTTTTTAAATTTTTCTTAATTGATAGTTATTGTTTATGTATATTTATTTTAACGTCAGGGTAGGTTTTTACAATATTCATATAAAAAGTAATAAAACAATATTAATACAAAATATAAAAACATTATAAAAACCTAACCTAGAGTGCCACCGGTAGCGAGGCGGGGCCTAAGCTACCGGTGGTCAGGGCGACAGAGAGAGGAACCTCCTGACTATCCGAGCCGTGTCCAGGAGTACCGCCTTCTGTATCTGAGCCTTGACCCAACCACCAAGCGAGAGCCTTTTAAGGTGATGGTCAAGGCTCTTCGCTATTAGACCGTTCGCCGAAACGACTATCGGGACAGTGATCGTCGAATCAACAGGCCACATGGCGGTAACTTCGTGAGCCAAGTCAAGGTACTTGCTGACTTTGTCCTTCTCGGCCTTCACGAGGTTCACGTCATGGGGGATCGTGATGTCGACGAGCACTGCCTGGCGCTTCGATCGATCTATCAGCACGATATCAGGTTTATTGGCGACAATAGTCCTGTCCGTGATGATAGATCGATCCCAGTAGAGCGTGACACGACCATTTTCAAGAACTGGTGCAGGTGTGTACTTGTAGTACGGCACTTCGAAGTCCACAAGACCGAATAAAAGAGCAAGTTGCTGGTGAATAATCCTGGCTACAAGGTTATGTCTGTGCAAGTACTCGCCGTTAGCAAGACTAGAACAACCAGAGATAATATGCCTGAGTGACTCCCCGGGACGGCGGCATGCCCGACAGATGTCAACCGTACCGTCCTTCAGTATATACCTCCGGTAGTTATTAGTCATGATAACTTCGTCCGCAATTGCACAGGCAAAACCTTCGGTTTCCCCGAAGAGGTCCCCGAAGCGTAGCCAGTTCACCGACGCGAGCAGGTCTACATCGGGCCCCATGAGGGCCTTATAGAACCGCCCGTGTAGCTCCTTACTCTCCCATTCAATTTTGCGGTCCTCGGTGCTCCATACCTTAGGTCTGCGCCAGTTCTCTTTTGCCAAGGCAAGAGGAGTGAAGGATTTGTCCACCGCCACCATATCACGATGCATCCCGCACTCGTTGTTCAGGAAAAAATCCCTAAGACTGCACACCTCACGGTTGTGGAGGTCCTGGGCATTTAAAAAGCCACGGCCCCCACATTTCCGTGGAATGTACAGTCTCATAACAGACGAGCGCGGGTGTAGCATGCGATGCGCAGTGAGCAATGAACGAACCCTTCGATCCAGGGCATTCAGCTCAGTCTGATTCCACCTTAGTATGCCAAAGGAGTATATGAGCAGTGGCATCACCCAGGCGTTGAAGGCGCGCACCTTGTTGCCACCCGACAAAAGACTATTGAGTACTTTTGCCAGGCGGCCAAAGAATCGCTCCCTCACCGTCTGTTTGATATCCCTACCTTCAATAGCCAAGGACTGTGACATACCAAGATATTTATAGGTTTCAGTTTCGGAGATAGATCTGAGGGACATTGTCTCAGAAAGTTGTAAATTCGGTGAATTTACAACTTTTCCCCGCTGTACATGTATGACTGCACACTTGTCTACACCAAACTCCATTTTGATGGCATTACTGAAGACTTCCGTTGTTTTCAGTAACTCCAACAAGTTCTTGTTGTTTGGTGCAAATAGCTTAAGGTCATCCATATAAAGCAGATGAGAAATGACCTCACCCCCTCTCCGGAGCCGACAACCTAGTCCTGAATCCGTCAGCAGAGTACTGAGCGGATTCAGTGCTAGGCAGAACCATAATGGACTTAGACTGTCACCCTGGAAGATCCCTCGTTCAATCCTTATAAAGTCCTGCGGACCAGAGGGGCCATCGCTACCTCCCGGTTGACGAAGGACTGTGATCCACTGCCCCATGCACGTGCTTAAGAAGGTTCTTAAAGTTGCATCAACTTTATACAGCTCTAAGATCCTCCTCAGCCATGAGTGAGGCACCGAATCATAGGTTTTCTTGTAGTCAATCCAGGCAGCGGAGAGGGACCCTCTATTCTGCCGGACTCATTGGCAAATGGTCATGTCTATGAGGAGGAGCTCTTTAGTACCACGGGACCCAACCCTGCATCCATTTTGAGCGGGGACCAAGATGTTGTTTGCAACGATGTGCGCGTTAATTTTTGCTCTCAAAATGGATGTAAGGAGTTTGTACAGTGTGGGTAAACACGTGATGGGTCTGTAGTTTTTCGCTTCCGTGGTACTACCGGACTTATAGAGCAGGAAGGTGATACCAGTTGTTAAAAGAGGTAGGGAATCGAGCTCGAGGGCATGCTGGAATTGAGTTGCCAAACGTTCGTGTGAGCATCGAAACCGCTTCAGCCAGAAGTTGTGCAATCCATCCGGACCAGGACTTTTCCAGTTCTGGGTCGTTCGGATAGCACAACTAACGTCCTCAGGGCTGATGGTAACAGCGCCCATAGGTTCGATAGACTCACACTCACGTTCAACAACATTCATCCATTCGCCCTCGGTGTGTTCGACGGGTGCCGACCAGATACTACGCCAGAAGTTAATCATAGCAGTAGCATCCGGCAGTTGTCCGACAGACACACACTGGTCGGTTCCCTCCCACTTCCGATATACCTTCCTTTGGTCACTCTGGAAAAGGCGATTCTGCTTGAATCGGTCCACACGCTCTCTATAGCGACGAATACGGCTTACCCACGCATAGACTTTCTGCTTCAGAAAGTCAATGCGCTCCGTGACACAGGTCATATAATCGCAGGGCCTGATACCAGTCCCCGCGAAGGCCTGGTTCACAAAGCGCATGACTCGGGGGCGGCTATTGCCCCCCTGAAACAGATCAGCTTTGCAATGAGAGTCCGAAACGAGCCGATACGCCGCTCAATCCGCACTTGCCATGTAGGGACACCATCAGCGGTCCTAGGTGCACGATCAGCGTCCGGAAACTTGATACGAGCAACACGGCACGCTGCGATGGCCCCGCAGTACATGATTGAGTGTGTATCAGTTAAATCTTCGCTAGCCCGTATGTACGGGTCTAGCAAAGCGTCAAGGGCTCCCATTAGCGCTAGATTACGCCTATTCGTGGGCAAGCGCGGAAATCGTGGCCTAGAATCGCGTGTGAAGCGATACTGCGTTATCGCCTCCTCCAGAGCCCTCCTCAGTTGCTCATTGGTCTGGGTACTCACTGAATGATCCGTACAGTCATCCTCGTCGGCACGGGGACCGACCCGCGCCACCCTCGGTGTCAGGTCGAGTGCGGGCACCGGGGCCGGTGATGTGGCGGGAGGGTCCCGCGCCGAGGTGGAAGCCGCACGGGCAGAGAGCACTTCCAGTCGCAGTCTATCAAGTGTCAAGTCATCCAGCATGTTGTTGCGCCGGATGACCCGCACTTGATCCGATAGCCGCTGCGCAGTCACGGTGATGGTCGGTTCAAGCGCCTGAAACAGAGGAAGCATCCGGGCACAGTACCCGGATAGATTAGTTCCTCCCTCTGTAGCCCCATAGTAGGCGCGCATGCAGTTTTCGTTTATCGCATTCGACCATCGCATGCGGCGCACTACACCGCCGACAGCGGGAGCCGGTCTCGAGGCAGGTTGCCCGCAGACTCCAAGCGTGCCGGCAGCGGTGGGCGGCCTCGCCGCGCAGGTGTCCGCGGCGGCGGGGCCGGCGGCCCGCTTTCATCGCTCGACTCGCTGGTGTCGGCCGCGGTTGCGAATGCATCGTCAGAAGGCGATGGCGAGGAGCTCGATGAACCGGGCGGTGGTGTTGGGCGTGCGCTGGGGACCGCTGTTTTATTTCTTGGCCGTAAATTCATATTTTTGTTGCCTCATTGGTGATTTTAGGCGGGATTTTGTTGTAAATCGATATTAAAATGCAATAAATATTGTGAAACGTCAATTATTTTCTATTTAAAAAATATACTTGGGTATGCGTTATCTCAAACTATTCCAAATTTAAAGTCGATAGCGTTAGTAGTTCCTGAGATAACCAGCTGTGACGGACAGACAGATTGTCACGAAAGGTCGTGAATTTATCATTTTTTATAGTTAAAATAATATCTTTTTAATTTCGGTCAGAAATTTTATCTAAAATTACACCCATTCAAACAGGGACAAGTTTAGTAACAGTTTGACGTTTCGTTTCACGATTTATTGTTTTATCTGTGGCCATACCAAGGAATCACTTTTGAACTTGACAGCCAACGGTTACCATCATCGCTGTGCTATTCCAGAAACAAATCAGTAAGTCTTTATTATTTTTACTTTTATTTTGTGACCAATGCTATTGTGTTTTATACGCGTCTGTGTTTATTATAATATCATGTGATTTAGAGGATTTGTACTAGAGTGATTACGTATAACAGAAATCAGTTGCAAATTATCAGTAATGCTATCAGATCAGTGATGAGGTAAGGGGTGACTGTAAGGGGAGGTTGGAGGTCACTCGTGGGGTGTGTACCCCGATTCAGAAACCACGTAAGATGTGGGGTAATCAGATGTATCAGCCAGGCAGATACGTGTGCACTAAGGTGCAGGTACGTATATTCAGTACTCAGCATATCAGTTTATTCGTTACCAGGCTTACCAGATTATGCTTGGGTTAACGACATGGTGGAGATGTGCTGTGATCAATGTGTACGCGTACGTGTCCCGGGCGTACCAGCCAAATCAATGCGAAGCAAGAATCAGATGCAATCAGTTAAATCAATAATCAGTAATAAATCAGTAACCTAGCAGTAGTCAGTGAAGTGGCTAGACTTCACATGTATACAGTAGGCGGTTAAGCGCATTTAAAACTTGTAAACACATTTGACAAGCGTATAATATATATAGAAAATTATATCAGTCTTTGTTATCAACAGTATGGTGTGTAAAACAAGCAAGAGTTTGGCTCGTATACGTGCTTATAATGATTGTAGTATAGGTGAATCATATCAGTTGTTATTCAATTTGACAACATTTTATAAAAAATAATAATAATTAACAATAAAAATAATAATAATAATAATAAAAAAAAAAAAAAAAAAAAAAAATGAGGGTATCAGTTGTGAAATATTCAGACCCAACGGCCCCTTACAGGCAAAGGGGCGTCAGGCCACAGGTAGGTGATGGCACTGTGTAAATGGCCTCGTGTTATGAAAAACAATAAGTGAAAAGGTTGAGAATTTGCCTTTGCATTTTTAATGCCGGATCGGACCAAGTCAAGTTGTGATAGTCAATAATGGTCTCTAGTGGTCGATTGAAGGCGCTGATGTTTGCTTATACAATACATAGGTAGATAGGTACTTAAAATTTGATACATCTTACTTCAGTACTTTGACAGTTGAGATCATTAAATTATGAACTGTACACAATAATAGATTATTAGATTCACTTGGCTGAATTCAGCAACTACCTCCTTTAAAATTTATTTAGTGCAAAAAGTAAATAAATTCAATGGAATTTCAATTCATAAGGTACTTATTTATTGTATCCGTTGTTACAGTTGGAAATAAATAAGAAGATGATGATATATTAATGTCCGTGGGCTAGAGTAGAAAGGTGTTGTGTTGATAAGTTACAGTTGTGTATCAAAATGGAAGGGATTGTACGAACTCGACTCAAAATTATTAATGACTCGGTTGAGTCATTGATGGCTCCCGCTCGTGACGCGATTTTAAAGTTGAAAGAAAACGCTATTGCCTTTAATGATGCTCGTATCGTGGCGTGCAAACTTAAAGTGGCAAATGAGCGATTTGTGTCCGAAATGTATAATTATTTTAAACTGGTTACGGAACCTTCAGCTGATGAGATGTCAACGTATACGTCCATTCAAATGAAAGCCGACGAATTAGTTGCTGAAATTGAGTCTAGGACTAGGGTATCTAATGAACCGAAGCCTAACAACAATAACCAAGCAGTGGCCTCGCAAGAGAGTCTTCACGTTGTCGGTAGATTGCCACAAATGGTTTTAGCGCAATTCGATGGTGACATACTAAAGTGGCACCAATTTTGGGACCAGTTTACGTCCAACGTAGATAGTCGCAATCTCAACGACGTTGATAAACTTTTGTATTTGCAGTCAGTTTTGAGTGGTGAAGCAAAACAAGCGATTGAAGGACTTGACACTACGAATAAAAACTATAAGATAGCAGTTGATACGCTCAAAGAACGTTACGGCAAGCCTGCAGCTATCATTGACGCTCATTATGTTGCACTTTATAGAATTCAAACAGCAGATAACACAGCTAAAGAGTGCCGCAACGTTCTTAATGAAATTGAGCGACATTTACGTGTGTTAAAATCTCTTGGCGAAGATGTGAATCACAATCACTTACGGGTTATGATTATGGAAAAGTTCCCCGAAGATTTGATTTACGAACTCCGCATGAAATTGGACAAAGACGACGAGTCCATAGAAATGATTAGGAAAAATTTAGAACACATTATATCGGCAAGAGAAACATCTAATAGGTTAAAAAAGGATACGTTAAAGGGTGACACTGTAGAACAAAAGTTTACTCTAGATACTTTTCACGTTCGGTCAGACAAACCAGACAGTAATGAAAGTCGCCACAGTTTTAGAGGGAAAAAACATAATTTTAGACAGGACAAAAATCGAAACTTCAATACTAAAACCTTCAATAATTTTAGTCAGAGGAAACGACCTTTTGAGGGTGGTAATTCGAACCCAACTGGTAAATTAAATAATAAACGGTCGAAATTGTCGTGTATTTTTTGTCACATGGATCATTTCAATGACGAATGCACCAACGTTAAGACTATTCAAGAGAGGAAACAGAAGCTAAAGGGTCGGTGCTATAACTGTCTAGGAGAGAATCATGTGGCAAATGATTGTAAATTTAAGAGAAAATGTAGACATTGCTTTATATTTGGTCAGCATAACCGAGCCTTATGCCCCAGTAAAACTGTTGATCAGGGCGCCACAAAAATGTTGTGCGCCAACTTAGATAAGGCTATTACCGTCCTTCAAACCGGTACTGTTCAAGTGTGTGATACTCAGGACAAATCTCGATACGTCGTTGGTCGCGTCCTGTTAGATTGCGGCAGCCAGCGGTCGTATATTACAGTAGAAATGGTAAATAAACTAAAGTTGCCTATTTTAGAAGAAAACCGTTTATCAGTGTTTACCTTTGGAGCCAAAACCCCTCTTGAAGTAGACAGTCCAATTGTCAAATTCAATGTCGTGACCAAATTACAGATAACGAGAACCATCTACGCAAATGTAGTACCGCATATAACGAAGAATGTGGCGTGTCCTTACGGTAACATTCAGAATATACAAAATATTCCTAATATTGATCAGATGGTGCTTGCAGACGACGGCTCCAGAGGGGATTCGGTCGACATTTTGCTAGGGAATGACTATTATTATTCATTCATGTCTAACGGAAAGGTTGAAGTTGCAAAGGATCTTTATTTAGTAAAATCTGATTTCGGTTGGTTATGGTCAGGAAGATGTCCTTTTCCTCAAAATGATAAAGATCATTTGATGACCGTCTTAACTTACTTTCAAACCAGTCCTGAAGTTGAGAATCTTTTTCATGAACCGGATCTGCCCCTCAGGAACGACAATTTAAAAAGATTATGGGACCTAGAATCAATTGGCGTAGTTGATTCTCCCAAGTCTTCTCGAGAAGATGAAGCAATAAAATATTTTAATGAAACTACGCAATATCATGAAAATCGATACTTTGTTAAGTGGCCATGGACAGAGTACCCTCCAAAAATGTTATCTGTAAATTTTGGGTTAGCCTTAGGTAGATTGACCACATTAATGAAAAGGCTCGATTTTGATGGCGTAAAAGCGTATGATACAATATTGCAGGATCAGCTACTTAAAGGTATCATCGAAATAGTTGACAATCCTTTACAGTCAAAAGATCATCCGGTGCATTATTTGCCGCTCCATGGAGTTTCGGCAGAGGGAAAATCGCTGAGAATTGTTTACGATGGGTCATCTAAACTTAAAGATTCTTACAGCCTAAATGAATGCCTATACAGAGGACCCCTCATGCTTGAAGACCTTACTGGGTTGATTATTAGGTTTCGAGAACATGCTGTCGGTATAGTAGCCGATGTGGAAAAGGCGTTCTTGCAAATCGGTTTACAGCAAGAAGATAGAGACGCCACGCGATTCCTTTGGGTCAAAGACATAAATAAAGAAGTTTCGGCAGATAATTTACAGCATTTCCGGTTTTGTCGCGTGCCCTTCGGGGTAATCTCCAGTCCCTTTCTATTGAATGCGACTGTGAGGCATCACTTAAATCAGTCCAATAATAAGATCAACAAACAGATAGCCGATGACATTTACGTAGACAATCTCGTAACCGGTACTCAGACCGTCAAAGAAGGTCTTGCAGTTTACAAAACAGCGAAGGATTCGTTTAAACATATTTCAATGAATCTTCGTGATTGGAATTCAAACTCAAAAGAGTTCAAGGCACGAATACCTCAGCACGATTTGGACAATAAGTCTGATAAAGTAAAGATTTTAGGTATTGAATGGGATCTGGCAT
The DNA here is from genome assembly GCA_963691665.1 of Clepsis dumicolana. Taxonomy (NCBI): domain Eukaryota; kingdom Metazoa; phylum Arthropoda; class Insecta; order Lepidoptera; family Tortricidae; genus Clepsis; species Clepsis dumicolana. The sequence goes on along the minus strand of OY829520.1, from coordinate 13,665,237 downwards.
TGGACCAACTTAAACTACCCCCTAGCAGTTACAATACCTCATCAAATACCGCCTGCACTAAGAGAGGAATATTGAGAGTAACAGCATCTATTTACGACCCCTGCGGGTTTGTGGCTCCCATAGTGCTTCCCGCGAAACTACTGATTCAAGATCTGTGGAAGCACAAACTTAAGTGGGATGAAACTCTCTCAGATGAATTCCTTGGTAGATGGAAATCGATACTGTCCGGACTACAAGACATAAAAGAAATTAGTATTCCTCGGGTATATGCGGGTAGAGACAACAAGCAGGATCCATACGAAATGAAATTTGAACTGCATTGCTTTTCGGATGCATCCATGCAAGCTTATGCGGCAGTCGTATACTTACGTGCATACAACGAGTCTGAAGGTAGAGGTTACGTTAGTTTCGTTCTTGGGAAATCTAGATTAGCTCCAATAAAAGACAAAAAAGACCTGCAAATTCCACGTTTGGAATTATTAGGAGCACTTATAGGATGTCGGTTGACAAACTACGTGACCAAATTTCTTAGGCTTCCTATTCAAGCGCGATATTTGTGGGTCGATAGTGAGATCGTATTAAACTGGCATAATTCTGAGAAGCTATTGCCGCCCTTTATTGCTAACAGAATCAATGAGATAAAACAGAGTCAAGACTTGGTTATGAGATACGTTCCGACAAAAGATAACCCAGCAGATGGCGCAACTAGGCCAACCGATGCGCTGCAGAGCAATATGTGCTGGCTATCTGGTCCTAATTTTCTTACGTTCGATTCAGATAAATGGCCTAAGAATTTCAGACAGGCTTCACCCCTACGTCATATTCAGGCTCAAACTTCTTGTGTTGGGGAGGGTCTGTTAGACAGAAACACTAGTACAACCGAGGGAGTTGATTCTACAAAAGAGGCAAATAAGTCAGTAGTTGTAGGAGTAATAAATCAAGACAGAAATGAGGCTATGGACGTGGACGGGGACAAGGAAAGGACTTATGACAGTACTGAATATGTAGAAGCTATATTAGAGTTACAAAAAAGGCACTTTCCGAAAGAGGTTCAAGGAGTCAAAACGGACTTAGCAAGGTCTCTTTCACTGTTTGTAGACGAGCAAGGTCTGTTAAGATGCGGTGGCCGGTTTCAAAATACGGATTGGACAGACGATAGGAAGTATCCAATTCTTCTTCCCAGTAACACTGAATTTACGACAAAAATTATAGAAGCCGCACATAAAGACCATTACCACGTGGGAGTAGGTCACACCTTGTCTATTATTAGGAGTAGATATTGGATAGTAAAAGGACGATCACAAGTACAAAGGGTCTTAAAAAAGTGTTTCTCCTGTAGAAAGCAAGGAGGCGGCCCTTATCGATTGCCTATGATGCCTCCATTGCCAGTAGAAAGAGTCAGATATTCTGCTCCTTTTACTTTTACTGGGCTCGATTATTTTGGCCCTCTTACAGTGACAGAAGGCCCTTCAGCAAAGAGGTGGGTATGTCTGTTTACTTGCCTGGCTGTAAGGGCCATTCACATGGAAGTGGTGAATGACCTCTCGGCTGAAGAATGTGTGTTGGCTATAAGGAGGATGGTAGCAGTCAGAGGACTGCCCCAAGCCATTATTTCAGATAATGCTACCCAATTTAAACTAACTTCTACTGTATTGACCTCAGATTATTGTATCAAGAACAAAATTTCCTGGAGATTCATCCCTGAATTAGCTCCTTGGTTTGGGGGTTTTTACGAGCGGCTAATAGGGGTAGTAAAGAACTGCCTTAAAAGAACACTCGAGAAACACCTGCTAAACCATGGTCAACTTTGTACAATAATTAAAGAAATAGAATCAGTTGTAAATACTCGCCCGCTTACGCCAGTAGGGCAAGAACACGAACATATATTGACTCCAGCTGATTTTCTTCGAGTTGGTGGTCCATTAGTGACGACTGCATCAGATGTAGACTTTCTAGAAAATGCCACTGTTACAAAAGATCAACTTGTGATGGGGTGGAAACGTGGCCAAAATATATTACAGGAATATGTAAAAATGTTCACCTCACACTATTTAACCAGTCTAAGAGAGAGGTACCAGGCTCACAAACAGAGTAGATCAGCAGTTAACAGGAAACCAAAAATAAACGATCTTGTTCAAATTAAAAATGAACAGAACAGAGGGCTATGGAAGGTAGGACGGATTACAGAAGTAAAATTGAGTTCGGACGGACAAATTAGAGTGGCTAGAGTAACCATGTCATCTGGAGAAACTTTGACGAGGTCAATTGCTCATTTATATCCATTGGAGTTGGAGAGCGAAGAGATGCCACAATCTCAGATTCCTAATCAGATTATAGAGCCCGAGGTAGCTAATACTGACACAACACCTTATTCAGATTTTGCCAATAAACAAGTGTTACCTGTGGCTCCAGGAGACGCAGACGAGTTGAGCACAGATCCTCACGGACATAAACCATTAGATAAAATTATGACCCATGAAGACGTTGATCGCAATTCAGCAACCAGGCCCAAGAGATCTGCAGCCCAGAATGCCAGGGAAAAAATAAAGAAATGGACTCTGCAATTAATCAGTTTAATTTTGTAATTCAACTCATAAAGGCTAATTACAATATTGTCTATTTATAATCATCATTATAAGTTTGATTTAGAAAATTCGGGACTTTGATTTCTTTTCCTTTTAATCAGAACCTTTCATCTGGGCGGGAGTGTCACGAAAGGTCGTGAATTTATCATTTTTTATAGTTAAAATAATATCTTTTTAATTTCGGTCAGAAATTTTATCTAAAATTACACCCATTCAAACAGGGACAAGTTTAGTAACAGTTTGACGTTTCGTTTCACGATTTATTGTTTTATCTGTGGCCATACCAAGGAATCACTTTTGAACTTGACAGCCAACGGTTACCATCATCGCTGTGCTATTCCAGAAACAAATCAGTAAGTCTTTATTATTTTTACTTTTATTTTGTGACCAATGCTATTGTGTTTTATACGCGTCTGTGTTTATTATAATATCATGTGATTTAGAGGATTTGTACTAGAGTGATTACGTATAACAGAAATCAGTTGCAAATTATCAGTAATGCTATCAGATCAGTGATGAGGTAAGGGGTGACTGTAAGGGGAGGTTGGAGGTCACTCGTGGGGTGTGTACCCCGATTCAGAAACCACGTAAGATGTGGGGTAATCAGATGTATCAGCCAGGCAGATACGTGTGCACTAAGGTGCAGGTACGTATATTCAGTACTCAGCATATCAGTTTATTCGTTACCAGGCTTACCAGATTATGCTTGGGTTAACGACACAGATAGACTGACTGACCGAGTCACAGCATAAAGATTCCTTTGTATAATTTTGTTTCGGAAGACTATAAAAGCTATGTATGATGCCACAGACAGATTATACAAATACACTCGTGAAATTTATCCCTTAGAGAGATCCCTTAAAGGTATAAGTACGCCTTTGTATCTAATTTGATTATTGTAACTTGTGTCTTTATTTTATAGGGTTAAAAAGGAAAAAAACGGAACTCCTATAGGATACTCAAGCCCGCGGTCCCTTGAAGCTGTGAAAAAAATCAACATTCTAAGTCAACGCAATTAAAAGATACAGTAATTAAAAAAAATTGCCGAAATCCAAAAACCTAAAGGGTACATACTTCCAGTTGTCCTAGACTCTTGAAATTTGGTATTAAGGCAGCTATTATAGCACAACTACTTAGAAAAGTCTCAAAATCTTAAATTTTTAGAATATAATAGAATAGAATAGAATAATACTTTATTGACACTCTAGGAATACAAACGTACATTAATAAAAAAAATGCATAATTTCTGAATTTACAAACCAATTGTGCCAAAAGGATTGCACTCAGCGTGTGCGTGTGTGTGGGGGGTGTGGTGTGGGGTTTTATATCTCTCTGTGGATTTCACAGACCAATATAAGACAAACCCAAACTGCGTACATTTTGCTTAGGAGCAGGGCTCTGCTAACACTGGACTTCTTAAAACACCGGGGAAAAGCGTTAAAATCATTCTACGGAACCCTCGTGCGCGAGTCCGACTCGCACTTGGTCGGTTTTTTTGTACAACAACGTGTTCACTTACTTACTTATAACACCCTCTTGGGCTTAAACAAAAACTTTTCAACTATACGTACCTACTATACTCTGTATCCAAATAATTGGATTAAACTTAATTACAAGCTTAACCCGACCAGTAATTTGCGATTTCGGACGTTAAGCATTCGCTCGGATTAATCACATAATCTTTAAGGACGCGGATAATGGTGTGTTAAACTCATAACGCTACTTATTTCCAGTTGGGTAGACTGATCCCTTTTTATTAAAGTTTGTTCATAATAGTGATTGTACAATGAACTCGGGACCCGAAGCAAAAAGCTTTTTAAAATGTTAAAATGTAAAATAGCGCGCGATCCATAAGGCTGGCTGTTTCCTCTGACAAAGTATTGGCATTGGCTTACAACGAGGAATCGCAGCTAGCCTTATGTCAAAGAATCCTTACTAATATTATAAGTGCGAAAGTAACTCTGAGGGTCGAGCAGGACTTTTCGATTCCTGCGTTACGTTATCGTTAAGTTATCGAGATCGAGAAACCTCATACAAAAATTTTGTTCGAATTACGCTCACGGACGAGCACTGTTCCAAACGTCATACGTTTACTATTCGATTTTACGTGACGCAGGATTCGAAAAGTCGTGCTCGACCCTCTGTTTCTCTGTCTGTCTGCTTGTTACCTGTTCACGGAAAAAGCGCTGCACCAATCTATATGAGATTTGGTAAGATGATAGTTTGAATACTGAGGAATAACATAGGCTACCTTTTATTCGGGAAAATTATATAGTTCCCGCGGGATAGCGATAACCGACATCTATGCGGACGAAGTCGCGGGCAACAGCTAGTAATATATACTCTTATTTGGCAATTATCGGGACGACGTTTGTAAATATAGATTTATAGTTTATTGAATCAGGCGTTACTTTGCGGAGGTCCATATTTATGAACTAAAAACAATTACTAGTGGTCGCGGGTGAGCAGCTATTTTTTTTTTAATGAAATGAAACATTTATTTGCTATAACACTATGTGGATAATTGCAATGGTCGAATTTTCTTTTATTAAAGTTTCATTAGTGTTAGCTGCCTTCTAAAAGTAGGCATGCAATATGTTTGACTTAAAACCTGACAATAAACAAATAAAAACAAAATGTATGTTCAAAATTATTAAAACGGGATGAAATTAAATAAATATCAACATCAGAATAAAATGTCAAAATAAAATCTTTTAACAATAAAGCAAAATCGCCTTCAAAAAAAAAACCTTAGCAAAAAAAAGTTAAATAATCCCCTAAAATAATAATAATAAAATAAAATAAAATAAAATGCATTTATTTCGGACAACAGAAACTAAAGCCTAAAGATTTATGGCTTGGCACTAAGTAGCAGAAATATGAAGTCGGTGCTTCATTCAAAGAATATTCCGCACGCACCGCACCGACTTCATATTTCTGCTACTTAGTGCTAGGCCATAAAACTTTAGGCTTTAGTTTCTGTTGTCCGAAATAAATGCATTTTATTTTATTTTATTTTATTATTATTATTTTAGGGGATTATTTAACTTTTTTTTGCTAAGGTTTTTTTTTTGAAGGCGATTTTGCTTTTTTGTTAAAAGATTTTAGTTTATAGATTTTTAGGTTTAGAGTAAGTAAGTTAGATTAAGTTTTTCTTTAACCGAGCATGGACAAAAATGCTTTCGTATGTCAGTCCGCCGTCTGTCCGGTTGTTCTCCTCTACTGGTCGCATTTCTCAACCGATTCTAGTGAAAATTTATGAGCGGGTTCGCTAATCAATTAAAGTTTTTTTTGTTGATTCGTTTTCCGATTTTTTTTAAGAAAAAAAAACTAAATTATTCAAAAATGAGCCGATCCTCGTGAAATTTTGTGTAATTTCGAAATAAAAAAAAAACGAAAAATGTTCAAAAACGTGGTTGCGAGGTCTACAGCTCACAGAGCCACTAGTTTTTACTCTTTTTGTTCGAATACATTTTTTCAAATTAAAATTAAAATCATTTAATTAAAAAATACTTAAAACTAACCTAAATCTAAATACGGCCCCCGTGGCATGGTGCCCAAAAGGCTAGCGGCGTTCCCCCGTTGAACAGCGATACTGATTAGCTGGGAGAAATAGCTGCCAGCCCGTTGGTCGTCAGTAGCGCCAGCCAGGCGGTTTTTTATATCTCTAAATAGGTAATTTGGTATATAAAAATGTATACCTTTGTAATTATTAACTCTTATCATATTTATCGTTTCAGTCGGAAGAGGTCTACTGTTTTACGTAGGCTTTCCCAGCAATAAATACGAGGTAATTATAATTAGGTTCATCAATTAGGTTCAGACATCAATGTGACTTGGCTGCGTCTGGATATAAGACACGTGTCTTGGGTGTCTTTCTTTTTAATTATGTAAAATCGTTATACCTAAATGAAAAGTACAATCGTCCCACGATAACCCTGCATAAGATATTAATTGGCAACCCAGAAAAATCACGCTGTGATGATACTTTTTTCATGTCACTCAGACATTTCTTTAATTAAAAATAATTATTATAGTAGCAATCGAAAGTTGCTGTTTTTTTTTAAATATGGCTCTGTCCATTGAAGGACAATTTTGCCAGTGCTTAGTAGGTTTTGCCGTTGTACGATAAAAAAAATCTAGAAAACGAAATATGAGAGGTATTTTAATGGTGGATGGTGAATGAACGATGACCTGTTTAATGTTTAACCTAATCAAAAGTAAAAAACAAAAGATTTCTACTGTTGTCAATTCGTTGCAGAGTTATCGTGGGACGACTATAACATTTCATCAATTTGTGATGCGATCATCGCATTAAGTAAAACATCTATCCATCTTGAACGCATAATATTGTTATGCATAGTTAAAGTGAGAAAAACTTTTTCGTGTCAGATTCATTTTTGCCTGGCCCGTGGGAAATGTTTTTCTATTACGTCTATATTTGGTTTTATGGACAACAAATTAACCTAAAATAACCGCTCTACCCATTAGCTGGAAATTTACAATTAAAATCTTGAATCTGAATTGCTAAAGCAGAGTGTTCCTTTCACCTTCAAAGCAACAGTCCTAATGACCACTCCATCTCCATTGAGTAAGTATTAATGTACTGAATATTCAAATTACAGGCATCTTCTAAACTCTAGAGATATTTATACTTTAGTAACGAGAACGCTTTATCCTGTAAATAATTGCTTAAACTGGTAATGACATTGAAGTAGTTCAAATATTTACAATACAGTATACTTAGTGGTATTTAAATTATTCGGTTATAATTCTAAATAAAATTAAATAATTTTCAATTTGGCTTGTACCGGTAAAAAGCATGAACTTTTCTGCAAAGATAGCTGGCGAAGGGTTTAATTTGCTCACACGTGTAAAATAACGAGCGAAAATGTATGAACACATGTCACACCACACAGACTCAACGATATGTAGGTACTTATTTCTACATCAAAAAATAATGTTTATAACAAAAATAAATTACAAACGAATGAGATGAACATTACACAGAAATAAATCAAAAAAATGTTTAAAACTAAGTTCTAAATCATTGTCGTGATACTCGGGACTTAATCGCATAAAAATATATATTTAAATTTGAATTTAAATACCTCGACGTTTCGGACGCTTCGAGACCATGGACGCAACGTCGCGTCCGAAACGTCGAGGTTTTTAAATTCAAATTTAAATATGTATTTTTTACGCGATTAAGTCCCGAGTATCATGATAATGTGTGAAAATCGCGAAAGTTTAAATCAATACATAAGTTCTAAATCATAAAAATTTTAAGGGTGCATATTGCCTGAGGTTCAGGTCTTTTCATACGAGAATATCCTCCGCCTAAAACACCTATGCCCGCCCAGCCTCAGTCGCTGGCGCGCCCTGCTCGAGGCAACACCGCGCCGCCCGCCCTCCGCGCCACCCGCAACTTTCGTGAAGTGAACATGTGAAGTGTAGTGTGCCAAGGTTCTAACGGTGCGTTTGAAAATTGATTAGTGAATAAACATGTAGGTGAAATTGAAACTTAGTTTGAAGTGAAAATTGGGAGATTGAAAATAGTTATCGGGAGGTTTTGGAGGATGGATTGACAGGTATGTTGTGAATAAAATTAATGTATTATGTATTTATGTAAAATTAGCTCAAGGTGCTAACCGTATTTTTTTTTGCTAAGAAATGTTCAAAAAGTTCGTTTTTTTTAACACTTCAATTGGTTTTGATTAATGTTTCATTTAGGTATGTTGTTTACTTAGGGTCTGTATTGTTTCACATACGTATATATCGATTGTCCTAATGTAATGTTCGATGATGATCGTCCCAATTGAAATTACACTAAAAATACTCACTTTTCAAACAAAGGTATAAAATAAACCTAACCTATTCTACAATCTACATAGCAAATGTAAAAGATCAGAGAAAATTTAGGACAGTCGATCATTCGACCAAACATTAAATTAGGACAAATAATTTTATGCGACACGAAGGGCACCGGTGTATTTGGTATTTATGTGATCTTTTATTGGATGAAAAAAGAGTGATATTATTTCAGTAGCGTGTTACAATCATACCCAATAATCAATCAATTTTCTGTTTTGATCTACTGACGATAAAAACATCTACGTATCTTAAATTTTACCGTCTCAATAAGCTTACTATCGGTAGGTAAAACCGGTAAGCAGCAGCAAGCCGCTAAGCAGCAGTGCTTTCACTGTTGCGTTCTAGTGCGGAGAGTATGTTAGCGGGGTAATAAAAGGCACAAGAGGCATTTCGTCTCAGACATCAAGGTTGCCAACGCATCTGTGATCCCTTTGTTGTTGCGGATGTCTATGGGCAGAGGTGATGGTGAACATCAAGTGGACAATTTACTCGATTTCCTATCTTTTTGGCCGCTAAATACAAATAAATTGATATAATTTTACTTATTTCTACCAAACATTGAATTTCTTAGCTCCGTTACGTCTTACAATAAATTATTCATGCTAACTATCCTAATCCTAATCCTAACTTCCTAACTGATATTATAAATGCGAAAGTACCTCTGTCTCTCTGTCTGTCTGTCTGTCTGTCTGTCTGTTTGTTACCTCTCCACGGGAAAACCGCTGCACCAATCTAGACGAAAGCCGGTAAGAACATAGTTTGAATATTTTGAGAAATAATATAGACTACTTTTTATTCGGGAAAATTGTATAGTTCCCGCGGGATAGCGATAACGGAAATCTACGCGGACGAAGTCCCGGGCAACAGCTAGTAGATAATAATAGAATTGCTATGATGCCACAGAGAGACACAGGTCAAACCTATAACACCCCACTTTTTGCGTCGGAAGTAAAAACAAAGAAACATACGGATTTTCATCAAATAGCGCAGAAAAAATCGCTACTGTTTTTCTGAACATCGAGGTAAACAGGTTGATGAAATATTACTTGCTTTTTTGCATGCTTTCTTAAAATGCTTGCCTATTTCTGCTTAATTAATGATTCCATGGATGCTTGCTTGCTCGCTTGCAGGTTCGCTTGCTTGCTCGCTTGCAGGTTCGCTTGCTTGCTCGCTTGCAGGTTCGCTCGCTTGCTCGCTTGCAGGTTCGCTCGCTTGCTCGCTTGCAGGTTCGCTTGCTTGTTCGCTTGCCTGCTTGCTTCTTTGAAATACTAATTTTCTGTCGTGGGAGAGCCATACTGTAGCTATTTGCTGCCGTACAAATAGGCCGGCTCATCCAGGGATGTACAACCCTCTAGGAGAAAATTGGCGTGAAGCAACAGTGCCCTAAGCACGACTTGTCGAATCCTGCGTCACGTAAAATCGAATAGTAAACTATAACGAGTTTGTATGACGTTTGGAACAGCGCCCGCCCGTGAGCGTATTTGGAGCTAAAATTTAGTATGAGATTTCTCGATCTCGATACGATAACCGTAACGTGACGCAGGATTCGACAAGTCGTGCTTAGGGCACAGCACCCCTGTTGCATTCCGTTCGGTCAGTGAGAGTGCCGGAGGCCCGATCCCCCTCCCCCCACTTTCCTCTATCCCTTTTCCTCCTCAAAAGCCGGCAACAGACTATAGTGAGTGACTCTCTTGGGGTTGCTGGTTCTCATGGGTGGCGGTGATCGCTTACCATCAGGTGACCAGCTTACTCGAGCCTCCTCTCTCAATAAAAAAAAACTTATAGGCTTATAGTTCACGCGAGCGAAGTCGCGGGTAAAAGCTAGTATGGTATAATACGCGTGAATGTGGCAAGTACTGAGCTTTGAAGCGCAGTAGGTATTAAGCTCGGAGCTTAATAAGCTCACTGATGTTGCGAACGTGCACTCATTAGTACGTAAGCTTTTAAAAGTTTAAAAGCCATGTAAAAACTAAATGTTAGTGTAGTATGTAATGTATTTTGTGTACGATGATGTACACTTTAATTATGATGAACTTAGTAATTAGTTTTCGCCCCAGTTGGATATTTTAAGGTTGTTAGGTCTTTGAATAAGTAATTACTTTGTATGGACTAAGTAATTAGAGGACTACACAAGATGTAATTAAATATTGCAGCAAAGTCAAAGAAGACTGACTGGTAAAAGCGATATAAATATATGTACATATTTATGTGGTTATGTAAAGACAATGTAGTTTATTTAATGTAACAGACAAAATTATTTATAAAAAAGGACCTCATCAGTCAACTGACAAAGCGGCTGGTTGAAGTCACCGGGGAGAAGAGGGCTGGCAGTTTCCTTGCACAACGTATCGGCATCGCCATACAGCGAGGAAATGCTGCCAGCATTCTTGGAACCATGCCACAGGGCCGTTTTTAGATTAGGTTTTAGTTTACATTTTTAGTTTTATTTTAATTGGTTATGTAGGTACTTATAACAATGAGTTTTCTGTGAAAAAAAAACCTTTTATTACAAGTTCCTTGTTGACTGTAATTATGCTGTCATCCAATTTACATATTCCGTCCTTACGACTGGATAGCCTAGTGGTTGGAGAACCTGACTACGAAGCTTGAGGTCCCGGAGCAGATATTTTGTCTGATGAATACGAATGTTTGTTCTTAGGTCTTGGATGTTTAATATTTACGTTTATAATTATGTATTACTATTATCTATTGAAGTATTTTTATCCATTGTCTAGTTCCCATAGTACAGGACAATGGACCGATGATATTGAACCTAAACAGTATGAAAATAACTGACTGAAGGGACTGGAAGCGAAAGGCATATTTATGACCGCACAACCCAGGAGAAAATAGAAGAGACGTAGGTTGAAGAAGAGAAGAAAAAAATACAGGGGGCCCATTTTTGAATCACACTTGGTGACTAAATTCTCACCCGTGACATCAGTATCACTTTTTGCCAAAAGCCTTATTTTTGAATGTCATACCCATCTACTAACAATGCAGCTAATTCGTGTTTCTGTCGTAGACAAGCGAGTCACCTTAGTGGATTGAGGTTAGCTGTCACTGCCAGTGGTCAAGAAGTCAGAGGGTCGAGCACGACTTGTCGAATCCCGAGTAACGTTATAGTTATCGTATCGAGATCGAGAAACTTCATACAAAATTTTGGTTCCAAATATGCTCGCGGGCGGGCGCTGTTCCAAACGGCTTACAAACTCGACAACGTTTACTATTCGATTTTACGTGACGCAGGATTCGAAGAGTCGTGCTCGACCCTCTGTAATCTCGTTTATGAGTGGGTGAGGGCATTTTTATTTCATATCATGGGTATGAGAATTATAGTCACCGGTGAGATTAAAAAATACGAACTTTTTTGAAATCAGTGAATTTAGTCACCTGGTGAGATTCATAAATCGATCCCCAGGACTATAGGTACGTCTAACTAACCGTTAATTAATAACCGGATGTATCAGAGACCTCGATTAGTCCGAACAATGCCCCCGTCCATCACGTTGTTTATCGGAACGGTCGTGGACACCAAATAACAACACAATCTTTTCTTTGGCTGTCGCGTGAAATCAGAACAAAAATGTCTCGGTGAGTTTGCGTGATGTTTTATCTATTATAGTAGAGACAGGTTTATAAGAGAAAAGAGAAAATAATATAATCTATACCTAAAGTAGTGGCTCTGTACATCGCGACCTCATTTTTGAACAATTTCTTTTTTGTTTATTTCCAAAATAACGTTCGACCTGTTCGCAAAATTTCACAAGAATCGGCTTATTTTTGAACACTGAACATCCCGAGTATCATGATAGTTTGTGAAAATCACGAAAGTTTAAATAAGTACATGGCCAAATGACAGCTCGGAATGGTTTAGTTTGACATGAGTTTGATGATGCTGATCGTGCTCGTAATCGCAATCGCTGTCATTTGCATCCGTCAAGAACTCAAGCCGAGCTCCCGAGTGAGTTAGACAATACGAGTAAGGCTGCAATAACATAGTACAAATGCTACAATTAATTTAATCTTGCCAAGCCAACCGGCTTACCTAACCCGTACTGAGTAGTCCGTTACTCGGTAACTCACACCAGGTATTCCGATTTACATTACAAACAAGGATCGCATCCCACACACACAGCTAATCGTAATCGCATCTCTGGGAGTTATCAGTCTATGTAGTTATACCATCTTGTTTGTAGTCCAGTTAATTCCCGAGGTTTGGCGGTGAATAACGCATCAAAGCCAAAGAATAAATTACACTTACGTAATTAGAAACGACATTGACGCATGTGTGCAGTAAATGAGCTCGCGGCTGTGTGCGTTGCGGGACGCGAGCGGGGGTGGGCGCGGGGCGCGTGGGGTGGGGAAAGGCGATCCGCGGTCGCCACGCCACGGCAGGGGCGCGCCAGTGTCAAAGCTGTGTCCACGGCTGTATTATTCCATCCTACTAATTGACCGAGCGAAGACGCAAACTAAGAAACCTTTTGTTAGATAAACCATTGTACTCTGTTAGCGAATTTGCAGATTTGATTCCTGTTTTTTGTACCATAAAGTGTTTACTTACTTAGATTATACTGTATTGTACCTACCTTACCTAATTGTTATCATTTTCATTTTGACTTTGAACGGTACTTTCAATGTGGCTTTATCTTTTAGTTTTAATTTATTTTATGTATTTAAATTTGACGATACCTATTGGTGACATTATTCTTACTCTTGTTAAATTTTATTTTGCTTTATTCAATTTTGATATTAATTTGTGATATCCAATTATTATTTTTAAATTATTTTATTTGTACACTCTTGACAATCTATACCTATAAAAGAAGACCGTGACTGACTGACTGACAGACTACGCACAGCCTAAACCACTGGACCTAGAGACTTGAAATTTGGCAGACATATACCTTGAGTATCCTAGAGGAGCACCAAGAAGGGATTTTTTGAAATTCCCACGGGATAGGGAATAAATGGGATTTACATTTTCGAATCAAAGTGGCTCTATCTCCGCAGCTATAATTATTAGAGATTACAAATTTGGCATGCAAGTAGGTAATAATAACAGCTAATAACGGGTTTCAGGATTTTTCAAAATTCCCACGGGATAAAGGATAAGCAGTAATATTTTCATAGTAACTGACTAGCGGATATAGAGACTTGCAAGTTTACAATTATTATTTCTTTAGGATCATAGAGGTGCACTAACATTTAAGATTTTTTTAATCGATCTAAAGAGTTAAAATGCAAAATTCCGGCGGGATAGAATTAAGTGAACCCAACGCTGCGCTGCTGCTGCGCTGATTTTAAAAATTCGTCCACTAATAGAAAGCTACATTGTCTCAAATTAACATTTAATTAAAATGAAGCCCTATATTGCTAATAGGTACGTCCGTCCGCGGTCAGTGCTAAACGCAAAAGCGGAGAGTGACATAGGCTACTTTTTATCACGGGATAGTATCAATTTTGTTCAATGAAAATTCGGTGTCAATTTCTGAATTGAAGACCTTTTGTTTTAGCGCGTCATATTGTCAAGGAATGTAGTTTAAATTGTCATATAAAACTGACAATTGTAAAGATGGTGAAATAGGGGCCTCATGGTACGTGATCACCACTGCCCATAGACACCCGCAACCCCGGAGGGTTCGCAGATGCGTTGCCAACCTAGAGAGCTAAGATAAAATGCCTCTTGTGCCCGTAATTACACCGGCTGTCTTACTCTCCACACCGGAACACAACAATGCAAGCACTGCTGCTTAGCGGCAGGATTAGCAAGTAAGATGGTGGTAGCGATCTGGACGGACCTTGCACCAAGTCCTACTTCAAAGTTTATTTTCATCATCATCATCAGCCCACAGCAGTCCACTGCTGGACATAGGCCTCTTCCATGGCGCGCCACAACACTCTGTCTTCGGCCCCGGATGAACACCGGATGAACGGTGAAGCAAACGAGTCCTCGCATGGAGACCACGGACGGGGAAACGTAGTGTGGGGCGTCCTGAGGCACGATGGACGGACGACCTCAAGAGGGTTGCAGTGCCCTAAGCACGACTTGTCGAATCCTGCGTCACGTAAACTCGAATAGTAAACTATAACGAGTTTGTATGACGTTTGGAACAGCGCCCGCCCGTGAGCGTATTTGGAACTAAAATTTTGTATGAGATTTCTCGATCTCGATACGATAACCGTAACGTAACGCAGGATTCGACAAGTCGTGCTTAGGGCACTGGCGGCGGATGGATGCGAAGTTTATTTTGAACGTCTTTTATTCCCCAGCATTTTTACACGCAAATCCCTAGTTCTTTGCTTCGTGCATTCCATTCTCCTTGAGCCTATTTTCCACCGCGTTTGCCCCTGAGCCCGGGGGCTGCTCCCAGTCAGATAGACTCGCGACAAAGATTTATGGCAAAGGATGCATTCAGCGGTGCTAGGAGGAACTTAGCTAAGTATAGGTACGCTGGTTGATAGTCACAATATGTTTAGGGATGACAGGGGTCGACAGGTGTAAGGAAATAACATAACCAAAAATTTTTTTATGACAATCTTTTTTGCTGATTGTAATTTTTGTTGACTGTAAGGTACGTATACTTGTATTGAGGGACCATGAAATATACACCAAGTGCTTTTATAGACGCTTCTAATGAACCCAAATTCGGCGGATTTATTCACAAGCTATAGCTCCCTGCTCCATCTCCACATTGCATTGTTATTGAAGCTTCATACGAGCGAGCACATTTTTTAACCACCGACGAAAAAGGGGGGTGTAATAAGTTTGACCTGTGTATCTGTGTATCTGTCTGTGGCATCATAGCTCCCAAACGGATAGACCGATTTCGATGCGGTTTTTTTTAATCGAAAGCTATTTTAATCGAGAAGGTTCTTAGCTAAGCTTCATTAAAATCGGTTCAATCGTTTTCGAAATACTGAATTTTGAAATGACAATGCCGGGGGTTTTCAACTTTTCTAAGTTGGTTAGGCTATTAAAATTTTGTTTTTTTTTTTAATCCGCAAAAACGAATCGGCAAAAAAAAACTAAAGCGACCTCCAGACAGACATCCAGACATTTTAAATAATT
The DNA here is from genome assembly GCA_963691665.1 of Clepsis dumicolana. Classification (NCBI taxonomy): domain Eukaryota; kingdom Metazoa; phylum Arthropoda; class Insecta; order Lepidoptera; family Tortricidae; genus Clepsis; species Clepsis dumicolana. Next base: position 13,649,706 of record OY829520.1, on the reverse strand, counting down.
TCTGCCCAAGCTGAAACGGAGAAATAAAGGGGAATCCCCATACAAGAAACAAAAAAAAAGTAGTGTTAATACTTTGCGGTGGACTCGCACTTGTCCGTTTTTTTGGATCTAAAACTTGCATATTACTTCATTGTGTGTGCTTCAAAAGTTTGTATTTACATCTCGTTTTCCTCTTAAATTCCTACCTTAGCGAGCCCTGTTGGTCCCAATACGCCTATCAATACACTTGTCAAAGGCATCTCGCCTCTAATCTGCGAGTAACAGATCGTGATAAACTTTGATTCGGCTCACGTTCAACGAAACCGAGCCGGTTGTAGCTTATTTATGGATGCTTAGAGGAAATACCTACTCGAAAAATAGGTAAAAAGATTGAAATATTATGGGATCACTTCTTTTAGGCCAAGCAACGAAAAGGTATAGAGGGAAATGCTTGGAACACAATCTTTGACTTCGTAACTTTGTTTGGACTAGTTAGAAGGTGAACATATCAAAAGTCCCCGCTCGTAGCCCTTGAGCCGGGGGGGAGGGGGGGGCTTCGAAGGGTCAAGTTTTTGGTTTTTCGCTTATATCTCGGAAACTATACGTCCTAGCGACCTCTCCATTAATTATAGTTAAGTCAACCGGGGTAAAAGCGTCACCATTTTTTTGGTATTTTTTAAATCCGATACTATGAAATATGTATTAAGTATATTGTAATACTCTTTCGCTCTGTGCTTTGTACAACTCTTTAGCTATTCAATTCGTGAAGTAACTTTTTCGCTGCACTATAATTAAAAGAGATATATGCCTTTTTAAAAAAAACTGAATTTTAGACGCTTTTACCCCATTTTGGGAAAATGCGTCTTTTTAAAATAACTGTTAAACGATTGGAATTAGGCCTTTGAAACATCATGGAACGTGTTCACAATACAGTATTCTAGAAGGTATTGTTAATACAATAGACAAAAAAATACTAAAAACGAAATGAGACACAATATAGCATAATTGGGGAAAATGCGTCTTCAATTTGCAGACGCATTTATTTAAACCTGAATACCAGATGTTGCAAACATTTTTATTCGATCGAAAAGAGTGAGCTAGATTTTTTTTTATTACAGTTGCGATATTTTCCCCTCTATCAGTGACCCACTCCACGGGTAAAATAAAATACTTACCTTTTGTTTTGTTAAATCTAAAGCATAGATAAAATAATTAAGTACTTTTGAGTATATCTGAATTTGAAATGTTGCTGAAGAATTAATTAACGCACTTTAGAATTCAGTGATATGTTTAACGTTCTGTTATTTTATTTATATTATACTAAAACTGTTAAAACTACAAATCCAGGAAAAGGTTTTTGACCACTGACATTGGGGCAAATGCGTTGCACAGACGCAATTACCTCAAAGTTGCTGACGCATTTAGCCCAATTTAACTCGAAACATTTTACATGCATATAATTCTAAGAATAAAGCATTTTTAATAAAAAAATTAATTCGGGCGCATGAGCCAACTAGTACTGATTGTATTGAACAAAAATTAATATCAAAAACTGAAAGAAAAATGAAGACCTTTGATTCAAAAATATAAATCCCACTTATTCTCTATCCCGTGGGAATTTCGAAAATCCCTTCTTAGTGCACCCTAAGTCCATAGGTCTAATGGTTTAGGCTGTGCGTTGTCTGTCAGTCATTCATTCAGCCCGTCAGGTGTCAGCCAGTCAGGGCGGGGAATTTTGATATGTTAGGAAACTATTCCAAACAAAATTACGAAGTCAAAAATTGTGTTCCAAACATTTCCCTCTATACATTTATTAGCGCATTAATTGCCTGTCCGGTTTGGTTTGGTTTACTATCATGTTTTCATCTTTGGAGCACTTAAGACATACTTTAGGTGCTAATGGGTTGTAATATTAAACCTTAATTTCGATTTCTAACACGCATACAAACACACAACATTCCTAATTTTTGGTTTGTTTTATTTTTTATTTTTATACAACGAGGAAGGCAAGCGAGCAAGTGGGTCACCTGATGGTAAGTGATCACCACTGCCCATAGACACCCGCAACTCCGGAGGCCTGCGGATGCGATGCCAACCTAGAGGGCTTGTTTACATAAATGTTAAAAATTTGTATGTAAGTAACTTTACTTTGAGAATAGATTAATATTATATACTTACATTTCTTACTTGTTATATTGAAAATAAAATCACTACTGTAAATCAGATACCCACATTGGAGGAGCGGTGTCTCTTAGCACGGGTATCATGTACTTATACTTAAAAAGTGGCACCAACCTATCTATACCTATAAAAGAAGACCGTGACTGACTGACTGACTGACAGACAACGCACAGCCTAAACCACTGGACCTAGAGACTTGAAATTTGGAAGACATATACCTTGAGTATCCTAGAGGTGCACTAAGAAGGGATTTTTCGAAATTCCCACGGGATAGGGAACCAGCCCATTTTGAAATATTTCACGGGGGCAAAGCCGCGGGGCATAAGCTAGTGTTACAATGTATCTTTAAGCAAACGAATAAACTATTTTTATTATTTATTTTATTATTATTCACAAGCTAAAACGAGTATGAATAGTCCAGGTAGCGCCTTTAAATAAATAAATATCATGGGACAATTGACACCAATTTACCTAGTCCCAAATTAAGCAGAGCTTGTGTTATGGGTACTAGACAACGGATAAACATACTTATATAGATATATACATACTTAAATACATATTAAACATCCAAGACCCGAGAACATTTGTATTCATCATACAAACATCTGCCCCGACCGGGATTCGAACCCGGAACCTCAAGCTTCATAGTTAGGGTCTCTAACCACTAGGCTATCCGGCCGTCACGGTGAAATACGGCTCAAGATCACTGAACTCTTTGGACAGTATATCTATTGCTATTATACTGTGCTTGGTTGATGTATATGACGTATGCCGAATATTGCGTATAATCTCTCCGGCATAATTACTTATTTTGACAGGTCTCAGATACATCCCATTTGGTGTAAAATATCCCTTCGTTTGCATAGCCATTATTTCGATTCGCATAAAATATGGAAAAACAACTCTTACAATTCAGACGATACAAAATCGCGGGCTCGCTTTCCCCAAAAGAAAATTGTGAGAAGTGACGTCACGAATCATTAGCCGCGCCTCGGCTGCCGTTCGCTTCTTTTATTTTGTCCGTATTATGTTTTGCGGACAATGAGATAAAAGCTGGCAACATTCGTTAATTTCCAAAGCCCGGCAGACTCAGACGTGATAAAGATATTGAAAAACGCATAAATGAGCCGAGGATTGTTTTGGATTTCGTTTTCATTAACATTATTTATTTACAAAGCGGAATAAGTCGAGTCGAATTATAGTGAAATAAGCGGAATAAGCCAAGTTTAGCCCGACTTGTTTCGGACTGATTCGTAGTCCTTACTCTGGGAGCGTGCAATTTACGTACGAATTAGTCGAAAACGGGCTAAACTCGATTAATATACTGAGATAAAAGAGTGATAAATAAGTTAAGCTTGTAATAGAAGCTTGTAATATACAATTGCAATAAAAGTTTGTAACAGAAGCTTCTAATAAAAACTTTTAATAAAAGCTTGTCAAAAAATCTTGTAAGTAATACGAAGACAGTCTAAATATACATAATTAATTATGAATGCGGTAGACTCACTAATTGATTTATACAACGAACTTACCCAACATCTATAGTTAGATCGATGGCACAAGGCCCCAAATGGCCAATATTGGGACCATCAAAGGTCCCGGGAAGGCTGTAAATCAGCTGTATGCCCTGGTTAACAGCTGAATGGCTGTGTAAATGGGGGAGTTTCGGTCCTTGTAGATATTATAGTAATAAATGTTCATAGAGCCCATGTAGAGATGACGTCTTGGTAGTGTCGGTGTCCAAAGTGCAGAACATTCACAAATCAGGACAGTTAAAATATCCCAAAATCAGGACAGTTAAAATATCCCAAAATCAGGACAGTTAAAATATCCCAAAATCAGGACAGTTAAAATATCCCAAAATCAGGACAGTTAAAATATCCCAAAATCTCGTATATTTTTTTATTTCGAAACTGAGGCAAATCTATCAATCCTTTTGGGAGCTATGATGGTACAGACAGACACACTGTTAAGCAGATACACCCGTTTTACGTCCGTGGTTAAATTGGTGCAATTTTTTTGTCAATTTCCGAAATGTTCTCAATTGTAGTTTCTAAGTTGCTAATTGAGAGAGAGAGAGAGAGACATTTTTGATCACACATATTACACATCATCATCTTCATCATCACCAGCCTTGTTTTACGTAACATTGCTGAGCACAGGCCTCCTCTCAGAATGAGAGGGCTTGGGCTCATGTGGTTCCTACGTGGGTCCAGTGATTGGGAAAGTTCGCACAAGCCCTTGAATTCCTTCGCACTGGTTAGGTTTCCACACGATGTTTTCCTTACCCGAAAAGCTCGTAATTAGAAACGTATGTACTTTGCACATAAATTAATAAAACTCCGAGGCGCGAGCTTGGAATAAATGAATAAATAAATGAATTTGAATTTTTAATTTGAATTTGGGCTCGAACCCACGACCCTCTAAAGGCCGTAGGTTAAACCACGACTTTTTTTACAAAAACGCATAAAATTAGAAAACAGCATGGAATAATAAATGGTACCTAATTCGTTGAAATGGGTCTCACTCAGCTTAATGTTGCATTTAAGTGGGATCCTTTTCAAAACTTAATAGATTAGATTAGATTAATTTATTACTTATTGAAAATCACATTAGGTACGTTTTTAAATGTCAAAAAATAAAAGGAATTTTTCACAACAAGATCGTCGATAAAATAAAACTAAAATGAAAATTAATGCAAGACACAATCAAAATAATATGTCAAAGCAGCACATTTTATAAATGTCAATTCGAACCAAGTACCTAATTTAAAAGTCAATAAGTATACAAAATTAAAAGTGTGAAAATGTCAGAAAAGAAGAAAAAAGCAATAATAACAAATGACATAAAACAAAAAATAAAACTTCATGGTACAAAATGGTACAGAAAATAAAAATATAAGCATACATCAATGCTTAACATTAAATAATTATCATGATACTCTTTGACGGTCGAATACAAAACACATATACATACACACAATATCTATGTTCTTTGTTACAACCGTCTTGTTCATTTTCAAACGTATTTTCATTCTGTCCAACCCCATTTCATTCCATTACGGATTCACTGAGTATCTATGAGTAGGTGCAAAGGTTTAGTTTTTATAACACTTTACCTTTTCCATAACCTCCTCCATATTTCCCCATTGCTCAGGCGGAAGCGCGACGAATGTAAGGGAACATTACCGGATCCAAACGGAGTGCCGAATGTACCGAATTTGATACTACTACGGAATTTGATCCGTTTCATATGTAATAGATTTTAAATATATAATATGCAGCCACATATACCTACCTAGGTACATTTAAAACCTACGGTAGAAAATTGAGAAAATAAAAGTTCTTTTTTTTTATTTGATTTTGATGCTAAGCATAAGCAATCACCGCCACCCGTGAGAACCAGCTAACCCAAGATATTTTAATTTCTGTAAATTTTTATATAAACATAATGTACTTAATCCCACCAAAAACGTAAATGTGAAAAAGGGCGCCAAGTTCAAACTGAACAAAAGAGCTGAAATCTATTAAACGGATGCCAAGTGTTATAAATAAATAAATAAATAAATATCACGGGACAACTTGACATCAATTGACCTAGTTCCAAACTAGGCAAAGCCTGTACTATGGGTACTAGACAACGGATAAACATACATATATAGATAAACACATACTTATATACATATTAAACATCCAAGACCCGAGAACAAACATTCGTATTCATCGTTCAAACATCTGCCCCGACCGGGATTTGAACCCGGGACCTCAAGCTTCATAGTCAGGGTCTCTAACCACTAGGCTATTCGGCTAGGCTAGGTTATTCAAGAGGTTTTCCATTTTAGTCATATCATACATAATGCAACTTTGCTAGTTTTTATAGCCAAATATTCGCACATGACCGAAACACACACTTGTGTTTTATCCTGATTTTTGTACAATAAAGTGTTTACTTACTTACTTACTTACTTACTTACTTACACCCAAAAACTCCGAAGTCATAGTTCCGAAAGCATCATTATGCTGAATTTTCATTATTCCGAAGACTATTTTTCTGGATACATGATTTTGTAAATACAGGTAGGTTTGTTTTATCTTAATTAAAAAATAATTTACAACTATGGCGGAACTTAGCGTTCAGAACACTGAAAATTCAGACTAATGATACTTCGGAATTAAGTAAGTTTTTCGTATTTATGTAGTGTACCCGCACATGACGTTAGAACTACGCTTATTATTTAGGTACCTACATTTTATTTGAATTGTCCCGATAAATATTTAAATATTTCTCTCATGTGCATGAAAATTACTTGGTCTTTAGGCCCCGAAAATGAATTTGATACAAAACTCCATCTCGCCTGATGATGAACAATAAAGTAGGTAAGAACCACTCTTCAGTAGCACCCTCGAAGTCTCCTTAACACACTTCTAAGTTTGTTTAAACTTAGAAGCGTCAAAAAGGCATCAAAGCCTCACTTTCTCAAAACCAAAGAGCTATATAAGTTAAGGATACAGCGTTTAACAATTTAAAAGCAATATATTTACCCTAAGTCTGAATAGAGCTCTTAAGGCGAGCGACACGATGACGACGGTGACATAAATAAGGGTGAGCCTAGACGATGTGCTCCGAACATCCTGTATAAGTAAAAATAAAAACATTTCTGGGGTTCAAGGGTCGTTGGGAAGCTAAAAAATTACTTTGCTCACCCGCGACCACTAGTGAAAAATAGTTAATCTGTGCGGTAAATGTATATTTCCATGCAGCACCTCCGCCTCCACTGCTACACGAATCAACACATGCCACACATACCCAACTATCACCACCACCACTAAACTACACGCTGACGCGTTTCGGCACTCTCCACGAGGCCATTATCCAAGCTAAACACTACAACAACCGTTCACCAAGACACCAATACCACTACTAGTACTACACACTAGTAGTCCTAGTGGCTTTATTGAAATTTAAAAGATTTGTTTTCGTAACTTTGAACTGAGTAAGAAAAAAGTGTTATCAATTATTGCTGCAATTTTTCATTTGAACAAGAAAAACGGATGAGTAGTAACGTTATCGAGAAATTTGTATGACGTTTGCAACAGCGCCCGCCCGTGAGCGTATTTGATAGGTAATAAAATTTAATTATGAAGTTTCTCGATTTCGACACGATAACGTTACGTTACGCAGGATTCGGATACTTGTACTCGGGCCTTAGAGGGTCGAGCACGACTTTACAAATGCTGCGTCACGTAAAATCGAATAGTAAACGTTGTTGAGTTTGTATGACGTTTGGAACGCCCGCCCGTGAGCGTATTTGGCACTAAAATTTTGTGTTGAGATTTTTCGTTCTCGATACGATGACCGTAACGTTACACAGCATTCGTAAACTCGTGCTCGACCCTCTGAGAGACACAACTACACTACATAAATCATGATAGAAGGAAAGGGTGTGTATGTACATCGCGTGCTGAAAATAATAATAATAATAATCGCTACACCCGCGCTCGTCTGTTATGAGACTGTACATTCCACGGAAATGTGGAGGTCGTGGTTTTTTAAATGCCCAGGACCTCCACAACCGTGAGGTGTGCAGTCTTAGGGAATTTTTCCTGAACAACGAGTGTGGGATGCATCGCGATGTAGTGGCGGTGGACAAATCCTTCACTCCTCTCGCCTTGGCAAAAGAGAACTGGCGCAGACCTAAGGTATGGAGCACCGAGGACCGCAAGACTGAATGGGAGAGTAAGGAGCTACACGGGCGGTTCTATAAGGCCCTCATGGGGCCCGATGTAGACCTCCTCGCGTCGGTGAACTGGCTACGCTTCGGGGACCTCTTCGGGGAAACCGAAGGTTTTGCCTGTGCAATTGCGGACGAAGTTATCATGACTAATAACTACCGCAGGTATATCCTGAAGGACGGTACGGTCGACATCTGTCGGGCATGCCGCCGTCCCGGGGAGTCACTCAGGCATATTATCTCTGGTTGTTCTAGTCTTGCTAACGGCGAGTACTTGCACAGGCATAACCTTGTAGCCAGGATTATTCACCAGCAACTTGCTCTTTCATTCGGTCTTGTGGACTTCGAAGTGCCGTACTATAAGTACACACCTGCACCAGTTCTTGAAAATGGTCGTGTCACGCTCTACTGGGATCGATCTATCATCACGGACAGGACTATTGTCGCCAATAAACCTGATATCGTGCTGATAGATCGATCGAAGCGCCAGGCAGTGCTCGTCGACATCACGATCCCCCATGATGCCATTTCGTCGCTTGTCGCTCAGTGCGTCCTTCACTGATTCCGTCACTATAATACAAGCGACAAAAACCTTAGAAAAAAAAACGTAAAATAATCCTCTAAAATAATGATAAATAAATAAAATAAAATAAAATGCGTTTATTTCGGACAACAGAAACTAAAGCCTAAAGTTTTATCGCCTAGCACTAAGCAGCAGAAATATGAAGTCGGTGCTTCATTCAAAGAATATTCCGCTCGCACCGCACCGACTTCATATTTCTGCTGCTTAGTGCTAGGCGATAAAACTTATTTTACGTTTTTTTTCTAAGGTTTTTTTTTGAAGGCGGTTTTATTTTTTTGTTAAAAGATTTTTATTTCACAATTTTACTTTGATTTAACATTTTCAGAATTATCCTCCAACTCCTAACCGTTAAGGAGTTGCACCTTCCATCATCAGCTCATCAACATAAGATGATGACTACCGGACGCAAATACTTGAATAGCCTTGGAAAATATATGAAACACATGATACGTGCCTATAAAATTTGAGGGTTGCCCTCGATTTCCCTGGGATCCCACCATCAGATCATGACTTGGTGACAATGGGACCACCTCAGGAGTATACCCTTTCAAATAAAAAAAAGATTTTGAAAATCGGTCTACAATTGACGGAGTAATCGATGTACATACATAAAAAAATAAAAATAAAATAAAATACATACAGTGGAACGTAGAACCTCCTCCTTTTTTTGAAGTCGGTAAAAAATGGTGCGCCGTGCTACATGTGCAGCCCGCTTTCGGCGTGCGACATCAGGTTTTAGGAACAAAACACCTTGTAGTTCAACTAAGTATTAACTGTTGAAACACGAGCAAAAAGTTGGAGCTGTTAATCAAGGTATTTCCTCACTAAATTACACTCGTGACGTCGTTGGTGGACATCTATCTGTCTCGTTTGGATAAGAAGACAACATCGGACAAGGTCTTCGAGCACATCCGCGAGGCAGCACGGGACCGGTTACAGGGTTCCCGGGTGTTCATCCATCCGCTCGAGTCCACTAGGGCTAACAATTCTAGCTCCTTTAGACTCCAAGTGCCTGCCAAGCACCAGCAGATGTTCCTGCGCTCCGACTTTTGGCCGGAGGGTGTGGTGTTCCGACGCTTTAGGAAAGCGAAACTGACATTTAAAATGACATTTTAATGATTTTTTTTTTAATTTTTATTCGTACTTTTTTTTTGTATTGTGTATTGTTTATATTTAAATTTTATAGCGCATTGGCTTTGCTGTAATGCTGTAAAATTGTTTTGATATTAAATAAACAAATAATATTACCTACGCGAAATGTTACTCGCTCGGTTCCCATACAAATTGATGAAGTCTTTCTTTCTATCCCGGAAGAGTTCTGTATCTGAAACGTATCAAAGAAAGCCAACAAAAAGCCCAATCCAAAAGGTAAGCCAAAGATAAATTAATTCCGAATACCAATGATTAATAAATAAATTCCGAATACCAATGATTAATAAATAAATTCCGAATACCAATGATTAATAAATAAATTCCGAATACCAATGATTAATAAATAAATTCCGAATACCAATGATTAATTCATTCTTTTCTTGAGCACTTCACTTCTAACCTTTCGTTTGAGACGCCATTTAAAATAACTGAACAAAGATTAAATCTAAGAAGGTGATTAATTAGAACACCACAAAAGGTAGCCCAGTCATTAAAGTGTCATAAATGTATTAAAGAAATCTACGATTCTCAGTCTTATGTCGAAGAGACATGGGTTAAAGTGGCTTGGTGTTGCAACGTGAGGTGAAAGGGTCTTGGTGTGAAAGGGGTTTAAGTAAGTGGAAGGAATGGAGCAATAACTCAAGGAAACGTGTTAGAAGCGCTTTCTGACCTTTAAGAAGCATTTCGTATGTGAGAAAGTTTCTGTACTTACGTGAAGTTTTGCATGATAATGTATGTATGTATGTAAATCCTTTATTGCACATAATATTACAAGACAATTACTATAATTAAGATAATAATTGACGATCGAAGATACTTAATAACTGTGTGAACTAAAAAGTTTAAGGCAGTGTAAGATTACTAATTGACCGAGCGAGCGAAGGTTTTCCGTTTCTTAAACAATAACCTAACCAACTTAGAAAAGCTGAAAAACCCCCGACACAGTCATTTCTAAGTTCAATATTTCAAGAACGGGTGAACCGATTTTAATGAAACTTAAGCTAAGAACCATCTCGATTAAACTAGCTTTCGATTTAAAAAAACCGCATCTAAATACACAGATACACAGAGACACAGGTCAAACTTATAATACCCCTCTTTTTCGTCGGGGGTTAAAAATGTTTTCGTATGACCGGTGACATTCTGCCGTCTGTTCACCGTCTGTTCGCCGTCTGTTCGCCGTCTGTTCGCCGTCTGTTCGCCGTCTGTTCGGTTGTCTAATTAGATTATTTATGTAGGTCAAGTATCCCGGCTGCTAGTTTCAGTCAAAATGAGAAAAGTTAAATCCTTATCACATTAGCATAAGATTGATTTTTGCCTGGCTTGTGAAAAAGATCATTCACTAGACCTTTATGCTCCCTTCAGCCGTGTGCACTCTTTCCCACGGGGTTTACTTGCGGGAAAAATCCTTATATTTTCCCGCATGTTAATGTAAACAAATGTATTGTTTACATTGAGGTTTAGTAGCCATTATTGACGTTTACCAAGCTTTTGTGTTCAGTAGGTTTCCGCTGTGGCTTGACAGTTAAGTATTTTTATCTACACACATATTATAAGTCCTCTATAATGCGTTCAGAAACCGTAGAAAATGACCAGCATTTCAGTACGCCGTCGCCTTCTCGCCGACAGCGCCAGCCCCAGCACCACCACCACCAACAGTAAAGTACATCGAATTCGATATCGTAATGACTTTTCGATATCGAATTCGATGTTTCAAATTTGAAAACCAACGTAATTTACAATCACAGTGAAATAAAACGGATCACTCACGTATATAAGTCGAGTTCAGTCCGACATGTATAAATAATAATGTGACATTTTTTTTTACAATAAAAAAACAGTTTACGAATCGTCAGCTCGGTATGTTTGTCTATGATAAAAAAAAAGACAATCAAATTCGTGACAGGTATGGGTATGATATTATATGCCTTCGGCTTCTGAACCCATCTTAGAGTACCTATAATATGTGTGTAGATAAAGTAATGTATGCAACTCCACATAATTAGGCCTTAAAACACTCGTGTGATCCTATTATGAAACGCAGCTTCGCTCGTGTTTTAAGGACCCTCATTATGTAGCAGTTGCATAAACTACTATTTGTTACGAGGCCAATAAAGGATTATTTTTCTTCATCAAGGATTCGTCTGTCCGGATCGCTGCCGCCATCTTACTCGCTAATCCTGCCGATAAGCAGCAGTGCTTGCACTGTTGTGTTCCGGTGTGGAGAATAAGACAGCCGGTGTAATTACGGGCACAAGAGGCATTTCATCTTAGCTCTCTAGGTTGGCAACGCATCTGCGAACCCTCCGTTTTTGCGGGTGTCTACGGGTAGTGGTGATCACTTACGATCAGGTGACCCACTTGCTCGTTTGCCTTCCTTGTCGTATAAAAAAATCCTTGACTATGTTCTAATTTTCATCAAGTACGAAAATTGGAAATATACTAATATTTATTATGCATGGCCAAGTGTTTTTAAAAGAGCTGACGAAATAATTATGTGAACGCAGACGAGCCAAAGGTGGCTTCCATGTCTCTTCTGAGGTACCTAGGTTTATATTAATAAATAATAAATATTACGAAACAATTATTGACACCAATAAAATTAACCTTAGTCCCAAACGTGTAAACTAGGCAAAGCCTGTACTACGGGTACTAGACAACCGATAAACATACTTGTATACATAAATACATAATATTAAACATCCAAGACCCGAGAACAAACATTCGTATTCATCATACAAACTTCTCCCCCGACCGCGGATCGAACCAGGGACCTACAGCTTCATCGTCAGGGTCTCTAACCACTAGGCTATCCGGTCGTCCACCGGGTTATTTCTTTCTACGTCTACCCCGTAACTAATTCAAACTACATTAAGGAAGAAATTAACACTAGAACGAAAAAAAGCGTAATTTTTCACACCTAAGTGATGAAAACAGTAATCCGGAGTAATTGCTACTCTAATGCTTAGCAGCGTCATCTAGCGGAACGGGTTGGGAAACGGCGAGAGCCGGCTACCCCACAAATGGACATTTATAAAATTTTATTGTACACTAGCTGTATAGTAAATTCGAATTCAAAATTTTATTCAGCAAATAGGCAGTTGAATGCTCTTTTACACGTAATTTTTAGGGTTCCGGACCTCAAAAGGAAAAAAACGGAACCCTTATAGGATCACTTTGTTGTCCGTCTGTCTGTCTGTCTCTCAAGACCCTTTTTCTCTGGAACGCGTGAAGGTAGCATGCTGAAATGAATACCAAATACTCAAGCCTGCGGTGCTGTGAAAAAATCAACCTTCTAAGTCAACGCAATCAAAAGATACAGTAATTAAAAAGGCCATTTCCATACAAATTGCCGATTTCCAAAAACCTAAAGGGTACTTTCAGATGTTCCAGAAACTAGAAATTTGGTATGCAGGTAGCTCTATAGCACAACCACTCCGAAAAGTCTCAAAATCTTAATTTTTTATGTCTGTCTGTAGATTTCGCAGATCAATATAAGTTGACCCCACACTGCGTACATTTTGCTTAAGAGCAGGGCTCTGCTTACATGCAACAATACGTACAATACTAACACTGGACTTCTCAAACCATTGGGGAAAAGCGTTAAAATCTTTCTACGGAACCCTCGTGCGCGAGTCCGACTCGCACTTGGCCGGTTTTTTTAGTCTACCAGCGTTTTCAGAAAGACCATGGTTGCCAAGAAGAGTGCTCCACAAGAAACTTAGCACAAAGTTATTTTTTCTAAAAACAAGTTACATTAGCTCTTACAATACGTAACCACAGATGAATTACACAAAGAAACTTCACTGTATCATCTAATATATAAAGTCGAAAAACCAGAACGGGATAAAAGAAACGAGACAGAGCGAGATGGCGCTCTACAACACCATTTTGACACGTTTCTCCCAAACAACGCATTATTTCTCCAGATTTTTAAAGCAATTCTGTTCTTTGATCTTGGGAATCGCGAAAAACTTGAGAAAATATGATATTGGGTGTGCAGGTTTTGTATATTAAGCAAAATAAAATCGCAAGTTCGAATTGCGAGCCAAAAGCGAGTGATCTATTATCTATGCCAGTGTTGCCGTTCAGGGATAAAGAAAGCCATTCATTATCCTGCATTGCAGTCTACGGAAATTTTAAATTTTATCTATGTAAATTTTTATTGATAACATAAAGCAAAAAATACGACTCCAATATTTTTTTTCCGATAATCTGTCTGACGGACTAATTAGAAATACTACTTTTTTACCCAGAGGACACATTCCTATTGCTATATTCCTAATTCCTTTGACTTTGACTTTGACTATAGAGATTCCTTACGTAAATATATACCGTACCTGCATAACATAATATACCACGCGGGCGGAGCCGCGGGCGCTCTCTAGTTAGAAAATAAAGATGAGAAAAAAAATACAGCATTTTAGAAAAAAGCGTAAAAAATAATTATTAGAACAACTTAACCAGAACACTTTACTGCCACGTTTTAATTGACCAGGAGATGTCTCCAGGTCTTCGGGTAGGAAATAGGATGCACGTGTGTAACATTTCACCAGTCTGTCTCTACCGTAACAGGTTGTTGGCTGTTAAAGGTTCAACACGTCCTAATGGGACCCTTAATGATAATTCGAGAGATTTACGAGAAAAATGCGGCTTAATTAGTTAAATTCCACCAGTAGAAAGGGTTATGCTGTCGGCGGCTGAATTTGTAAACGTACCGCTGGTAAAATGCATTTTTAAAGAACCATTAAATTATTAAAAAACGAGCCTACCAATTCCATAAAAGGCTGGCAACACATCTGTGATTTCCCTCGTGTTGCAGGTGTCCATGGGCGGCGGTGATTGCTTTACATCAGGTGACCCGAATGCTCGTTTGCCCCCTCTTATATAAAAAAAAGCAAAAATAAAATTTTTGCCTGCGGGGGTTCTTCTTTAGCTCTTAAGACTAAACTATCTTTTGCGCACAATTTCATACGAGCATAAACATCCCGTGGGATTTTACAGAAATCCGTCGTTAGTGCTTGTCTACATCATCATCATCATCATCAAAGACAATCCCTATGCAAAATTTCAGTCTTCTAGGGCCAAGGATTTCGGCTGTGCGTTGTCCGTCAGTCAGTATTAACGGAAGAGTTTTATTTAAATTGATAACTGTATGTGTTTTTGTTGGGAACCAAATATCTCTTTCTTAACAAATGGGTCATTCAACCTTTCTTTGCCACTCGTTGCCATGGAGATGTCCATTACATGTGGTGTGATGTGTGTGTGTGTAACACTGCCTGTACTATGGGTACTAGACAACGGATAAACATATTGATATAGATAAATACATACTTATATAGGTATTTAAGAGCCGAGAACAAACAGTCGTATTCATCATACAAATGCTACCCCGACTGGGATTTGAACCCGGGACCTCAAGCTTCATAAGGGCTCAAGCTTTATTATGTATACATAATTATACAACGCACCATAATTTTTTTTACAACCTACTTTTTACGCAATCGCGGTTTTGTTTGTTCAATTACGACGACCGAATAGCCTAGTAGTTAGAGAAACGCCACGCCGGTGGCGTAATAATAAGGTGTCATTAGATTCGTTTCAGTTCTAATGGAAAGTGCAAATACTATAGCTAGGGGAAATTGCGGCTTCAATAGAAAGTTATTTTATTATTATGTATACATAATTATACAACGCACCATAATTTTTTTTACAACCTACTTTTTACGCAATCGCGGTTTTGTTTGTTCAATTACGACGACCGAATAGCCTAGTAGTTAGAGAAACTACTAGGCTATTCGGTCGTCGTAATTGAACAAACAAAACCGCGATTGCGTAAAAAGTAGGTTGTAAAAAAAATTATGGTGCGTTGTATAATTATGTATACATAATAATAAAATAACTTTCTATTGAAGCCGCAATTTCCCCTAGCTATAGTATTTGCACTTTCCATTAGAACTGAAACGAATCTAATGACACCTTATTATTACGCCACCGGCGTGGCGTGTGCTCCCAGAGGAAGGACTACGGATTAGTTCGAAACATGTCAAGCTATACTCGACTGACATACGTGAGTGATCCGTTTATTTCACTATGACACCTTATTATGTTGAAATCCGTCAAACGATGTCCGCAAAGCGTGCCAAAGAATTAGACATACCTACAAAAGTACACATTTATGTTCGAAAAACAACCCTCCTTCGGTAGTCGGGTAAAACAAGTCCCTCTAAAGCAATGGTTCCCAACCAGTGGTCCGCAGGAATCAAAATAATATGGTCCGCGAACCAAATTTCGCGGGCGATACCCACAATACCGCGCATCATATCATGATTTGTAATAAAATTTAATAATTAAATAATTAAAATGATATTGTTAATGCAAGTTATACTGAGTTTTTTATTGAAGTTTATTTTCGAATTGATTCAGTTATTTTTTCTCGCATATCGTGGTCCCTGCAAACAACAAAGAAATCAAAGTGGTCCCTGGGGGTCGATTTTTGAATGTCATATCTGTCTACCATAATTTGCGCTAATTTGCGTTTCTGTCATAGACAAGCATAGCAACATAGTCTATTGAGGTTAGCTGTCACTGCTAGTGATCAAGAGGAATTTGACGGGAAACCTATGAGAGTGGATCGTGTCGTTAATTGAATTTTAGTTTATGTGCTTAATGTTGTTTAGAGCATAATGAAGATAGTGTATTATACAACAAATTAACGTGACAGTGCCCAGGAAATGAAGAATTCAAGTGAAAACGTGTATTCCCTCTAAAATTCAAAAAATTCAAAATTCAAAAATTTATTCAGCAAATAGGCAGTTGAATGCTCTTTTACACGTCATTTTTTTTGAGTCTACCAGCGCTTTCGGAAAGACCATGATTGCCAAGAAGAATGCGCTTCAAGAAACTTGGCACAAAGTATTTTTTTCTAAAAACAAGTAACATTACAATACGTAACCACAGATAAATCTCTGTTTGTGACCCCCAAGTACCCACCAGCTGCTGCTCACCGTAGCTCGCAGTAAAGTACACTATCGCTTTACGGAAGGCATGAGCAGCTGACTCCTGTCAGCTGCTCATGCCTAGGACAGACTGATGACTCTGACGGCGACAGAACTTTAGTATACAGAAATTTACAAAACACATCAAACGTGGCTGTATGGACTCAGTTTCCTTTGCCTATCCCTTATGGGATGAATTAAAAAAAAATGGTGATCAAGAAGTCACTCAGTGAACTCGTTTACGAGTGGGTGGGGGCATTCGTATTTGATATCATAGGCATATGATAATTTTAGTAACCGGTGAGATCCAAAAACTCTGGCCAAGAAAAGGTTGGGAATCACTGCTCTAAAGGGCACACCCGAAAGGTTTTACAAAAGTTATTACGCTCAATAACGAGGCTCACCAATTAGGATAAAATAAATGTTTCAAGTCGAGAAAATTAATTAGGGGTAGGAAGACGAGTGTTTTCGAAGGCTGCGGCTTGTATTGTTCACGGTCTTTCCACATTTCCTTGGCTCGACATTTAGGGTTCCGTACCTCAAAAGGAAAAAACGGAACCCTTATAGGATCAGTTTGTTGTCCGTCTGTTTGTCTATCTGTCTGTCTCTCAAGACCCTTTTTCTCTAGAACGCGTGGAGGTAGCAGGCTGAAATTAATATCAATTATTTAAGCCCGCAGTCCCTTGAAGCTGTGAAAAAATCTAACTTCTAAATCAACGCAATCAAAAGATACAGTCATCAGAAAGGCTGTTTCCTGTGAGAAAGAAAGAAAGTGAAAACCTAAAGGGTACTTCCAGTTGTCATAGAAACTTGAAATTTGGTATGAAGGTACCTCTTACAGCACTACAACTCAGAAGTTTTTCAAAATCTTATTTTTTATGTCTGTCCGTATAATGTCACAGACCATTATAAAATGACAACACACTGCGTACATTTTGATTCAGGGCTCTGCTAATACTGAAAAACTTAATACACTGTGGAAAAGCAGGGAAATCTTTGTACGGAACCCTCGTGCGCGAGTCCGACTCACACTTGTCCGGTTTTTTTATACATGGACGCCAAGTGGGTCACTTGATGGTAAGTGATCACCACTGCCCTTAGACACCCGCTAACCCTTGGGTTTGCAGATGCGTTGCCGACCTAGAGAGCTAAGATGAAATGCCTCTTGTGCCCGTAATTACACCGGCGATTCGACTATTTATACTGAGTGTGTTTATTTCCTTCACTAGGATTAAATCCCACGGTGTTTTCATGTTAAAAACATACACTTTTATCTTCGCTTTGGCTGGATAGTCATAAGTTGTGAAGTTATGGCTTCAGCCAATCTTGTAAGTGTGTTTTATAGCTGTATTTATAGCCAGTAAAAATGTACCAAAAGATAGGCTTTTCAATAAAAATGGCCACTAACATTGCAAGGTAACACAGTTATCTGGTGAGATTGTAAGCCTACACCTTTATGTGGAAAGGAAATGCTTCTGTTACGTGCAACCATTGACTTATGAACACTAACACCATGGACTTTGGGTCTAGTACAAAATTCACGAGAAATGTGTCTCAGCACAACACGGCATTTTTCGATGACTGCCATACGTCATAGCGTTGTCGTTCGACCAAACTAAGACCGACTGACGCTCGAATAGTGGTCTTTGTTTCAATTTAATGGTCTTTTGGTTCGGACGTTTTCAAGCGCTAACCCGAAGTTCATTGTGTTGGTAAGTTGGTAAGTCTCTCGCTCCTTCAGAAACATAAAGGAAGTGATTCAAAAATGTGTAAGTAAATACACAGGATATTTCATAACCCTGTACCTATATCGGAGAGGCAACAAACACAGGTACGTTTCAACTTCTATCACACTTCCATGAAATTTCCAAAGTACTAACAACCAGAAGAAAAATTCACCTAAATTCTAGCCATGGACTCGTAATATAACCATTTTATTGTCATGTTTTGAGAGTTTTTCCCTCCATTTTCCTGCGACAAGGCTGCGCCCAAAAGGAATTGAGGCTTCTTTTAAAAGAGGCTCTGGTCTAGACAAAGACTAATTAGGTATAAGTGTGCTGTTTCGTTTAAACAGGAATCACCGCCGCAATCTTTAAAGTCTAGATGGATGCTGCTTTCGTTGTTTGTTGAGGGTTATGGATGCATTATTTTATGTTGACATGTGTTTAATGTGTTTCACAGTTACGCCTGATGGTAAGCAAAGATATGGTCTAACATGGAAAAAAAAACTGTTTAAAAAAATGGGCAAACGACGAAAACGGGGAATTTGAAATTCGATCATGATTATTCCTATTTTAGTTTACGTTTTGTAGCATAAATTGCATAATGTTCCCTACTATTTATCTGAATTACACGTTGACCAATACAGTCACTGAAAGGAAACCTGAAATACAATTGAATTTTAAAAGTAGGTAGGTATATACCGAATTGTTCCAGTCGGCATTGCCATAGAATAACTAATAGGAATTGATCATGAAAATATAAAAATTCGAAATTTATTTGTTTCTTTATTTTGTTTGTGGCCACTGTGGCCAGTGTCAACATAAAATTAATTTGACTTTTACATAATAAGTATCAGACTATCACTATCAATAATAAAACCATTTATGTCAGTTACTGAAATTAGGAACAAATGTAGATATGCGTTATCGTCTCTGTCGGATCCCGAGGGCGTCATTAAAATATATTTCCAATAAAAATGATAATATAATAGCTCATAAACTGTTGGAACTAGGGCGAATGCGAGTTTAAAACGATATTATCATAATTATCTGCTGTCATTTATAAAGTAGCTCTGAAATACTGCGATTTTAAATTTCAAAATTGTGTGGGTCTCTTGGGTTAGTTAGTAAAGGCTGTGGTTTCATTTGTTTTTTTTTTCTTTCTTTGAGGATAGTCTTAATAGTCCAGTGGTTTGATCTATAGCCTCTCAAGCAGAGGGTCGTGGGTTCGAACCCCTGCTCTCACTTCTGAGGTTTTCGGAACTTATGTCCGAAATTACGTTTGTAATTTATCACGAGCTTTGCGGTAAAAGAAAACATCGTGAGGCAATTCAATAGTGCATATGAAGTTTCCAATCTGCACTGGGCTCGAGTGGAAACTATAGCCCAAGCCCTCTCGTTCTGAGAGGAGGCCTGTGCCCAACAGAGGGACGTAAAAATGGGCTGTTGATGTGACGATGATGTATCTGATTCAATATCCATGTAAAAAGTGCCAATCAGAAGGCAAAATCATCCTTTAAATGTATTACTTTCATGTCCATAGCAACACTGGCGCCCAACATGGGGCCAAACTCAGTTCCCCATTTATAAACCAATTACAGCCAAAACTCAAGCGAAAGGGAAAATAACTCGATTCTATTCACGGACAAGAAACGGAGCGTAACCAAAATACATAAATAACTGCATTTCACAACAAAACTCTTCATCAAATGTCGACTCTACTTGGAAGGCTCTGAAGTTAATTTCGCAGAGCAATGGCTTTTCTATTTAATTACTAGCAAGGAAGCCCAAGATGGCAACATCGCAGCTTATTGTCGCAAAGTATTGAATAGACGCATGGAAAAGAGCGATGCAATTTTCCGGAAAATTTTACCACAGACTTACTTAACTAGGTTATTAAGCCGAGTTTAGAGTGGGCGGTCGAACGCCGCAATGTATTGGAACTTGCCCGATTTTTCTTACAAGCCTAAACTCGGCTTTATGACTTATCATTTGAAAACAATATTATTATACAAAAAAATATTGGATAATACAGATACAATACAGTACAAGAAGATTACAGAAAAACAATCAGGGTAGATCAGCGATCTCTACCGGACAAGCAATAATTTGTACGAATATGAACTTTAATTTAGGTGGCGGAACATGGACAATGGGGATGATAATTGGTGGTCAAATCAGCAAGTTTTTTAACCGACTTCTCAATTCCTCGGAGTTATTTTTCAATTACTCAACTAGGTATATTATGAAAGACGTCATAATTTTCAATGATAGTGAGGCTTCGGTTTGTTTGTTATTTCGGAAGTTTGTTTTTGTCAAAATGTTAAATTGATTCATCAACCCAACTAATCTTGTATCTAAAATACTGTAGATGGCAGCACATTAGCCCGTGCTGTGTGTTTTGTAGTTAAGTCAGCCGGTGGTAAAATAAAGAAACATGTTCTGAAATTGATAAATTTTCCTTTTTATTCGTATTAATTAATTACGTAATAAATACAACATAATCTGACGCAGCTCTGTAATAAAATGGCATAGTAACAGTCAGAACTTAACTTTCGGCTTCCACACGGAGTAATTTGCAGAACTTTAACTGGCACGTTGCACGGAATAACTGGAACTGATGAATGTGAGTTGTGAGTAGATTGTGAACATAACTTACACAGGCTTAATGACGGTTTAGTGTTACGATACGACAACGATACGGGCTTTTACGCACCACAACCCGTAAATACTTAAAGCAGACAAACGGTAGGCTCCTTTGGCTTATCTATGCACTACAAATTTTCTGCCACTTTTTGAGGGGGACGAGGAACACGCACGTACAGCACACGTCTGCACTCATGTCAAAATTTGTTACGTTCCTGAAAACTCACACTAAAACAAAACTGTCACACAAATGCCAAAAACACGTACACAATAAATAGACTCTGCGCATTTTGCACAGACTTAATGTTAGAGTTTTGAATGACAGAGGGGAAATCGCGCGGTAACATCTCCATTCCTTTCCTGCTCTAAGCGTAGGCTTAGTTACGATAAAGGTTCAAGTGCAAACAGTAACTTTGTTATTCATAAACCTGTTTTAACTAAAATGCCGTTAAAGTTCGTTTGTCCTTTTTTGTCACATTGACATTTCTGTTAGTATGAAGGAGACACAACCTATACTAGCTAATGGAGGCCTTAGTGACGTTTATGAATAAGGCCATTAGGCATTATTATTACAGAATTATGAAATAATCATTATTATTCATTTAACGAAATTATAGGGACGTCAAAAGTAACGTGAGTCGCTTTCGGAAAAGGTTGGTAGGTACAGCAATGCACGACTTGGCGGGAGCACTGCCTTGCCCTTGAATTCAGGATGTCTCAGTTTTTTCTTTATTTATAGGCTAAACACTGACTAAAACTCTAAGTATATTAACAAAAACTACACTGACTGCATGGTATGTTCTCTCGGTGTTTAAATTTGTTAACTCCTAGTTTTATTCACAACGGCTCGCCGCGATATTATGCTGAGTGGGGCCCATTTCACACTATTCAACATTAGTCTTAATTTTAAATACCTATAGTTGTTAAGTAGATTGTCTGCTTTTGTTTTAATTCGTCTTTTTTAAATGTACTGCTTTTTTGTGTGTGCTTGGCGAATTTGTGTGAATTAATCTCTCTCCTCTCTCTATCAAAGCCAGTTCTTGTGTCGTGTCGTGTAAACGGGTGTTTCCACAGCGGAGAACTCACTAAGAATTGATTGCATTGCATCCCACTTGCAAGATTGCCTGAATGGCCTTATTTCAGACATTCCGGGAGCATGTTTGCCTTGCCTGTGCCGGTTCCGATTCATTGTTTGAGGAAAGAATTAAAAAGTTTTAAGTGGCTCTATGATAACGCTCATTATTATCATTATCTTATTAATTTCGTATTGCTGAGCTGGGCTAGGCTAGGTTTTTTTTTTTTCAAGGAAAATGGAAGGCAAACGAGCCAGTCACTTGATGCATTAGCATATTTTATTTATTATTTGCTTGATGACACTGACAAGCGCGTCCCTGCCGTGCCGTGGCGACCGCGGATCGCCTTTCCACACCCCGCGCGCCCCGCGCTCACCCCCGCTCGCGTATCGAAACGCACACAGCCGCGAGGTCGCTTACCTCACACATGCGTCAGTGTTGTTTCTTGTTACGTTAGTATATTTATTCTTCGCCTGATGTTGAATAGTCACCGCTGTCCATAGATATCCGCAGCACTAGAGGGTCGCAGATGCGTTGCCAACCTAGAGGGCTGAGATGAAATGCCAATGCCTCTTGTGCCCGTAATTTCCACTCTCAACATCGGAACACACCAGGTCAAACATTGCTGCTGCGTCAGGATAAGCGAGTGAGTCGGTGGTAGCGATTTGGACGGACCTTGCATAAGGTTCTGCCACCCGCATTAGTAGTTTTGTTTTTTCTATTTCGGTCAGTCCGTCCGTTATGTTCTTCTACTGAATATTTGACAAATAATGTTGACACATTATGGGTTTCATCGTTTTTATCGTGGCTTATTCAGTGCATCTCCAAATATTGCTAGGTTAACCCAATTTTTGCTATTCCCACGTTTCAAACGTAGATTCAGCCAGGCAACCTATAAACTCTATTCCTTTGCTCACAGAATAAGAAAAAGTAAAAACCCCATCTCCAAACACTAGAACGCTCTCCGCAGCAACGGTTCGAAATCCAAACTTGGAACACAAGGAAATAGAAGTGAGACCATAGAGAATCAATTTCCGGCCAGTACGCTATCTGCGTTATTTGCGTTTAGTTTCGCGTTATATCGCGACACCGGTAGCCAGTTATTGCCGATACGTGCTCTGTGCGTTCTATAACGAAACGCGATGCCATTTTGCTCGTTTGAAGTTACGAAAATAGATATTCAGCCAGTATTTATCGTGGAGAATAGAAATGTCATGATGCCAATATTGTAAACAGTCCCATAAACTGCACAATAAGTACCTACAATAACGAAGTGTTAATGGGCGTACAGTCAGTCGCAAAATTGGCTTGTCATTTCAAATCAAGCAAACTTTAATAGTAAAAAGGTGAGTATATTTTAGGGTTCCGTACCCAAAGGGTAAAAAACGGGACCCTATTACTAAGACTCCGCTGTCCGTCCGTCTGTCTGTCTGTCTTGCTCGTTTGCCTCCCTCTTTCAATAAAAAAAAGTCGCTTTAGAGAATCAACGAACTTGTCTCTACAGCCAGAAACAAACTGTCAGATACGGTTCGCAAATGTGACAGTTTTTTTGTATACGACAAGGAAGGAAAACGAGCAAGTGGGTCACCTGGTGGTAAGTGAGTTGCCAACCTAGAGAGCTGAGATGAAATGCCTCTTGTGCACGTAATTACACCGGCTGTCTTACTCTCCACACCGGAACACAATAGTGCAAGCACTGCTGCTTAGCGGCAGGATTAGCGAGTAAAATGGTGGTAGCGATCCGGACGGAGCTCGCACAAGGGCCTACCACCTGCAGTAAAATATAAACGAGAAGCTTCTGAAACAAACTGTCTGACAATGCTTGTCTATAAACATGAACATTCTAGATACATATTTAACAAGGCAGACAATATACGGTCTTATCGCTTTAAGCGATCTCTACCAAGCTGCTCTAATTGTGAATAACACGCAAGAACCAATTTAGGCAAGCACTCTACCGTAACGACGTTATATTTATACCATCCGGAAAGGCTTCCAATAGGTATTTAGCTATTTATACTCGAACGCGTACCTACTTTATTTTTAACATGAAACCATCGTGAAACTCAGTCATTAGTGAAATAAACTAATCACGCGCGTATTTAAGTCGAGTTATGCCTACATGTTCCTATTCCTTCCTCTGGGAGCGCCTGCCTCCGTGGCCAACTCTTAGCCTACGCCTTGTGTCTTTATCAGTTTTGAATGATTCGCGGTTAATTGCATTAGACATAATGAAAACGGGATATTGACCGCGATTACCTTATAAGTGGGTAGGTAGGTAGGAGCTCATCAAACCTGTGGTAATCGCGGTCAATATCCCGTTTTGATTACGTCTGACCCAGGAGGTTTATTAAAAAAAAAACCAGACAATTGTGAGTCGGACTCGCGCACCGAGGTTCCGTTTAATTTTATAGGCATGTAAATAGTTCGTCTATAACGGGAATCGAGTCTTGAAGATTTTTCTCCCTTTTTCGAGCAAGTTTTAAGTTTTCAGAGCCGTGCTCTTAAGCAAAATGTACCCAGTGTGGGGCCCTTTTTGGCCATTGGCATATAGGTGTACAGACAGACATAAAAATTTGTCATTTTCAGATTTAACACACTGGTTGTGCTATAAAAGTTACTTCATAGCTAATTTCAAGTTTCTAAGACAACTGGAAGTACCCTGCCTATAGGTTTTGATTTCACGGCAATTTGTATGGAAACACCCTTTTTACCCGACCGTCGAAGGAGGGTTATGTTTTTAATGACTTGTATCTTTTGATTGCGTTGACTTAGAAGTTAGATTTTTTCACAGATTCAAGAGATTACTGGAGTATTTGATATTAATTTCAGCTTCTCTCACCAGTCTTGTTATATAATGGCATTCTGTCGAAATGATCTTAGGGCTGTGCAACTCAATCCAGTGATTTGTCCCCGACTCAATGAGGTGTTCAGCAATGGCGGATTTGCGAGTGTCGTGATCATGATGCAAGCAACTGCATCGAAATATCGGGAGCTCATCAAACCTATAAGGTAATTGCGGTCAATATCCCGTTTTCGTTATGTCTAATGCAATTAACCGCGAATCATTTAAAACTGTTCTTCATAAGGGTGTTCACTTTTACAGAGCATTATCTGTAAGCATTGCCAACACATAAAACTCGAGGCGCAATAAAATAACACTGGACGATCGTAGCTTTTTACGCGACAACATTTTATGAGTACCTTATTAGCGTTGTTATCCCACGATTTGGGGACCACCCACATCGTAATAATGCCAATGGTAATAAAGAATATTATTTCCTCTTCCGTATTAAATTCCTTCTACATACAACCAAGTAATGGAAACTCGTCACGACTTAGAAACTAATAAAAGGGGTACCCCAATAAACATCCCCTTTGTTCCTGGATAAAAGGGAAATTCTACAATAATGTAAACAATACCAAATTGCCTTATACCACGGAAATCAGATTAATCGCAATCGTATTCTGAATCGAACGATCCGGGGCGATCCGCCTTTGTTACGGGCCCGATGTGGCATTTACAAAACTATTAAAAAAGCGATTATCCTTTTTATGGCGGTCGCTTTGTGTGAAACAGTTAAAGAGATTGTCTTTTATGCGGGTCGCTGTAAAAATGAGTCGATGCCTGAATTATAATTTTCGGTAAGCTGTTTACTTTACAGTCGATGTCAATGATATTACCCTTACGTATAAAAAGAGGTAGATATGTCATCAGCACGAAACGAAGCGCAGAAAAGGCTAGAATTGTAGCCTCTTTGGCCTCAGTCGCTCTGAAATAAGGTCCTAACTTCGGAACATGTTTTCCAATTGCTTTGTGAGCATATGACGTATCTCCATACGTCATTCGCCATACGTATCTTTTTCAAACGATCGAACGTAGGACCTCAATATTTGACCGTGCCAACCTCAAAGTCCAAACAACACCTGGGGGTCGATTTTTGAATCTCACTTGGTGACCAAATTATCATCAATGATATTGATATCACTATTTGTTAAAAGCCGTATCTTTGAATGCCATCATACCCATCTACCAACATGCAGCTAATTTGCGTTTCCATCATTGACAAGCATGTCAACATAGTAGATTGAGGCTGTTACTGCCAGTGGTCAAGAAGTCACTCAGTGATCTCGTTTGAGTTATGGGGGCATACGTTTTTGATATCATAGACATGAGAATTTTAATCAGGTGGGATTACAAAAAACCGGCCAAGTGCGAGTCGGACTCGCGCACGAGGGTTCCGTAGAAAGATTGTAACGCTTTTCCCTAGTGTTTTAAGAAGTCCAGTCCAGCAGAGCCCTGCTCTTAAGCAAAATGTACGCAGTGTGTGGTCAACTTATATTGGTCTGCGAAATCTACAGTCAGACATAAAAATTTAAGATTTTGAGACTTTTCGGAGTGGTTGTGCTATAAGAGCTACCTTCATACCAAATTTCAAGTTTCTAGGACAACTGGAAGTACCCTTTAGCAATTTGTATGGAAATAGCCTTTTTAATGACTGTATCTTTTGATTGCGTTGACTTAGAAGGTTGATTTTTTCACAGCTTCAAGGGACCGCAGGCTTGACTAGGTATTTGATATTAATTTCAGCATGCTATCTCCACGCGTTCCAGAGAAAAAGGGTCTTGACAGACAGACAGACAGACAGACGAACAACAAAGTGATCCTATAAGGGTTCTGTTTTTTCCTTTTGAGGTACGGAACCCTAAAAACGACCCCCAGTACCCACTCTGTACTCTGCTGACTCAATAATTAATAATTTACCAAGCGAATCGGGTTCTACCGAACGGGAACCACCCCGCTCGGTTCATTTGGACCCTGCCCTTTCATCGTAAGTGGATAAATGAAATATTCATACGGTTCATTTATCCAACTTCTTGGTACAATCAGTCAGGCTTAACGAGTACTAAGGCAAAAGTGCTTATTGATAACGATAGATTAAGGTTAAGTTCGTGCAGGTTTACTCACGATGTTTTTTCTTCACCGAAAAGCTCATGATAAATTACAAATGTAATTTCGCACATAAATTCCGAAAAATTCAAGAGGTGCGAGCCGGGGCTTGAACCCACGACCCTCTGCTTGAGAGGCCATAGGTCAAACCACTAGGCTATCACGGCTATAAGGTTAAGTTACCTCTCATATTTAAAGAGTAGTAAGTAATGTAAACACTTTATTGTACAAAAAAAACATGGTAAAAACACAAGTCACAACAATCAAATTCGAGTACAAATGCGGACTTATCCCTTTAAGGGATCTCTACCAGCCAACCTTAGTGGAGAGGAATAGTTAGATTTTATTTGACAGTATAAAATGTCAACTATACATAACAGTTTTAAATGATTCGCGGTTAATTGCATTAGACATAACGAAAACGGGATATTGACCGCGATTACCTTATAGGTTTGATGAGCTGCCGATATTTCGATGCAGTTGCATGCATCATGATCACGACACTCGCAAATCCGCCATTGCTGAACACCTCATTGAGTCGGGGACAAATCACTGGATTGAGTTGCACAGCCCTAAGATCATTTCCACAGAATGCCATTATATACCAAGACTGGTGAGAGAAGCGGTTGAGATAAGGAAACACAAAAATTTTAACCGTGAGGATGGGTTTAAGTTGTCAAATGTCTGGAATCCGGTGATTTCGTTATGCAAGACTTGTCCAGAATCAGTTTCGGGTACGCGTAGTGACACCGTAAGTGTTGTGTGCTTAAATCGAGTAACAAGTGAGAACGCGACCGATAGTAGTGGCAGGGCGCGCAGTCGGCACGCAAAAATGCGGGTAGCCAGAGCCCGGTCTGCGCAACATTAGTGTCTACCCTCGTTTCGTCAGTTTGCCCGTGATCATGATGCATGCAACTGCATCGAAATATCGGGAGCTCATCAAACCTATAAGGTAATCGCGGTCAATATCCCGTTTTCGTTATGTCTAATGCAACTATACATACCCCTAATTTGACCTTTCTGTTAGAAATCCCCACTGTTATGTTCCGGATTTACACTGATTTCAGGTTATTCGAAGGGAAAGGCACGTATCATGAAAATCGCCATTTATTACTAACTTCCAAAAGTGTCGGGTAGATCTGCATGGTTTACATTTACAACTACCCGCGACTTACGTACATAACATTCCTCCACCACAAGATGAAAACATGCTTATTTTTAATATTCTGATTAACAAGATTAAACTGATGATCACAGATCACATGGCAATACCTTAAAGTGAATTAATAAGTATTCCAGTCTTCTTCCATGTTATTTTCATGGTAAAACAAATAGTATTTACATCATCAAATGAATTCTACTTCATCCTTCCTCCCCCAAACAATGCATCAATTTACAGTAAACATTTAGTGGAAAATTAACACTAATACCTAAAATAACAATATCAAAATACTTTTGTTTGTATAATGAGCATGCATTATTTGTATGCTAAACTTAAAACATTAAATCCTATATTGCTTGAGAGGGATTACGCATCGGCCTGACCTAGTGCGATACTCTCCTTGAGGCGGTGGAGCTATTTCAGTTTTGCTAAAAGTTGGAGGGGTGTTGAATTTGTCATTGGCTTCTTCGATGGTGGTGGCGCCGGGAGAGCCGGGCGGGGTCGCCTGATTTACGGCCGGTGGCGCCGTGGTAGCTATGTCGGAAGGGTCACTAGAATGTAACGTGTCAGTACCATAATCTTGGTATGACCATGGCAGTGAATTATTTTGATGGCCAAAAGAATTTGCATTTGTCATTTGATTAACGTGCCGTCTCCAAACAATCTGAGTGTCCTCAACCGCAATATCATATAACACCCGTCCTACGCGACTTATAATGACGCCGAGGATCCATTTCGGCTTCGCGGGGTTGCCGCGATAATCTTTAGTCCAAACCCTGTCATTTACAGAAAATATTCTTGGCTGGCCGCCATAAGATTTCCTTTGCCGATCTTGGTTCTTTTTTACCCGGCTTAATACTAAACTACCAGACTGAATAAGCGAGACTTTTGGAACTGACACTGAATCGAGTTTACTATTTAAGCTTCTACCAAACATTAACGATGCCGGTGACACGCCAGTGGTGCAATGTGGCGTGTTCCTATAATGAAAAAGATAGTGGTCTAAATTAATGTTTAGGTGTTTTACCGGGCCGTCTTTTAAAGCGTTTGTTATGAACTTCTTACAAGTTCTCACCGCGTTCTCGGCAAGTCCATTACTTTGAGGAAAATATACAGGTGATAAGATATGCTTGACGCTGTGAGCTGTGCAAAAGTGTGCAAATTCCGACGCGATAAATGTTTTTGCGTTATCCGTTACGATGTATTTGGGGTAACCAAAATGTGTACATATTTTTTGTAGCTGGTTTATTAAAGTTTGGGTCATTAAATTTGGTACCTCGACACATTCGAGCCATTTGCTATGTGCGTCAATTAGCACCAAGTAAGTTTTCCCAAGAAACGGGCCAAGGAAATCCAAATGTACCCTCTCAAATACCGTCCTGGGCCATTCCCAGGGTTCGATTGGGACTTTGGGAGGAGAGGGCCGCGTTGCAATACATCGACTACAGTTTGCTACCACGCTCTCGATGTCTTTGTCAATATCCGGATACCAGCAACGCTCCCGGGCTAACAATTTCATTTTTACGACGCCAAGGTGTGCAGCGTGTAGTTCCTGCAATACACCAGCTCGGAACTTTTCGGGAACCACAATTCGATGTCCCCTCATGAGACAATCCTTATCAACATGTAGTTCATGTTGACACCGTCGGTACGGCAGCAATTCGAAGCGTACTTTTTTAGGCCACCCTTTGGCCACGTGAGCCAACACCGCTGACAGTGTTGCGTCATTAGCCGTCGCCTCTTGCAACTCACTCAGAGAAGCAGGAAGAGGCGCGCCGGCGGCCACCAATGCGTTGACATAGCTCACCAGCTCCCCGCCTTCCCCTATTTCGGGTTCAGCTTCCACGGGGAAGCGACTCAAATAGTCGGCTACATTATTTTCGCTGCTTACAAATTCAATTCTGTAATTATATGCAGCAAGAAATATGGCATAGCGTTGCAACCTAGACTCAGTCATCTGAGGTATCCCCTTGTCTGGAGAAAATATTGATAACAGAGGCTTGTGGTCAGTTCTTAGGATGAACGGCTCAGCACGGCCATAAAGGTACTGATGGTATTTTTTTATCCCGTAAACTATGGCAGTCGCCTCCTTTTGGATTTGGCTGTATGATTTTTCACTTTTGTTCAGCGCTCGTGATGCGTAGCAGAGTGGCCGTTCACTTCCGTTTTTATAACGCACCGACAGCACTGCGCCCAGCCCGCCAGGTGCAGCGTCTACCGTCAACACAAGCGTCTGTCGCGGATCAAAATGAGCCAATATCCGAGATGAACTTAATTCTTTTTTTACCTCATCGAAAGCCTTCTGTTGCTCATCTGACCAAATCCATTTGCTTTCTTTCCTTAGCAGCTTGTGGAGGGGCTCTAATAGCATAGCTGCATTCGGAATAAAGTTCCTATAAAAATTTATTAACCCCAAAAAGGACTTCAATTGTTTTGTATTTTGTGGAATTTTCAATTCCGATATCGACTTTATTTTATCAGGATTTTTATGAATACCTTCGCTGTCGATAACAAACCCCAGGTACTCGACCCTGTCCTGACAAAAGGAGCACTTATTTTTTTGTAACATAAGGCCGGCGTCCAACAGTCTTTTGAGTACCAGGTCAACCCGTTCCCAGTGCAAC
The DNA here is from genome assembly GCA_963691665.1 of Clepsis dumicolana. NCBI lineage: Eukaryota > Metazoa > Arthropoda > Insecta > Lepidoptera > Tortricidae > Clepsis > Clepsis dumicolana. The sequence goes on along the minus strand of OY829520.1, from coordinate 13,618,905 downwards.
TGCTCCGTCGGGGCTGCTATGAGCACGTCATCGATGAAAACCTCGACGCCCTCGATTCCTTGTAGGAGTTGTACCATAGCACGCTGGAACAGTGCGGGGGCGTTCGCTAACCCAAACACTAGCCGAGTGTACACGAAGAGCCCCTTGTGAGTGTTGATGCACGTGTACTCTTGGGACTGTTCATCCAGCAGAAACTGATTGTAACTGTTTGATAAGTCCAACTTACTAAAGTAACGCGCATTGTGCAACGACGCGCACAGTTCGGACATCTTGGGTAAGGGATATGTATCTACTTTCAGATCCTTATTAATCGACACGGAATAATCGCCACATAACCGCACGTCGTTATTTTTCTTTAGAACAGCTACGATCGGCGAGGCATACCTCGAATAGGTAACCGGTCTTAAAATACCTACGCTCACCAACCTATCTAATTCGGCACTCACTTTATCTTTCAAAGCAAATGGCACGGTTCTGGCTTTGAAAAATTTTGGAATCGAATCTTCCTTTAAATGCAACGTCAACTTGTATTTATTAAATGTGCCAAGGTTACCAGAAAATAATGACCCATATTTCGCTAAAACTGATTTGCTGTCGTTATTTGATGCACAATAATTAAGGGCCACAAAAGCTAAATTAAATTTTGAAAGAAAATCCCGGCCTAACAGTGATACTGGGCCATGTTCTATTACATAAAAGTTGAGACAGTGCGTCACATTATTGTACGAGACTGGAAGCGTGCACATGCCCACCGGCGTCAACACCGAACCGCTATACGTACGTAAGCATTTATTGGACTTACCGAGAGGCAGGTGCGAGAAATGGCTTCGCCACACCTTTGCCGGCATCGCCGACACAGCGCTGCCCGAGTCCACCTCCATGCTAAAACCGATTCAAAAATTCAAAATTCAAAATTCAAAACTTTATTCAGCAAATAGGCAGTTGAATGCTCTTTTACACGTCATTTTTTTGAGTCTACCAGCGCTTTCGGAAAGACCATGATTGCCAAGAAGAATGCGCCGCAAGAAACTTGGCACAAAGTCATTTTTTCTAAAAACAAGTTACATTAGCTCTTACAATACGCAACCACAGACAAACTACACAAAGAAACCTCACCCTGTCATTAAAAGATTAAGAGAGAAAAAAAAATACCGCATTTTAGAAACAAGTGTAAAAAGTAATTATTAAAACAGCAAAACCAGAACACTACTTTACTGGCACGTTTTATTTGAGCAGGAGATGTATAGGGTCTCCAGGTCAAATATCTGTGAAATTTTAAATTACAAAGGGATGTATAGGGTCTGTCGTGTGTAAAAAAAAATAATTAATTTAATTTTATTTTTGGATATCTATGGGTATTTTAATTATAGTAATATTAATAATAATTACAATGGGAACAATCTATATTCTTGTGAATGTATTGGAGCTGGTGGCGATACTCGCGAGCAAAGGGAGGAGAGCGTTGAGGTCTGGCCTCCGATGAACCGACTCCTTACACACGAACACTTGTTTAGAAATTGGATGGATACTTACTAAAGTTGCCGGATCTCTCTCGGATTGCTTGGACCTTTTGAGTCAAGGACCGTAGCTGGGGATATGGTATTTCACTGTCGATAAAGAAACTAAATAATTGTGAACAATACTACTATATTGTCGATAAGACCTAACAGTTGGTTACATGGCGGTGAGACCGCAGTGGAACATAGGCATGCCTTAAAACCTAAATATAACTGGGGACATGGTCGGCGAGAATCTACACCGAGCCTGGGATAATCAAGCGCAGTAAAGCGCGGTACGGCGCAGGCAAGCGGGCTCCCGCGCAGAAACCCGGTGGCGGTCCTCGTCGACCAAGTCCACCGGCAAACAAACGATCATTACAATGGGGCACCCCTCTTGATAAACAGAAATGGTCTTAACCTACGCGGACGCGGCGTTCGAGTAGGAAGACGACACGGTAACGTTCTTGAGGTCACACCTCTATGGCCATAGGGTTGAATAAAAATACGAACCGCACTCACGCATGTGGTCGCTCAACGCGGCGACACGGAGATGGGTATGAAGGGGTGGCGGCCGCGCGACAACGCGCGCGGGCCAGCTGGGCGGGCTCGGTGCTATGCGCCGGCAGAGCGCTCGTGGGCCTCAGCCATGGCCGCCGAGGGGGCGGCACGGACACCGGCAAGATCCCGCGGTTTGAAAAACCGGGGCAGCGTCCGGCGGACCTCCACGGCCGTCACGGCCGTAGTGGGACGACGCAACTGTAGAAGCGCTGGCGTGGGCCGCGCGTGCGGCTTCAAAAAGGCTGGGGTCCGTTCACTGGGCCAACACCAACACACAGCACTTCACGTTATCCTTCGGGGCACTCACAGCGTCACAACGCGCGGGGCGCGAGGAAAATAACACCCTACACTCTCTCCCTCACATGGTTGAACGTAAAACAAGTGAATTCAAGCGAGCCGGGCGCGCGCGAGCCGAATCGGATGACAGCTGCGCGACCGCGGACGGACGTGCATTCGCCGCCGTGTTTTAGTCCCGACTGACGTACGGAAACCACGCAATCATAGACAAACCACCCTCGTTATCGTTGCGTTCAACGAAACGGACGATCTTCCGATCGGATCGATGTGTAATTTTAATTGTATTTATTTATATTTTCTTATTGATAAGATGCTACTTGGATCAAGAGACGTATCCTTGGTAACGAGGATCTTCACGGATACCTGGTTCGACAGTTAAACGCGTTTTAAAGAAAACCGGTTTTTGTTAAACTGAACGCGGCGTAATGGCGGCCTGTGGACCGACCTGTCAAATTATGATGTTATTTAATTATGAAAATAATTACCGAATTTCGAGAAACTAATACTACCAACGCCTCGGGCTCGTCTTTGCGAGTATTTTGATATATTGGACTTATATAGGTTATGTTTGTAGTTTCTGAGAATTCGGTACCGACAAGTAACTACAAGTAGTTATGTTTTTCTTCATGTAAGGGTTTACAGGTGACTAAAAAAAATGATTGTGGTCTCAATTATGAAAGAATAACAAGCGCAGATGAGATTTTGCTAACCAGTTCTAAATGACACATGTTATTCTGGATTTGCAGCGGTGGCAAAGATGTGGACAAAATCCTAACCTACAAATATTGAGTTATGTCGTATTCTATACGACAATACCCCCATTGCGGAGAAGAGGTTTAACCGTAGGTTAACCGGAACAGCCGGGGTGATCGGTAAAAGAAATTGACACTCCGGGTGATGGTGGGTTGTCCTTCGCGGGTAATATATGTATACAATAAGCCTTGAGCTTCCTAACCTAGGGTTCACCTTGGCGTCGTGCTGACAGTAGAAGGCTGTTCAGCACACCTCCAACGAGGGCCTACGGTGGGTGGAGTAAAAAATTTTTTTTTTTTTTTAAATAAAATAAAATAATAACTTAACTCTTAAAATCTTACTGAAAGTTGTGTCACTCTTTGTGACTTGAAATTTGTTAAGTGTTAAGCTTAAGTCCTATCTTCATTGTTAAAGACTATGTTAACTCTATATTTAGCTTATATCATGCATGTCTATGAGGTATCATGCATTCCTACCTATATGTGCAAGTATTGACACTAATAGAGGCCACTGACCATCAGGGTCAGTAGTATAGAAATTTGCCTATCTGAAACTTACTTGTATAGTTCTCCTAGATTTAAATTCCATAGCCTATCTATGTCTAACTATAGGTACTTAACTATAGGATTGCTAGACAGGTAGCTAATCTGTCTAGGTCCGTTATGCATGGGCATGCACCCTGCTGAGGTGCAATGTCCTGCAGTTAACATTCGAGTGGGATGACCACTGAATGTCGTCTTAGATTGGGTGTGATCACTAAAATTGTGGCCTTGGCCGAGTTTAACGGGTCCTTTCTTAAGGATCCAGGTAAGGTCGCAATGAAGCGATTGTGGTGTGTGTCCGGAGCTCGACGGATACACCGTTGCAATATCCCTTGCGGACAATGCACAAATAAATTAGGGCTGAATAATATTCTGCCGTATTATGGTAAAATAAAAACTTATTTTTAATTATCCTGATGAGAGTATTGGCGTGAGAGGCTCCAAATTGGCTCGTCTCAGGTCCACAAAGTATGCTTGATCTAGATGTCTTTCAATTATGTTGAAATATGAAAATTGGTTTTCACACCAGTGTATGGGTAAAACTTATTTTTAATTGTTTTGTGAAAAGTAAGGGGTCCACAAAATTTATGGGTGCCTGTCTGGGGTCCTGAGACGATGCCTGATCAGGAATCATTAAGTTTTTTCAAGAAATAAATTTGAGAAGGAAAAAAAATCTTCTTTCTATCTCGTTGCCAACCGTTATACACCTTGTTGGATTTTAATTATGTCCTTGACATGATATTTTCCTTTAGTTGAAGTAGCGATTTCCTCTAGCTCATATATAACGTCTGATAGCTTTGTGATGACTCTACATTTCACAAATCTTTGCGCTAACTTGGCTGAGAAAAATTTTGCCGCATTCGACTGGACGAAATTTCGGCGCCAAACCGTGTCGCCTACGTTAAGTCTTAGTTGTTTACGTCGCAAATTGTACCTAGTGGCGTTTTGTTGGTACGCTTTTGTAAGTGCGGACTCTACTTTTTGGAAAACGTCAGCCAACTTGACAAGGGAATCTGCTCTTGTGTCCCTCTGGGTTACTTGAGCGTCATCTAGGGATTGTGGTACACTACTTCTTACGTTGTGCAGTGTACCATCCGAGATGATCTCGCGCCCTTTAGCTAGAAAATTTGGTGTATAACCCGTGGCTATATTAATTGTGCTATTTAGGTATAGCTGAATTTGTGGCAAGAATTTTGACCAGGTTCGTTGGTCTTGCTCTACCAAAATCGCTAAGCAGGTCTGAATCGTAGCGTTGTAACGCTCTACTACGTTAGGGGCGGGGCTGTAAAATGCGTTGTAAAATATTTTTGGGATTGCTCTATCTTTACAAAAATTTTTAAATTCCCTACTCTGGAAAATCGTGGCGTTGTCGCACGTTATGACACATGGGGTGCCTTCTTTAAGTAAAATTTCCGACTCTAAGAACGACGTGACTGTTTTAGTGGTGGCAGTTTTAAGTGGATGCAACCAGCAATATTTCGTGAAAACGTCGACTATTGATAAAATGTGGATATGTCCAGAGTATGACTTTACTAGAGGTCCGATTAAATCTATTGATAGGGTATGCATAGGTGAACTCACTTTTTTCTGATGTGACATTAAACCGTGTGGAGCGTCATTTGAATGTTTGTACGCTTTGCAAACCTCGCACTTGGCGACATACTCGGTAATATCTTTATGCATGCCCTTCCAAAAATAATTATTCTTGGCTCTAGATAGAGTTTTGTAGGTTCCAGGGTGAATGGCGTCCATTTCATGCGTTTGTTTTAGGCATTCTGCAACAAGCTCTCGTGGTAAGACAATTTTCCACGCGCTTTCATTCTGCAGGTCATGTTGCGGTTTGCTAAACCTAAATAATGTGTTATTTTTTATTGCATAGTTCTTATGAAATGTGGGGTTAGAGTGTACATTATTAAATAGCTTATTATACCATTCATCCGTAGAAGTACTGCCTCCTGTAAAATGGACTAGAGCAATTTCGGCCCTCGAAAGCACGTCTGGAACGACGTGTAATTTTCCACTTTTATGTTTTATGTCGAAATTATAACATGATAGCTGCATCGCCCATCTAGCCAGACGACCTGAAGGGTTATTAAGTGTCTTCAGCCATTTCAGACACATATGGTCTGTCACCACTGTAAAATGACTACCATCGATGTAAGGGCGAAAATGGTTGATAGAGTCCAAGACTGCTAACAGTTCTCTTTCTGTCGTACTATAATTCCGTTCCGTTTTCGATAGGAGACGCGAATGGAAAGCTACAGGGTGCTCGTGTCCGTCTATCTTTTGAATTAATACGCTACCTATTCCGACTGACGATGCGTCACAATGAATTTGAAAGGGCTTGGTGAAGTCTGGGCAAGTCAGTACCGGAGCCTGAGTAAGAGATGTTTTTAGTGCGGTGAATGCTGCTTGTGGTTCATCACCCCAAGCTATAGGCTCTCTACCTTTTCTTCTACCAAGTAGAGCAGTCATGGGCGCGATAATAGACGAAAAATTTTCCACAAATCTCCTGTAATAGGAACAGATACCTATAAAAGCACGCAGTTGTTTAGCAGTGGTTGGCCGCGGGAAATTTTGTATACATTCTAGTTTTTTTGGATCAGTCATTAGGCCACGTGATCCCACCACATATCCCAAGTAGCGCAACTCCTGCTTACAAAATTCGCATTTGTTAAAATTAATGGTAAGACCTGCGCTGGTTAGAGCTTCGCAAACATCCTGGAGGATGGCTATGTGCTCTGAAAAAGTGCTAGTTGCGACTAAAAGATCATCACAATAGCCGAATATTTTCTCCCCGTAACGATGTTGAAACAATGAATCAATAAGGCGTTGCAACTCGCAACCTGCGTTCGACAATCCAAAAGGTAAGCGCTTAAACTGAAATAATCCGCGATTTGGTACTACGAAAGCGGTCTTTTGACTAGACGTGCCGGTGCCATCGGCATCGTCGGAGTCTGATAATGGAATTTGCCAGTAGGCGGCTGACAAGTCGATGGAAGTTAGATAACGTGCACCCTTCAAATTGTCCAAAATAGAGCTTATGTACGGCAATGGATATGAATCCTTGACCGTTACGTCATTCAATTTTCTCGCGTCCAAACAAAAACGAAGCGTGCCATCTCGTTTGGCTACCATGACCACGGGGTTCGACCAAGGAGACTTTGACGGAGCAATAACTTTTAATTGCAGCATGCGATCTACCTCCTCGTTTAGAGCTTTAAGCTTTGCTGGTGACAGGGGGTAGTATCGCTGTTTGATGGGCTGTCCTTTTGTTATTATTTTGTGCTCAACGATATCCGTCTTTCCTAGCCCCTTTTGCTCAGTTGAAATGGATTTAAATTTGTCTACGACTTTATTTAACTGAGTGGACTCTAACGGTGATAACTCGTGTCTCGGTATCACCGAATGCACCGCGTGGATCTGTGTGTCCGATGTAGCAAGCTGAGATGGTGGCAAATTGTTGATGGTTAAGAGCTGGTTAAAGCCTATCTTGTGCACGAAATCCATACCTAAAATGAAGTCATTGGTTATGGATGGTATGATCATAAATTTAATGTCTGCTATTTCTTGGTTAAATTGTAGTGGCAATAACATTTCACCCAAAACATTCACTTCAGAACCGTCCGCGCACCTAGCTGTCATATTAGAAAGATGCAAATGAAATCCCCTGTCCAATAAATTGTTATGAAAATGATTTCGTACTATTGACATATTGGCTCCTGTGTCCAAAAGACCGTGATAAGGCTTGTTTTTAATGCCAAACTTTACGTAAATTCTGTTATCCCCCTGCACGAGTACAACAGCCGGAGTTACCATGCCTAGGTTTGACGGCTTTGGATGTAATGGGGTAGCTCCGGTGCTGTCTAGTTTTTTGGAACAGAGGCGGTTTTTGCGGCGGGTTGTTTTGGTGGGTTACACTTTGGACACCACACACCCACACACACCCACCCAGAATTAATACTATAATATAATACTTAATCTAAATGGCTTAGAGATGTATAGTCTCTAGGGTCAATTTAAACTAAATTAAAATAGGCAGAGGTGTAAAATGCCTCCACGGTCAAATAATAAGTATAATAATACATATACATAAACTGGAGATGTATATGGTCTCCAAATGTCAAATAACAAAAATTGATGAAATATACATTTCATGTCATCATGTCAAATAAATAAAACATTATTTTTGTCAATTGTATTACAATTAGTACGCAGCGGACAACGGCAACAGAGCCGGACACCATACACGAATATCTTCGGGACGCAGCCAAGTCACATTGATGTCCTAATTATCTTCTGTTTTCAACCTTGGCCAGGTGGTGCCATCACATAAGTATTCATCCACTTTGTAGTATGCTTTTTTCAAGAGAGCGGTCTTTATGTATCTTTTAAATGAATTGTGAGGCAATTCCCATGCATCTACAGGCACTTTATTGTAGAACCTCACGCAATTTCCCAAAAAAGACTTACTGACTTTTCGTAGACGAAATTTAGGGACGGCAAGTTTATGCTTATTCCGAGTGTTGAAACCATGCACATCCGACACTTTCTTGAAAGATTTGATGTTCTTGTGTGTATACAATATTACATCATATATATACTGAGAAGCTACTGTAAGGATGTCGATTTCTTTAAAGCGTTCTCTAAGTGAATCTCGGGAGCCAAGATTGTAAATAGACCGGACCGCCCTCTTCTGCAGGATAAAGATTGTCTCTATGTCGGCCGCCTTGCCCCAAATTAGGATGCCATAAGACATAATGCTGTGAAAATAACTGAAGTAAACTAACCGCGCCGTTTCTACATTGGTGAATTGCCGGATTCTTCGTACAGCATAAGCGGCAGAGCTCAATCTACCAGCAAGACCAGATAGGTGTGGGCTCCATTGCAAATTGCGATCTAAGGTAAGCCCGAGAAAAACAGTCTCATCCACGAGGTTCAGCTTCTCTCCATTTAATCTGATAGTAGTGTCAACCTGTCTTACATTAGGCAACGAAAATTTTATACATTTCGTTTTAGCTGCATTCAATAGTAAATTGTTTGCAGTAAACCATTTCAGCACATCTCTTAGAGTCTCATTGATGTGACTTTGATCTTCCTGTTGCCTGTTGACTTTAAAAATGAGAGAGGTATCATCAGCGAACAGTACTATGTCACATTTGTGTTCTAGCAGCTGGGGCAAGTCATTTATGTACACCAAGAAGAGAAACGGACCCAAAATAGAGCCCTGTGGTACTCCAAGCTTCACCGGTGATCCACATGACTGCACTCTATGTATGTCTACTTTCTGGATTCTCTGACTGAGATAGGACATAACAAGGTTCAGTGCATTAGTTGTGAGTCCGTAGTGTTCAAGTTTGCGGATAAGCGTCTCGTGTTCCACGCAATCAAATGCCTTGGAGAGGTCGCAAAATATTCCTATTGCATCTTGCGATTGTTCCCATGCGTCATAAATGTGCTTCATGAGATTTGCAGCCGCATCCGTTGTCGAGCGGCCCTTCGTAAACCCAAATTGCTGACTGTGAAATAGTTCATTAATATTGAAGTGATAAAGCAATTGATTTAGCATAATTTTCTCAAACACTTTACTTAGTACAGGAAGCACGGAAACCGGTCGAAAGTTACCAGGCTCAGATGAGCTGCCAGCTTTGAATAAAGGAATAACTTTACTGTACTTCATTAAGTCAGGGAACACACACTCATCGACGCAGTTATTAAGCACGACGGCCAGGTATGGTGCCACAATATGGATGACAGATTGCATTACTTTAACTGAAATACCCCAAAGATCCTCTGTGTTCTTAATTTTCAAAGATTTAAATGTTTTTATAATCTCTTCCGAGTTTGTGTGTTTAAAATCAAATTTCAAGTTACTATCCTTTTGAACCACATTTAAGTATGAGCCAGCCAGCGCAGTGGATGACTTTAAGTCACGAGTTGTATCTATAGCTATATTAGAGAAAAAATCCTCAAAAGCACTCGCCACTTCTAAATCTGAAGTTACTATTCTTTCATCTATCTTTAACTTATATTGGCTATTATGGGGCTTTGATTTACCTGTCTCTGAATTTATTACGTTCCATACTGCTTTTACTTTATTATCAGCGGATTTAACTTTATTACTAAGGTATTCCGCTTTGGCGGCCACACAAACTTTTTTAAATAGTTTCGAATATCTTTTAACATAGTCTCTAAATGTGGGGTCGTTATTGTAGCATTTAATTTCATATAGTTCATAAAGTTTAGTCCTACTCCTGTGAATCCCGACCGTGGCCCAGTCACTGAACCTTACCTTCTTACCATTTTTCTTGACAGTCTTAAGTTTGAAAATGTTCCCAAACTCTCGATTTATTACAGTAGTCAGGTCCTTATATAAGATGTTAGGATCATTCTTCTCCATGTTTGGTTGAGGAACCTCATTGATAATACTTTCCTTAAATCTTCCTATACGGTCTTCAGTTACCGGCCTATAAGTAATTAATTGCTCCTTCGTCTGCTTAGGCATTTTAAAAACAGCTTTTTGGCCGCTATGATCGGAACTGAAGCAGTTAATAATTTCATGCCAAACACGCTCACCTCCACCGCCATAGGTTTATCTTGTAGACACCTGATATTATTAAAGGGGGTACAGTTGTTATAATCTTCACTATCACTAGAGTCTCGTATATAATAATTACGCCAGTCCTTGCCTCTTTTTTTATTGAACGACTTACTGTGCGACTTTTCTAAAGTAAATTTACTTTTACACATTTTTTTTAAATGTCCTTTAACACCACAATTGTCACAATTTAAATGACGATAACCGCAGTCGGCGGGGGCGTGCGACTTGCCGCCGCACACGAAGCACTGCGCGGGGCCCCCGCGAGTTCCCGGCGCCGCGCGCCTGCCGCTGCGGCCGGCCGCGGCGTACAGCAGGGGCTCGGGCTTCACCGCCGCTGCCATTTCACTAGGACACTTTTCACTCCCAGCTAGCACCCGTCGAGCACTCTCCATGGCACATGCCAATTCTAACGCCGTTGACAAGTTCAGTTTGTCATGCTTCTCGCGAAACAGTTTTTCACGAACAGCTGGGGAGTCTACCCCTAACACAAATCTATCAGTTAGGCACATCTCGAGTGCTATGCCGAAACTGCAATCCGAAGCTAATCCCTTTAGCCGAGCCGCGTACTCAGCCAATGATTCATGACCTTCCTTATTAGCTGAATAGAACTTTTGTCGCTCTGCGTAAACACATTTTTTTGGTTGGAAATGGGTGTCGAGCGTTGTTACGATGTTGTTGTAGCTGACTTCTTCAGGTGTGAGAGGGTAAAGTAAATCTCGCGTGAGCCGATACGAATCTTGTGACATGCAATTCAGAAAATTAGCTCGTCGTTTACTGCCCGACACATCGGAAGTGTCGTTAATTCCATTCGCCAAGAAAAAGTTAGATAATTGTGCCTTATGCACCACCCACTCGTCGGACTTGCAGTCGAATACCGGAACACTACCAAAAATCGACATTTCGACAGTTATTTGTACCGCACTTAAAGATGTTGATCTAATATCAACAAAACACACTCGTCGCCACTGTTATGTTCCGGATTTACACTGATTTCAGGTTATTCGAAGGGAAAGGCACGTATCATGAAAATCGCCATTTATTACTAACTTCCAAAAGTGTCGGGTAGATCTGCATGGTTTACATTTACAACTACCCGCGACTTACGTACATAACACCCACCGACCATTACCGCTCCATCGATTTTAAAACTAACCCTATAAAAGCAAGTCGTCTATTTGAACAAATTAAGCATTCAAAGCGATTTCTTAATTGCCGATAAAGGGCTTTATGGATATAATTGGTTTTAATTGTGGCATTAGGCAATATCGTAAACTTTAGTTTCAGGAATAGCAATTAGACGTTGTTTATCGTTATTTTATACGACGGTAACATTCATGAACGTTTATACGACACGGTTGGTGTAGTGCTTGGAATAATAAAAGGGACCTAACAATACATACTTAGTCTTGTCGGGTAGGTACCTATAGTTTTCACCGTCATCATGAACAGCCTTTATCTACGTCCCACTGCTGGGCACAGACCTCCTCTCAGAATGAGAGGGCTTGGGTTATACTTCCAACGCGAGCCCAGTTCGGATTGGTAGATTCAAACATACCATTGAAAGCGTAGGAATGTGTAGGATGTTTTCCTTCGCCGGTTGATGACGAATTATAAACGTAATTTCACATTAAAATTCCGAAAAACTCAGAGCTGCGAGCTGGGTTTCGAACCCACAACCCTCTGCTTGAGAGACCATGGGACAAACCACTAGGCTGTCACGGTTTTTAGGCATGGTCACATAATATGAACTAAAAACAATTACTTTGCTTACCCACGACCACAAGTGAAAAATAGTTATAACTGTGCGGCAAATGCATGTTTCCATGCAACACCTCCGCCTCCACTGCTACACGAATCAACACATGCCACACTGACCCAACTATCACCAACACCACAAACTTGACGCTGACGCGTTTCGGCACTCTCCACGAGGCCATTGACGAAGCACAACAACATCCGTGCAACATGCCACCACTTCCACTACTGACATAATGATTATGGTCACATAATGACGTCATTAAATATTTCAATTCTTTTTTCCAGGTAAAACATGCTGAGAGGTTTTGGCATTCGTAAGTTATTGGACCTAGTCTCGAGAATCTGAATTTTCCCATCAACACAAGTTTTAAGCCACGTCACTTTAGTAAATAGTGTAACGTGAACTTTTTAAACTAACATAAAAAACTTCCTTACAATTTCACTTGCTCGAAGTTGGAATACTTACCTTGAATATACAGCTGCATAGACGGCACCGTTCTCAGAGCGGAAAATAACTCCATCCAAGGGATCCGTCAGGTTTCTTACCAAGGAAATGTGTTCGATTTTATTTTTATTTCTAGCTAACGTGTAACCGCCTTCGCATCTCGTGAGCAAACTAAATTATTGCGTCTTAGACCTTCTTTGGAAATAATTTCGTTGGAACACAGTGATAGGTAGGTACATACATATCATAAGACCTAATTTTAAGACCTTCAGAAACCGTAAGTAAGTGAGCAGCATTACAAAAAATTGTTTTACTATGAACACTTTCGTATTTGTGCATTGATTTACGAACACCATGGACTTTGGGTCTAGTGCAAAATTCGCGGGTAATGTGTCCCAGTAGAAGACGGCATTTTTCTATGACAGCCGTACCTACGTCATAGCGCAGTCGTACGACCAAACTAAGATTGACTGACGCTCGATTACTTTTGGTTTCGGACGTTTTCAAGCGCTAACATGAAGTTCATGGTATTGGGTAAGCCAATGTAACTGTGCTAGTAAGTAATGCAGAACCTAACGTAATGTTATCAGTTTCAAATTTGAAACGTCTTCAAAAACCAATAAAATTTAAATAGGGCTCAATTACGAAACGTCAGCTCTGTATGTTCGTCTATTATAAAAAAAAAATGATACACTAATAATATGATTATAAAGTACAAGCTAATATTCTGGACTTAAATAATAAATAATAAATAAATATCATGGGACAAATTGACACCAATTGACCTAGTCCCAAACTAGGCAAAGCCTGTACTATGGGTACTAGACAACGGATAAACATACTTATATAGACAAATACATACTTAAATACATATTAAACATCCAAGACCCGAGAACAAACATTCGTATTCATCATACAAATATCTGCCCCGACCGGGATTCGAACCCGGGACCTCAAGCTTCATAGTCAGGGTAACCACTAGGCCATCCGGTCGTCACTTCAAACAAACTTAAGTTGCCCTAATATTCGGTCACCAACAGTATAGACTTTTCTTTACGAAAACGGGGATGAAACGATAACTTTTAATGCTCTATTTGAATGCCTTACGACTTCCTAACTTTACTTACCTCCCATAAATCAATCATAAACCTGTTAGAAAGCGGTTTAACTCCATTACACCACTTCAGCGTTATAAATCTGCTACGATAACTCACAATCTTTTCAACGTAAATAATTATGCTGTCAATCCGGGAATCGAACCCTACCCTCACCCTTTTCCGGTCGAGCGGGCACCGCACATCACTTACGATTCAGTAGACTCACGTTTTCACTGCGACAAAGTATTAAGTTTAACATTAGTGTAGTTGGATGAAACTCTGTCGACTATAGGTTGCTGTTTTTGGTGCTTTAAGTTAGAAGTTTAGAACCGTGTAATAGTGAATCAGGGATTTTTTTTATACGACGAGGAAGGCAAACGAGCAATTGGGCCACCTGGTGGTAAGTGATCACCACTGCCCATAGACACCTGCAACCCCGGAGGGTTTGCAGATGCGTTGCCAACCTAGAGAGCTAAGATGTAATGCCTCTTGTGCTCGTAATTACACCGGCTGTCTTACTCTCCACACCGGAACACGACAGTGCAAGCACTGCTGGTTAGCGGCGGGATCAGCGAGTAAGACGGTGATAGCGCTCCGGACGGACGCATTAGGTTTTAAGTTCGAAATTTAAACACTCTTCATGTTTTTTCCAAATTTCTAAGTTTGAAGTTGATGAAAAGTTAGTTTTTATTTGTGGAGACTACTGAGGAGTCTTAATTAAAAAGCGTCTTCAGATGAATAATAATATATTTTTGGAAAACCTATGACAATGATATTCATACATAATGTTTTACAGAGAGTGTCATGTCCCACGAGCATGATAATTAAGCGCGAGAGCGAGATAGCGCATGTTGCTATCTCGCACTATATAAAGCAATCGGAGCCAGAGCTCACTGCTCTCAGACGCCGCGGACCGCCGTCGTGGTAACACGACTCGAATTTTGTATGCTGCAGCTACATATTTTTCATTTTTTAGACGGTAAAACTGTTCTATAACTTTGACAGTTAATACAATACAATACAATACAATAACTCTTTATTGAACACCACATAACAGTCAAAACAAGAAATAAGGCACAAAGAAAATACAAGGTAGCAATGGGCGGCCTTATCGCTACAGAGCGATTTCTACCAGGCAACCATAATGGAATAAAGGTAAGAACATATTAAAGCAGGTGGTGCTAATTAAAAAGGTTTTAGGTCACGAATTTATAGCAGGTTACTAGCAAAAAAAGAAAAAAAAAATACATAAAAAGCATTAAAAAAAAACCACATAATTTCAATGAAACTCGATAACAGATACATAATAATACAAAAATACCAAATAATAATAATAATAATAATAATAATTTAAAAAGTTAGCCAGAAACCTCATGTACAATTTGACAGATAGTGCTCCTTCAGCATAGTTTTAAAAATAGTCAAAGATTTAGCGCGCCTTAGGCTTATAGGTAATTAATGTAACTTTGTAATTTACAAACCATTTTTTCGACCACTCGACCGAAAGCGCTGGTAGGCTTAAAAACTGACTTTTAAAAGAGCCCACTTACTCAGTGAAAATTTCTCTTTTAATATTAAGCAAAACTTATACTTTATTTACAATGACATTAAATCTAAGCTTAAACTAAATAAACTACAACTTAAAACTAAATTAAATCTAACGAGCATCATCTTTCGAGCATCTGTTACTGTAATCATCATCAGGGTGATGGTAAATGCTCGTTTTTAGGGTTCCATAGTCAAAGGGTCAAGAATCGAGTTATCAAGAAGATTTGAATGACGGTTGGAACCGCGGCCCCGTGAACGTATCTGGTACTAAAATCTAAAATAAAATTCTTTCGTTTTCTTTACGGCAATACAACAACGTTACTATAGTTATTTATGCGTATTTTTGGTGAAAACTCGTGCTCGACGCACTGTATTTTTAACCCCGGATGAAAAAGAAGGGTGTTTTAAGTTTGACCTGTGTATCTGTCTTTGGCATCATAGCTCCCAAACGGGTGGACCGATTTCGATGCGGTTTTTTCAATCGAAAGTAAATTTAATCGGGATGGTTCATAGCTAAGGTTTATTCAAATCGGTTAACCCGTTTTTGAAATATTCAACTTTGAAATGACAATATCGGTGGGTTTTTCAACTTTTCAACGGTTCGGTTATTATTAGAACAGTAATTTAAATACCGAATAGGCTTGAATTGTTACAGAGTGTTTGTAGTACTTCGGCTGCTACAAAAACAATTAATAACAACAAAACCAGTGGCTGTGTGGGCTGAACACCTCGCGACCTGATTTTTGACAGTTTTTAGTTTTTTTTTTTAATCAAACAAGCTAATTGACAAAAAAAATCTACTTATACCTACATAAATTAGGGAACTGCTCACAAAATTTCAGAAGAATCCTTTGAGAATTACAACCCGTAGAGGAGACCAGCCGACATACGTAAGAAATATTGCTAAAATCGAGACGCTTCGCTATCTTCGTTCGCTCGGTCAGTCAATCCCCATACAAGAAACGTGTTTTGTAAAAAAATATAGCGTGGCCGATTATTCACCTAATACTAAGCTTTCACATCATTGACTACCGACACCACGGACTGCGGGTTAGCGCTTGAAAGACCACTAATTTGTAAAAAAGACCACTAATTTGTAAAAAAGACCACTAATTTGTAAAAAAGACCACTAATTTGTAAAAAAGACCACTAATCGAGAGTCAGTCAGTCTTAGTTCTTCTTCTTCCGTAATGGCGGCCTCTTGGCCTTGTGCCAATGTCAGTAAATATAATAAACATGTATAACAATCAATTGCAAGAGTAATGTAATACAAAAAAAATACATTAAAAAAAGATGTCGGATAGGCCAAAACTGAATACACCCCCCTCCCCTTTTCGAGTTTTTAGCCAGCGGCCAATGATGTTCCATAAAATCTTGGCCAGGAAATCATTGACCGATGGCCAGGGTGCACCGGCCCGAGCACTGCTCTTCCCCCCGGACAGATCCAGAAGGGAACCGCAGCACCAAGACACACGAGGAGGTAGCCCGACCCTCACCCCTCAGTCTTAGTTTGGGGAACGACAGCGCTACGACGTATGGCTGTCATCGTAAAATGCCGTGATGTAGTTTAGGACATGCTTCGTGAATTTTGTACCAGACCCAAAAGTCGATGGTGTTAAGTCAATGTTTCATTCACATCGTTATTTTTATTCGTCTGACATTCGACCTTTCGATCGAGACTAATCCGGGATCGAGTTGCGATATAATCAGACGTTTGATAAATGAGTACGCACCCACTCCAACATAATTTTATATTAGATATTTCAGTAGGTACTGCGTAGGTGATTCCAAGGACGATACAGCCAAGAAGACTGCAAATGTTTGTAGATTGTTTAAATCTAAACATTATAACAGAAACGTGACTGACTGACTGATCTATCAACGCCCAGCCCAAACCCCTGGACCTAGAAAGCTGAAATATGACGTAGAGGTTCCTTTTATAAAGTACGCCCAGGATAAGACGGGATTTTTCGAAATTCCCACGGGATAGAGTTCTGTCACGAGAGCGAAGCCTGTGCGGGGGCGGGATCTGTGTATCTGTGGCATCATAGCTCCCAGACGGATGGACCGATTTCGACGCGGTTTTATTTAATCGAAACCCAGTTTTTAATATCATATAGGGTGCGTTTTATTGACGCGTCACATCGTCATCGTTGATTCAATCGGTGTCTTCCTTTTTATCCTGGTACTAGCTTATGCCCCGCGGCTTTGCCCCCGAGAAATATTTCAAAACGGGCTAGTACCCTATCCCGTGGGAATTTCGAAAAATCCTTTCTGAGTGCACCTCTAGGATACTCAAGGTATATGTTCGCCAAATTTCAAGTCTCTAGGTCCAGTGGTTTAGGATGTGCGTTGTCTGTCAGTCAGTCAGTCACGGAACTGTTTCGAAGGTATGAAGTTCTATGGTATTTAGTAAGTGTTTAATCAACGCCAATATTTGTCCCAAATTCTCCCCCGACCTTGACATTTCAAATATTTCCTTCTTAAAAATACCACCCAGACCAGACTAATGACTCTAACCCGAACGCAAATTCAATTTAAAATTCGTCAATTAGCCCGAACCCGTTTCCTAAAGGCGTGTCCGCACGACACGGCGGCGGGCGACCGCGGGCTCGTGTCGACTCGCCTTTAGGATCGTTTCGTTTCACGTAAATTACTTTAACTGCTTCACTGTCTCTAGTCCAGAGCGATGGCTTCTTGCGAACATGTGTTGCCAGCCGAATGTAGGAATGGGCCATTTTGTGTCGAACTTTTTAGGGTTCCGTAGCCAACATGGCAACAACGGAACCCTTATAGTTATCTGTCCCTGTCCGCCCGTCCGTACGTCAAAGGCATTTTACTCGAAAACTATAAGAGGTATATTGATGAAATTTGGAGTATAGATGTCTTGTAGAAGCCGCTACTTTAATAGTTAAATACTTACCAAAAATAAATATTACTAAATGAACATTTATTTTGTAACAAAATTTGAAAAAACAATATTTCAGCAAAAATCAACGTGCGGCACATATTTCGATAGCTCTTCTAAAAATATTTTGAGATTTCTGTGCAATTTTTTTGATTAAGCGAATATTTTCGGAAATAATCGCTTCGCAAGTTGCATATTATTGTGTACAGTCAAGGGCAAAGATATATATGCAAGTAATGTGAAAGAAAATAAGTAATCACATAAAGTTAAAAAGATATATATGCTCAAAAATATGCAAACGTCAATGAACCCATAAATATGTATATGGCAAGTTCAAAAACTTGTATACGATAAAAATGACATAATTTGTATTCTGCAAAGGACTCAAAATATTTTAGTCATATTTATATCATTAAATACAGATTCAGTATCTGCTACAAAATAAGTATACAAAATATAAATTTGCGAAAAGCAACTTTATGCTCTTGTCACACGAAACAAATTTGAATGGAATGTTTTGACAATTCACGAAAACGGTACCACAAATGTCATTGCGTATGTCTGTCTCACGTTTGGATCTGTCACTGATGCGTGACTGCGTGTATGTATTATTGATATTAGGACAAACGGATATCGTAAAACGCATGGCGTGAGCATGATCGCAAGATTTTTTATATTAGGTATCGTAACCTACCCACTTATGTATCTTCAAAACCGTAGGGCCATAAAATTTGCAAAAATTACAAAGGTAAAGTAAATACTTTTACATACTTGACTGCGTACATTTTGCTTAGGAATTGGGCTCCGCAAATACTGGACATCTTAAAACACTGGGGGAAAGCAGGGAAATCTTTGTACGGAACCCTCGTGCGCGAGTCCGACTCGCACTTATCCGGTTTTTTATTTACCAATTTGGTCCCAAACCCCACAATACAGCATTTCATATCTTCGATATTAACATCGGAGGACAAAAGAGCGTAGTCTTAATCCCATTCATTCATTAAGACTTAATTAACACACATTTAAACAACTGCATAGCATCTGGGCGGATATTTGCTTGGTTATTATGCGACCCGTTCACTATTCTCCTTCGAGCAAGCATAGACACTATCTCTTCTCTTCTCTCTTCTTCAGCGCATTTGCGCCCACCGTTGGGCAAACGCCTCTCCAATTTTTCTCCACTCGGCCAGGTTTGCTGTGGATCTCGCCCAGATCGGGCCAGCGGTCGAGCTGATGTCATCCGACTACCTTGCTGGGGGCCTGCCGACTCCTCGCTTTGAGCGTGGACGCCATTCCCAGATCCGCTTGCTCCATCTCCCGTCGTTTCGGCGACACATCTATGTCCTGCCCAGGCCCATTTTAATTTGGCAACGCGATGGCCAACATCCACCACTTTGGTGCGCCTGCGAATGGCACTATATACATGTATTATTAAACCGCGATTAGAATACAATTAAGCAAGCACACATATGACGTTTTTGAATTAATACACAAATGACATTGTCAATGGTAGAGTGTGCAGATAAATGAAAGTAACTTAATATGAATTTTTAATACAGTTGCTTAAAAAGTGGTATGTTTTGTAGTTACGTATCATGCGGAAAGTTGGATTTTTGGTACAAGTGCTTTTTACTTTCCAAGGCGCCGGCGGCACCGGGCCGCCTACACCTTCCTCCTCCTCTACGACAGGGCAGCCCCCGCTGGCTCACCGCATGTTCGCGCCATCTAGCGCGACGACACTCAGTCATGCATTCACCGGTCTTCTCGATCGAATGACACTGGCGCCGGTCGGCTCATCAATGAGTTGCCCTTCTGACCTCACAAAAAGTGCACGCACGCGTCCTCGTATATGCACCCCCGCCCGCGCCGACGAAGTGACAATTAGTGACAGTGTACAGCAGACTGGCCAGTTCTGGACTCTCGTGATAAATTTCCGCTCATCTCAAAGCGCCCATACATCATCATCAGCCCTACGGAAACATCTCCGACGCATAATCTCAGCTCATCAAGTAAGTTCCCTGATCCATCTCGTTTTCTCACGTCGATGTGACCCCCCTTTTGGTCACACCGCATTTGGTTTCATTGTAATTTTTTCGCAAATGTATTAAAAACATCGTTTGGTACACGTGCGGAAGTGTCATTTTCACTCGTCCTGAGTCTTGACCCTCGCCTCACGGCTCGGTCCTAGACACCCCAGACTCGTGCATAATGACATACTTTCCGCACTTATATCAAGAAGTACTATTTCGACAGGTAGGGGAGACCGGGTATGGTTGTCACAGCGGCCAAACAGAAAACTGAATTAACGAATGTGTTATCCCAAGGATAGCGCTCGCGGTCCTTCGACACCGGTCCGTGATCACATTCGATACTTCAGTTTCCTGTAATGGCTGCCGTGACAACCAACCCGTGTGACAACCATACCCGGTCTCCCCTACAGCGATTCGGTAACATGAGAATTATGTGGCAAATAACGACATTGAATTGTCAAAATCAAACTCAAGTAAAAAGTACAAAAGTATTTATTCAATACTTATGTATACTTTTGTGCTAACGGTACTTCCGAAGTGTTCTTTAATCTCGGTTTGAAATAGCGCATGGACGGGCCCTTCGGTGGGTACTTCGTTTTTCTTGTCAATTTTGTGAGACTACAAAGTAGTCTCTGTGATATGAGCCGCGAGCACGCCCGCGCGGGCGCCGCCGGCCGCGCGCCTACCGCCGGCGGGCTCGGCAACACCATTCCAATTACAAAACGTTCCTGATTTTTATATTAATGTTTTCGAGACTGCGCACTCGAAGACACATTACCGCCCAAGTCTTTAGAATCGCTTGGCGGTTCGCCAAGCAGGACAGTGAATGAACCGCTTTAGGACGAAAAACCAGCCAAGTGCGAGTCGGACCGACCCACCGAGGGTTCCGTACAAAGATTTTTCCCTGTTTTCCCGAGTGTTTTTGTCCAGTGTTAGCAAAGCCCTGCTCCTAAACAAAATGTACGCAGTGTGGGGTCATTTCATATTGGTCTGTGACATAAGGAGAGACAAGAATTTATGCTTTTCAGATTTTTCTGAGTGGTTGTGCTTTAAGAGCTACCTTCACGGCAAATTTCAAGTTTCTAGGACAACTGGAAGTACCCTTTAAGTTTTTACACCACGGCAATTTGTATGGAAACAACCATTTTAATGACTGTATCTTTTGATTGCGTTGAGTTAGAAGTTTGATTTTTTCATAGCTTCAATACCTTGATGGTACCCCGCAGGGTAGGTATTTGATATTAATTTCACAGCATGTGACCTTATTGCGTTCCAGAAGAAAAGGGTCTTGACACACAGACAGACGGTAAACAAAGTGATCCTATCAGGGTCCCGTTTTACCTTTCGTGGTGCGGAACCCTAAAAAGCAAATATTTGTCGGAAAAACATTTTCGGCGTTTATTCACCCTCCACCAAGGTCGGAGCAGTATCTCGAAGTTGAATATTCAATTTATACAACGCCAAGAGATGA
Source organism: Clepsis dumicolana (assembly GCA_963691665.1). NCBI lineage: Eukaryota > Metazoa > Arthropoda > Insecta > Lepidoptera > Tortricidae > Clepsis > Clepsis dumicolana. The sequence goes on along the minus strand of OY829520.1, from coordinate 13,597,398 downwards.
GAGTATTTGACATTGTATGTATTGAATAAATAGATATTCGAGTTTGGGGGAGAAAAGTTTTAGAGATAGTGAAACTTAGTCGTCAAAAAAGTTTTGAAACGTTTCAAGATAGAAATCGCTACGGATCTTTAGGGAAATAAGCGTAAAGAGTTGTAATAGCGGCTTTTTACCCCCCAGGAAAAAGAGGGGTGTTACAAGTTTGACCTGTGTATCTGTGTATCTGTCTGTGGCATCATAGCTCCCAAACGGATAAACCGATTGCGATGCGGTATTTTTTAATCAAAAGCGAGTAAACGAGATGGTTCTTAGCCAAGTTTCATTAAAACCGGTTCACCCGTTTTTGAAATATTGAAATGACAATGTCGAGGGTTGTCCAACTTTTCTAAGTTGGTTATTGGTCTTTGCTATGCCTAGACACTATGACGAAACTGTTAACCTACCTACCTATCTAGGTATGTGGTTTGCTGAATTAATTAATTAAAAAACAAAAGGATACTTCCATTTTAAGGGTACACGGAAAGAACATGACTCTAGTCACTTTTTTTTTAAACAAGATTTAATCTCAAATTGTATAGCATTCCATATACTATAAGTTACCACTCAGTTACAGATACAAACATTTATCATACAATGACAATGCAAAGAAAAATTCGTTAAGCAGCTGGACTTGAACCAGCAACCTCGGTAATCCGTACCACGCTCCACCAATTAAGCTATACTTAACGTTGGTGTACCTAACGAATTTTTCAATGCTTTGTGTCATATTTTATTTGGAAGATCTCTCCTCAGCGCCATCTATGAGTAGCTTAATCAAGCAGCTCACCCACTACGGAACTTCTACAGTTACGCATTAGTGGCAAGAGATGGAGCATTTACAAACATTTATGTAAATTGTCTCTTTTATCACTTTAAAAATATATATGTATACTAAAATGACATAATGGATAATCACATCGTTCCAAACTTTCAAATCGCGATAACTCAAAACGTTGCTAAGGTGACTAGACAATGTTTTTACCGTGTACCCTTCATTTTATTCGTCCTACCAATTGCTAGGTCAACCCAATCGAAAAGTTATTAAAAGAAGCAAGTGTTGTGTCTGTTTATCTGTCTGTGGCAGCATGGCTCCCGAACGGATGATTGTTTCAATCGAAAGCTAGTTTAATCGAGACAGTTCTTAGCTAAGTTTCATTAAGATCGGTTCCGCCGTTTTTGAGATATTGAACTTTGAAAAAAATTACAAAGTTGGGGGTTTTCCAACTTTTGTAAGTTGCTTAGGTTAGGTTATTGTTAATAAAATGTCTTTCTTTCAGTTTTACAAATTCGCGTTATGAACACAGACCTGGGGGTCGATTTTTTAATCACATCCGGTAACCAAATTCAGTGATTTCTAAAAAGTCCATATTTTTGAATCTCACCGGTGACTAAAATTCTCATGCCCATGATATCAAATACGAATGCCCCGACCCACTCGTAAACGAGATCACCGAGTGACTTCTTGACCACTGGCAGTGACAGCTAACCTCAATCCACTAAGGTGACTCGCTTGTCTACTGCAGAAACTCAAATCAGCTGCATGTTATTAGACGAGTATGACATTCAAAAATAAGGCTTTTGGCAAATAGTGATATTTTATCAATGTCATGGGTGAGAATTTAGTCACCAAGTGAGATTTAAAAATCGATCTCCTGAGACAATCTTCCAGATTTAATTACCTACTTAACTCCTTCCCAAAGCAACAATCCTCCAATTTCTCTAAATAATTCAATAAGAATCAAAGTTAAAGGTCGAACTTTTCTATTGTTCACAATTTAAATGAGCCCAGTGATTAATTATGCGGTTTCCAACTCCGAGAAACTTTAATTAAAACGTTTAGGAAACTGCCAAGGTGTTCCCATTCAAAGTTATTTAGGGTGTTTAGTTGCTGCTGCCGAAAAATAGATGGCGCTTGTATAAGGAGCAGCGCCATCTAAGTGAAAAACTTTGCAACTCACATTACTTTCGCGGGGTCGTTAGAATGCTAATGTGTTTAAGGAAACAAGGCTTTCGGGTTCTTCTGTTTGTTTTAATTGGTATTATTTATTAGGCTTCTGTTGAACACAATTTCTGTGTGTAAAGGTACAGTCAGACTGTCTGTACGCAGATATCTTAACTGACCTATAGCCTCTCAAGCAGAGTCATGATTTTGAACTCTGGGTCGCACCTCTGAGTTTTGCGGAATTTAAATGTAAAATAACATTCGTTATTTATCATGAGCTCTTCAGTGAAGGGAAACATGGTTAGGTAACCTGGGCATTCCATTGATCAGGATGTCGATTTTTGAATCTAACCCGGTGACTAAATTCACTGGTTTCTAAAAAGTTCGTATTTTTGAATCTCACCGGTGACTAAAATTCTCATGCCCATGATATCAGATACTAATGCCCCCACTCATAAAAAGATCACTTAGTGACTTCTTGACCACTGGCAGTGACAGCTAACCTCAATCCACATGTTGACTCGCTTGTTATGACAGAAACGCAAATTAGCTGCATGTTAGTAGATGGATATTGAAATTCAAAAATAAGGCTTTTGGCAAATAGTGAATGTCATGGGTCAGAATTTAGTCACCAAGTGAGATTCAAAAAACGATCCCCTGTAGTCCAGTTTTAGATTGGGGAAAATTAAGAGGTGTTTGCGGCGGGAGTTTCGTTACAGTATTTGTTCAACTTGAGCAAAACACTAACAATATTCCACTTTTTTCTCATATCTTATCCGACGCCCGATGAATGCACGATAAAAAGTTACGATACCTAATATAAAAAATCTTGCGATCATGCTCACGCCATGCGTTTTACGATATCCGTCTGTCCTAATAAGTATTATATTTTTCTGAGAAAACCTTCGTGCGGCCTCAACTAAACTTTTACCTAAAGGATAATCATGTCAGCCGAAAGACGTCCACTGCTGGACATAGGCCTCCCCCAAGGTTCTCCACTCAAACCGGTCTTGTGCTTTCCGCATCCACCGCAGTCCCGCAATCTTTTAGAATTCGTGTCTTTTTTATTTCATTTAAAACGTGCTTCGTTAAAGGATGTTTTTTACCCGGAAGAAAATGTTTATGTCGGCGATGTTTGATGTTGCCATCGCTTTTACAAGCTTTTATTTAACTTGCAATGTTTGTATGTATGTAGGTGTGTACGTATGTTTTGGTGGATAATTGCAAGTTAAATTTGACCCACTTTCCGTTCAATTTAGCTGAAATGACGTAAAATAAGGCTGGTCATAATGGTGACGATGATTACCTGTTGAGAACAAACAAATAAATAACAGTTGTCGCAAACTCCTTGTTAGTTTTTATCATATGACGCTTTTTATGTTTTTTTTTACTTTTGTTTTATTATTTTTGTCATGTCTTGTCAGTAGTGCTAGTGGTTGGTTTGTGTTGTTCCTTTTGTCTTTTTATTTGCTTATTAAACCACTTTTCAACTAGTTTTCATCTTTCATTCATTCAATATACAGTCCACATTTTCGTCCGTTTCAACAGTTTTAAGTCATTATGTCTAAACAAATAAATGTAATGTAAAAGCCGTGATAGCCTAGTGGTTTGACCTATGGCCTCTCAAACAGAGGGTCGTGGGTTCAAACCCCGGCTCGCACCTCTGAGTTTTTCGGAACTTGTGAGCGGAATTACATAATTTATCATGAGCTTTTCAGTGAAGGAAAGCATCGTGAGGAAACTTGCACACTCCTGCGAAGCAATTCAATGACGTATGTGAAGTTCCCAATCCCCACTGGGCCGGGGTGGGCGTGGGTCATTCTGAGAGGATGCCCATGCCCACCAGTGGGACGTAAAAAGGCTGGTGATGATGATGAATCAAACAGAAAAAAACTGTTATGAAAACTGAGAGCAAAATGTTGCTTAATGAAGCTTCAAAGCTAAAATAAAGTGGGAGCAAGTAGAAAGCTCGCTGTAAATAATACCTACCGCCGGAGAGCTTTTGGTTATAAAATAAAAAAGCTTCCTTGTGGATTGCGGCGGAAAATGCGTAAGATATAGGTGTTCGGTATCGGCCACTTTCGTAGCTTATTGTTTTTGCTTTAGTCTCATCTGATGTTTCGAGAGTGTCAAGCATCTTTTTTTACGTCCGGTAATGTGCTATATGAAGTTCCTTTTGGGTCGGGAGTTAAATATAGCAGAGGGTCAAGTACGACTTTTCGAATCCTGCGTCACGTAAAATCGAATAGTAAACGTTATATTTATATGACGTTTGGAACAGCGCCCGCCCGTGAGCGTATTTGGAGCTAAAATTTAGTACGTGGTTTCTCGATCTCGATACGATAACCGTAACGTTACGCAGGATTCGACAAGTCGTGCTCGACCCTCAGAAAATTCATGTTACAAGACTTTCAGTATTACAGGAACAATTTTCGCCACTATTTTAAAAAAAACAACTAAGACGACCAGTCTCAACTTTACGGGTTAGGTTCCAAGGGTAGGACTGATAATTAATTTAGCATGTTTTTGGGAATGATTATTTGTGCTGGAGTGGAGGCGCCTGTCCCCTGATTTGACTGAGAGAGTCCATTACGAATGCCGTGCAGAATATTGCGTAGAAGCGACAGACCTTTGATGTAAGCAGAGGAGCATTATATTAGAGGATTATGTGTGAAAATTGCGAAAGTTTAAATCAATACAAAGGAACATTATTCGGAATTGGCTAAAACTGTTGAAATCGTAGATACCGGTTTCTTCTCGCAGCGACAAGATTCGGAGCTTCAAAAATCTTGTTTTTTAAACGTTGTTATTCCAGTGTTATAAAATGAATAAAGAGTTAGTTGAACTTCTGAAAATATCAGCATTTTATAACTGTTTTCAAACGAAATACTTTATTCCTGAGAATATATTGAATAAACACATAAATCTTTTATGTTTTACTTCAAGCCGGTTTTGCTTTTGTGTGAAAAGGTTTTATTAAAAATCTTAAACAATACCGATCCTTAATAATACTTTATATTTTTTCATCTTTATTTATTTAGGGGCTTAGATCAAATATGTTGTATTATACTAGCTGTTTATTTATAACTAGCTGTTTCCTGCGACTTCGTCAGCGTAGATTTCCGTTATCGCTATTCCGCGAGAACTGTGCAATTTTTCCGAATAAAAAGTAGCCTTTGTTATTCCACATTATTCAAACTGTATTCTTACCAAATTTCATCTAGATTGGTGCAGCGGTTTTTCCGTGAAGAGGTAACAAACAGACAGATAGAGAGACAGAGAGACAGAGTTACTTTCGCATTTATAATATTATAGCTAGGATTAGGATTAGGATAGATAGGATACGTTATAGTTAACTGCCGAATGTACTATGTGAAGTACAAAATGATCAACAAATAAAATAATAAATAAATTGAAATCAGTTAAAAATAACATCACTGGAGCCTCCCGTCTCAGTCTCAAGCACAGCACGTGTTATAAAAAGTGAGGAATTAGAGATTCTTTGTATCGTGATGTGTTTAGTCCCGTGAGCACTAATATTCGAATTTAACATAATGTATGATGTTTGGAGCAGCGCCCTCCGTGAGCGTATTTTGATACAAATTTTTTTAATAAATTTTATCGATGGCGATACAATAATCTATGAACGATACGAGAACTGATGGCCGATGGGGTCAAAAAGTTCTCGAATGACGTCCACGTACCGGGTGACGACGTCGGTAGGCCTCCAATAAGATGGAGCGACGACCTGGTAAAGATCGCGGGACCGCGGTGGATGCGGAAAGCACAAGACCGGTCTGAGTGGAGAGCCGCGGGAGAGGCAGCCGTTCAGCAGTGGACGTCTTTCGGCTGACATGATGATGATGATACGATGACGTTTCTATTTAACTACGTTACGTAGGATTCGTATATTTGTGTTCAGGCCTCTGCTCCGCCTTTTATCGCAGCTAATATAAATCGAAGCCTGGGTGTCCTATCACTTTGTCGCCAGTCATTTAGCAAATTTTCGTTTCACAACCAACGATTGACAAATGCATCATTCCTAAAATTATCTTTACACAACTACTGATTTCGCAAATAATTTATTTTGTCGAATAATAACTTAAAAAAAAAAATGAAAATAATCGATTTATTGATTATTTTTGTGTTTATTTTTATGAAACATTCATAGAATGAAATTCAATATACAATGACAATGCAAAGAAAAATCCGTTAAGCAGCTGGACTTGAACCAGCAACCTCGGTAATCCGTACCACGCTCCACCAATTAAGCTATACTTAACGTTGGTGTACCTAACGAATTTTTCAATGCCTTGTGTCATATTTTTATTTGGAAGATCTCTCCTCAGCGCCATCTATGAGTAGCTTAATCAAGCGGCTCACCCACTACGGAACTTCTACAGTTACGCATTAGTGGCAAGAGATGGAGCTATTTTCTGAATCAATGAAAATAATCGATTTATTGATTATTTTTGTGTTTATTTTTATGAAACATTCATAGAATGAAATTCAATATACAATGACAATGCAAAGAAAAATCCTTGATTAAGCTACTCATAGATGGCGCTGAGGAGAGATCTTCCAAATAAAAATATGACACAAGGCATTGAAAAATTCGTTAGGTACACCAACGTTAAGTATAGCTTAATTGGTGGAGCGTGGTACGGATTACCGAGGTTGCTGGTTCAAGTCCAGCTGCTTAACGGATTTTTCTTTGCATTGTCATTGTATATTGAATAATAACTTCACAAATTTTCATTTCGTATCGTATAATTTCTCAAATACTTAGGTCATTTTATAACGATATCAAATAGTCAACTAACGTATCACCTACCAACGTTTGGTATATTACTTTGTCACTGGTTTTATTTTATTTGAATGAAATATTTAATCGCCGTTACCTTTTAAAAGACTCAGCCCTTTTAAGGACTTTCGGGCGGACAGACAGACTTACTGACCGAGAGAATGAATAGGCTTACAATAGGTTTAGGTTAGGTTAGACTTACGTCAAGGCGCGAAGCGCCTCAAGTACGCGGAAAAGGAGCTCCGCGAAGCGGAGCTCCGTCGACAACGTCCAGAAATTGGGGTTGAGTATAATATTTTTCAACACATTTGTTCGAAAATTTTAGAAGTCCGGCTTAGAAGTCCAATTCAGAAATCAATAGGCAAGGAGCAATAAACTTACGGAGTTCGAGTATAAATTTTATACCTACCGCCCTGCATTTCGTTACGCAGAAAGTAATTTTTACGGAACAATGTTTACCAATTCACGTTTTGCAAAATAACCGATTTTAAAAACGATTTATTTGTGAATTTTATTTATTTATTTATGCTTGTCTATGACAGAAACGCAAATTAGCTGCATGTTAGTAGACGGGTATGACATTCAAAAATGAGGCTCCTGGCAAATGGTGATGTTAATGTCATGGGTAAGAATTTATGCCTTTATTCATAAACGTCACTCAGGCCTCTATTAGCTAAAATAGATTTTGTCTTCTTCTTACTAGCGGAAATGTCAATGTGACAAAAAGGGATAAACGAACTTTAACGGCAAGTGAGATTCAAAAATCGACCCCCAGTTCGCGGGTCGCTGTAACGTTTGATAAGGCCTATGTTACTTATATTATATTATTTACCTATTTAAGAAACAGTCTCTAATTTTTAAGAACTTTTGTATACGATGTTTTATGGCTTAATAAATTATTATTATTATTATATTAATTGTATATTTCACTTAGCTCGACGATTTGTCACAATTTTAGAATCAAAGGTAGGAAAGATGGATGGCATAGCGTATTTCAGATAAGATCGTAATTTACCTATTTCCATAACAATTGGTCGTTTTATTAGTGGCAATAATGGAATCTTACGGATGACACGCAAACCTTAATTGTGGCTTTTACGAGGGCTGCCTTTTAAGTTCTGTCGTTTGCAAACTTCCCGTGATTATTAAAAAAAAAAACTAGTATCATCATAAAATATTTAAAATATATAGTAATAATATAAAAGAATGACTCGGATCGGCCGAACCGTTTCAGTACAGCGGCGGTTCAAAGTTGACAAGTCAGTTGTGAAAATGGAAATTTCGAAAGAAAATTTACGCGCGATAATTTTTTACAACTTCAAAAGGGGTTTAACGCGTCTTCAGTGCTTTGAAGAGCTGACTACGGTTTTTAATAATAAAGCACCATGCATCCGGGACTGTGGAATTAGAATTTCTACGTGGGTGCTCTAGTCTTAGTGATAGGCACCGTTAAGGCCGACCAAAAACAGCTCATTGATGCAGATCATCAGCAGATCATTGATGCTGTACGGCAACTGATCGTCGAAGATCGCCATGCGATATACCGTGAGATAGAAGCTTAATTAAGCATTTCACGGACCAGTGTTCAAAATATTTTGCATGATCACTTAGGCGTAAAAAAATTGATCTCGCGCTGGATACCACATTTACTTAGTGAAGACCAAAAAATGGCTCGCGTTAGATGGTGTCGCAAAACTCTGCGGCAATTCAACCGAGGAGACTCTAAACACGTTTATGACATTATCAGTGGTGACGAATCTTGGATAAATGCCTACGATCCAGATTCTAAACAGCAGTCGACTGTTTGGGCGTTCCAAGATGAGCCAAAACCGACCAAAGTAATACGCTCACGGAGCACTTCGAAAAAATGGTCGCCACGTTTGTAGCGAAAAATGGCCACGTTGCCACCATTGTGCTCGAAGACCGTAAAACAGTTAATGCTGACTGGTATACCACTGTTTGTTTACCTGAAGTTATCGACGAGTTCCGAAAAAATAACCCGAGACGTGGTAAAGTACTGCACCACGATAATGCGAGCACGCACACCGCCCGGCAAACAATTGCGTTTTTAAAAGAGCAAAACGTCCAAGATCTGGAACACCCGCCGTACAGCCCAGACTTGAGCCCTAATGATTTCTTCACTTTTCCAAAAATCAAGCAACAACTTCGTAGTCAACGGTATCGGACGCCTGAAGAAGCGGCTGAGGCATACAAAACGCCCATTTTGGAGACCCCGACTTCGGACTGGAATAAATGTTTCGAAAACTGATTCGATCGAATGAAAAAGTGTATTACATATCACGGTGATTACTTTGAAAAACAATAAATACCATTTGACTCTTAAATTGTCTTTAGTGTTTCCAAACGACCAAACTTAAAAGGCAGCCCTCGTAGTGAGTGAACGGAAACGAAAGAACTAATTCAAAATAATTTAATAGTATTTTTATTACACGACATTAACTATAACTAACAAAAACGACATCAAAACCTAAGTACGAAATGAATTAGGGGCGTAACATATATTTTAGGAGTTTATGTTTAGTAGATACTTGCACTATAAGTTTCCTGTAACATAGATACCTAGTTGTACTTTTTATTTCTGTTGATATAACTGATTACCGACATATAGTGTTTGAATAAAAAAAGCCCGCTATGCACAAGATAAACCCGCATTTCACCGGTTTTTTTTCTGTACATTCTAAAATTCCGTCAATTCTGTAAATTCTAATAATGAAACTCAATTTGGTAAATTCTGTACTGTTATGAGACGTGGACCATGACGCAAAGAGACACGGGGAGACTGGAGGCGTTCGAGATGTGGTGCTGACGAAGGAAGGAGGGGATTGCTTGGACAAAGAGAGTCATCATGAGAGAGTCTTGCAGAGAGTTGGGGAGGGAAGAATTAATATGGTGGAGGAGAAAGAGGAAAAATTGAAATAAACCTGGTTTAAGCTTGACAGTTCCATACATTTTGACACAATTAAACTGGATTTAACATTAACACTAAAGCTAGATAATTTTTTTTTGCTGCAAGAGGACATTAAGAGAGGGAAAATGGTGAGCCATTAGTTACGACACGACGGTCTGATACTAAAAATCATAGAAGGAGAGATAGAAGAAAAGAGAGGAAGGGAAGGCCGAAGATGGAGTATTTATAAATCAAATAAAAAAGAGGATAGACGTTGTGTCGTATTAGTAATTGAAAGAACTCGCATTGGCAAGAACGGACGGGAGAGAACTACATTGAGAAGAGTGATAGTGTTTTGCGGGTGGTAGGACCTTGTACTAGGTCCATTCGGATCGCTACCACTATCTTACTCGCTAATCCTGCCGCTAAGCAGCAGTGCTTGCACTGTTGTGTTCCGGTGTGGAGAGTAAGACAGCCGGTGTAATTACGGGCACAAGAGGCATTTCATCTTAGCTCTCTAGGTTGACAACGCATCTGCAAACCCTCCGGGGTTGCGGGTGTCTATGGGCAGTGGTGATCACTTACCATCAGGTGACCCACTTGCTCGTTCACCTTCCTCGTCGTAAAAAAAAGTGATACCTACGCTTAAATAAGATGATGGAGATAATTTCACAGAGCCCTGTCCCGTCTGAAACCCTCTTTCAACTCGACCTATTTAGAGAGATTGCGTGCCGACCGGGCCCTTATTGGAACACATTTTTCTATATTTTATTCGATAAAATCGTAGAAGTGGTTTCTTTCGTCTTTATTAGTATTCGTGTCTGTTCATAATATTTTTATCACGATTTTTTGTTGACACGCGAAAGAATCCATTTTACGGTTCAATGCGATTTTGACAAATTAAAATAAGTCTCAAGCTCTTAAGTATCCGTTGCTTCATTTATCTATCTTTAAGAAACGAGCCTAAAATCTATACCTATCTCTAAAAGGGCCGTAATGTGTTGTTGGAGTCCACGATCCGTATGTAATTAAATTAGTTATCCACAAGTAGGTAATCCTACAATAAAAAAAACATACATACAGTGGAACGTAGAACCTCCACCTTTTTTGAAGTCAGTTAAAAATGCAACAACAACAAACATCAGCAACAACCTAAAACTCTTCTCACAAAGCCTAATAGAGTGGCACCAAAACAACCTCATATGTTATATCTTTTCCGACCCACCAATAAAAACAGCCCTCTACAGAATAAAAATAGCCCTCTACAGAATAAAAATAGCCCTCTACAGAAATCATATTTCACACAATGTATCCTGACACGCTTTTAGTTTTAGTCAGCAGTGCAAATGGACCCTGTCTATAGCGGTTTATATTTACAGTGAAACCTGGTTAAGTGAGACATCAAGGGACCTGCAATGTCGTTTCACTTATAGAGGTATTCCACTTACCCAGTGTCTCAGATATACAGGTATAAATAAATATCTGTCTCATTTACAGAGGGTTCCATTAATAGAGGTGAGAATACAGGTTATTTCAGTTATACAGGTGCGATCATTAAATAAAATAACGTGTTATATATGTAAATGAGTTTTAATAAAAAAAAAATTGTACTTAAAGGTAATCATACAAATGTAATCAACAAAAATGTATCAATTACATATAAAAATCTGTCATTTTAGTTTGTCGTTTGGAATAAATATCTGTATGATAGTAAAGCGAAACTAAAACTGAAGGTATGTAATTGAAGCTCAAAATTACTTACGTACTTGGAATTACGTGTGGAATTTGTGGGTAGAATAAGAATGAGTAAACAAACAATGTTATCTCAGTTACAGAGGTTTATGCATATAAAATTTGCTCGCTGTCTCAGTTATAGAGGTAACTATGATGATAAATCGAAAGAACAAATCCCAGATATAGAGGCTTACCTTGTCCCGCTAACAGAGGTAATTCAGTGCCAAAGTGTTGGGACCTCAGCATTGGTTCCAGTTATGGAGGTTTCTCACTTATCCAGGTCCCACTTAACCAAGTTTCACTGTACAATATTTGGACATGTTTCGCTGAAAAACAAGGTGGACACTAGACGCTCTGGAATCTAGTGTAATCGTCGGCCAAAAAATACGTCTCGAACGTGACTAAATTAAATAGTATGAGAATTGTATGTTGTCGATACGTGCCACTGGAGGCTGGCAATTTGCCCATAGTAATTCAGACACTAACGCAAACGCCATCGAGACATATTCTAGACAGCTCTGATCAAAATCGCTGGAAGCCATTGACTGCGGGTAGCACAAGATCGATCGTCGTGGAGATCCTTGGGGAAGGCCTATGTCCAGCAGTGGACATCGTCCGGCTGATTATGATGCCTTGCGTGGCTTGGACTATAAGCGATCCTTTTTCAAAGAGTACCTACCTTGCGTTAGATGCGATGACAGACCCGGCACAGGTCATAGGATCACCCTTTAGTCGGCAATAAAGTGTGTGATGTGTTTTGTTTGCTGTTTAAATTATTTCGAAGCCCAACTGTAACTCTTGCTTCCATTTTGTCACACGTCATTCCAATTCATTCCGTTTCGTTTAACAAAAGTAGTCATTTTAAAGTTTTAATGAGATTTTACTTCGGACTCTCGGTCGGCATAGTGAAGCGAAGCAAAACCGCGGTAATGCGGTCCTGTTCAATTTGTAAATGACGAGTCGTGAAATGAGTACAAGTTTATTTTGAGAGTTTATTTGGTCAAAAAAATGTTTGAATTTTTACGTTTTTATCTGGTACCTCTTGCGTGGGAAGTAAAAAAATGCTGCACTCAAGTCTCTTTTATTAACCGACTTCTTTTAATAAGTACTACTAATTTAGAAAATAAATATAATAGCCTGTTACAAGATAGCGTTCCGGCTTACAAAAGATTAAGCATGCTAAGGCATAATTATCAGAGGCATGTCTTAAATTTAGCAGCTATTACCCCTCTTTTCTAACAGTTAATAACCCTCTGTTTTGGTTGCAGTTAAGTGAAAATAGGAGTCGTGTGATGATTTGTAAAACTTCTTTACGGGACGTCAACAAAAATACATTTTCAATATCTCAAAAGCGGTTAAACTGATTTTGAACAAAACTTAGCTTAAAACCATTTCAATAAAACTAGCTTTCGTTAAAAAAAACCCACGTCTTACAGTCAAACATACAGATATTAGATATGAGATAATTATGGACATAAGATTGTTTTTTCTTGGCCTGCGAAAAAACTGTTTGCACTATAATTTATTGAATCAGGCGTTATTTTGCGGAGGTGAACTAAAAACAATTACTTTGCTCACCCTCGACAACAAGTGAAAAATAGTTACTTCTGTGTGGCAAATGTAGGTATGTTTCCATTCAACACCTCCGCCTCCACTGCTGTCGTTCGACCAAACTAAGACTGACTGACGCTCGATTAGTGATCCTTTTTTACAAATTAGTGGTCTTTTGGTTCGGACGTTTTCAAGCGCTAACCCGAAGTCCATGGTTTTAGTAAGTCAATGTCAATGGTAATGAAAATAGATCCTACCCCATAAGAAAAATATATTTAAACATTGCCACTTCAAATACTATGTACGAGTCTCTACTCGACTTGTTATGATTACCAGTCGCAATTGGATATTTGCTTCGATATTCAATAAAAAGTAAATCTACTTTGCGTAATAATATGAAATTTCATATTTCATTTGTTGAACAGGAAAACTTAAGGACGTAAATAAATAACAGACGAGTGCGTGTAATCAGGGTTCCGACGGCAGTGAAAAAATAAAATTAATAATTTGTCTTTATTATTAATATTATTATGAACTAAAAATTGACCCTTTGAACGCCAACGACGCATACAAAAGTTGTCATCCGCACGCCAAGATGACATAAAGTCAACGCGGACTTAAACCTTAAGCATACGTCGTATACGAGTATGATAAACTACAAAATAATATTTTAAGTACGCAAATAAATGTTAATTCGTAGATAAAAATAGATTATTTACTTAAATTAAATAATTTTGTGCCATCTTAATCTAAAATATTTTATTTATTCACAATAATTCGTTCATTGCTTTTAGGCAGGAAAAGACTTAGCCGAGATGAAAAAAAATATAATTATAACGTAAAAAACACGAGTGCGGTATTATGAACTTTAACACTATGCAATAAGATTCAGCAAGTGTGTTGAAAAGGTAATGTATGCAACTCTACATAATTAGGCCTTAAAACACTCGTGTTTTAAGGACCCTCATTATGTAACGTTATGTAATTACTATTCTACGATACGAAGTGCAATAATGAAAAAATACTGCAAGTCAGCAACTTGCACCGAACAGTCATTATGAAAACTAACATTTGTATCGGTGAAATAGGCTGACCTTTCCGGGTTACCATAAAATGAAAGCTCACACTGTCATACACCTGTCAATCTAAATTGAAAATATTCACGGAACCCCAAAGGGTGCCATAGTGTGATATGGGGTCCGCATCTCGGCGATAAATTGTAGCGAGATATTCGATGGCAATGTATTTCAGGCGGAGGAACGAATAATTTGGTTATTTATTGAACCGATATACCTATAGTATGTCCGTACGTACATACTATAGGTATGCGTTAGCGTTAGGTATAGGTTAGCGTAAAATGTAAAAAGAGGGGTGCTTAAACTTGACGTGTGTATATATATATCTATGTGCGTGTCTGTGGCATCGTAGCTCGGAAACGGAGAGACCGATTTGGATGCGACTAGTTTAAGCTAGGTTGAGTGATAGGTTATTAAGACTTAATTTAATGTAATTTGTTATTGTAATACACTAATTGCATGGGTTCATTTGATGCCTAAATAAAGACATTTATTATTATTATTATTAACCAGGAGACGAGGGAGACGAGCTGTCGGTAGGCCTCCAACAAGATGTAGCGACGAGGTAAAGATCACGGGACCTCGTTGGATGCGGAGAGTACAAGACCGGGCTGAGTGGAGAGCCTTGGGGGAGGCCGCCGGCCAGCAGTGGACGTCGTTCGGCTGACATGATGATGATGATTAATCAGGATGGTCCTTAGCTAAGTTTCGCCACTGTCGATTGATTCGTTTTTGGGATATCGAACTTTGAAATTAATATATCAGGGGTTTCTTTTTACTTTTCCAAGCTGAATAGATTTGGGTAAAACCCTTACTAACGCGTTAACGACGTCATCGGTCAGGCTATAAAAATCAGAGACATTCCCACCCCCACCCGCTAAGGGCACAAAAGGGTGGTGGAAGTTTGTATGGGAAAAGGTGATTTTTAAAGTTAATGTCATGAAAGTAAGTGATTATACATTTCAATAAAAAATACACAAACTATATGCTGACGCGTTTTGAACGCTCTACTAGCCCATTCTCAAGGAACCAAAACGTGTTATCGCTGGTCAATAACAAAATAGTAAAACCGACTTCAAAAAAAAACCTTAGAAAAAAAACCAGTAATATGAAGTCGGTGCTTCATTCAAAGAATATTCCGCTCGCACCGCACCGACTTTATATTTCTGCTGCTTAGTGCTAGGCCATAAAACTTTAGGCTTTAGTTTCAGTTGTCCGAAATAAATGCATTTTATTTTAGGTTTTTTTTCGAAGGTTTTTTTTTGAAGGCGGTTTTTCTTTTTTGTAAGATTTTTATTTCACAATTTTACGTTGATTTAATATTTTCAGAATTATCCTCCAACTCCTTACCGTTAAGGAGTTGTACGTTCCATCATCAGCTCATCAACATGAGATGATGACTACCAGACTAAATACTTGAATAGCCTTAGAAAATATATGAAACACATAATAAGTGTCTATAAAATTTGAGGGTTGCCCTCATTTCCCTGGGATCCCATCATCAAATCATGACTTGGTGACAATGGGACCACCCCAAAAGTATACCCTTTCGAATAATGATTTAACATTTTAAGAATTATCCTCCAACTCCTAACCGTTAAGGAGTTGTACCTTCCATCATCAGCTCATCAACATGAGATGATGACTACCAGACGCAAATACTTGAATAGCTTTAGAAATGATATGAAGCATATAATACGTGCCTATAAAATTTGAGGGTTGCCCTCGATTTCCCTGGGATCCCATCATCAGATCATGACTTGGTGACAACGGGACCACCTCAGAGTATACCCTTTCGAATAAAAAAAGAATTTTGAAAATCGGTCTACAATTGACGGAGTAATCGATGTACATACATAAAAAAAAAATACATACAGTGGAACGTAGAACCTCCTCCTTTTTTTGAAGTCGGTTAACAAATGAATTGTTTTTAATCCCCCTTAATGTTATTTGTTTGTCCTGTGTATGGGCGCATCTGTGTACCAGTCTGTGGCATCGTAGCTCCTAAACGGATGATCGGATTTGGACACGGCTTTTTTTAATCGAAAGCTAGGTTAATACTGAGGTGAGGCGTGGTGACGGAAGGGAAATAAAAACGTGCTGTCTGTTTGAGATGGTATTTAATACTACTCACGAAACCCAACTTACATGCAATAATATATAACATAGACATTATAGATATATGAACCCACCACAATACAATATAACTCTTTATTGAACATCACATAACAAGCAACATAGACAAAGCCACAAAGAAAATACCCACAAGGTAGAAATGGTAGCAATCTAGACGGTTCTTAAAGTTTCACAAAACCGTTTCAGTTCAGCCGTTTTTAGGGTTTTCCGTGCCTCAAAAGGAAAAAACGGCACCCTTATAGGATCACTTTGTTTGTCAAGACCCTTTTTCTCTGGAACGCGTGGAGGCAGCATGCTGAAATTAATATCAAATACTCAAGCTTGCGGTCCCTTGAAGCTGTGAAAAAATCAACCTTCTAGTCAACGCAATCAAAAGATACGGTCATTAAAAAAAGTCGTTTCCGTACAAATTGCCGTACTTTGAAAACCTAAAGGGTACGTCCAGTTGTCCTAGAAACTTGAAATTTGGTATGAAGGTAGCTCTTATAGCATAACCACTCCGAAAAGTCTCAAAATCTTAAATTTTTATGTCTGTCTGTAGATTTTGTGACCAATATAAGTTGACCCCACACTGCGTACATTTTGCTTAGGAGCAGGGCTCTGCTAACACTGGACTTTTTAAAACACTGGGGAAAAGCGTTAAAATCTTTTTACGAAACCCTCGTGCGCGAGTCCGACTTGGCCGGTTTTGAGATATTGAACTTCGAAATGAAAATGTCGAGAGTTTCCTATTTTTTATCAATTCGATTATTACGACGACCGGATAGCCTAGTGGTTAAAGACTCTGAATATGAAGCTTGAGGTACCGCGTTCGATTCCCGGTCGGGGCACATTATTTGATAGAAACACGATAGTTAGTTGTTGCAATACAGACTAACTTTATTTTTAATACCACACATAACATAACTTTACTTAAACTAATAATAGGTGGCGCTAGTAGCAACTAAATAAATATATTTTGATATCATATTTTAACATTATTTGTATGATGAATACGAATGTTTAATTTCGGGTCTTGGATGTTTAATATGTATCTTTCTTCTTGTAGGCTTTGTCTAGTTTTTGGGACTAGGTCAATTGGTGTCAATTGTCCCATGATATTTATTTATTATTATTCATTTTAATTCTTAGTACTTCCCACACCTCTGTCGGGTTTATCTTCAACTCTACGCGAACTGAGGCGGAAATATTTTCATAGTAAACTCTGAGTTTTCTAAAATAATTATTTCGTTGATATCGAAACGCTTGAACACGTAGGGAAACACGTCGATCTTTTGGAAATCACAATTTAATAATCTTTTCATCAGTTTGGCGTTTACATGGACACTGACATTTTTGTTTGTAAAATAGAAACGCATAGAAAAATACGTAAAATTTAAAAGTAAATTCATAAAAAGGTTGGTTGGCCAGTCGGCAACAGAAGATATGGTCCGGAAAGTAACGTCCTATTAAATTTATTAGTCTTCTAACTTATAAGGACTAGACATAGACACTCATCATAATGAACACAAGCCTCCACGGTCCCGTTTACTTTCGCTAAGCATTTGTTTGACTCATCACTCATCCGCTGGAAACCCAAGAGTGTCATAACGCACACGAAAATACCAAACAAACATTAATACTCCGAACACTCTGGAGACCACAAACAATGCCAAACTGAACCTTAGAACACAGAGGAATGGAGATGTTAACACGCGATTTCCCCTCTGCCAAAAATCTAACATTAGGTCTGCTATGCATTGATGTACCAAATATTGAATGTTTAAAGTCGATGCTGCTATGTTATTCTGTAAAGTATCCGTCTTGCGTTCACGGCTGTCAGCGCTGACAAACCAAATCGGTATTCACTAAGCACCGAAAAGTGACACTACCGGGCGACACTGCGTTCGAGGCCTACGGAATGCCCGGCGACGAGATTTTGACAGTTTTCTATGAAATTGGTATTCTGTGACAAAATTTCGCCTACTAACTCGCCCGCTGTCTCGATTCAAATTGTCAAATTGAAAATGTACGATTCCAAAGGCAAGAAGCAGTGTTGCCACAGTCTTATAAAAAAGGCTAAGTTGGGGCAATTGCCTTTCTATCTTACTTAACTAGTCTACTAATAATTAAGTCTGTGCAAAATTCACAGAGTCTGTGGATTGTGTGCGTGTTTTCGGCATTTGTGTGACAGTTTTGTTTTAGTGTGAGTTTGTAGGAACGTAACAAATTTTGACATGAGCGTAGACGTGTGCTGTACGTGTGTTCCTCGTCCCCCTCGAAAAGTGGCAGAAAAATTGTAGGGCATAGATAAGCCAAAGGCGCCTCCCGTCTGTCTGCATTTTGAACGGAACAGACAAGACACTTCGTTGTTTATTAAAGAGGGATGTTACAAGATTCACGTTGTATCTATGTACCTGCCTATAGCATCATAACTCCTAAACCGATCCTATCCGAACCGATTTAGACGCGTTTTTTTTAATCGAAAGCTAGTATTATCGTTTTAGCCGTTCTTCGACTTTGAAATGAAGGGAAAATTGAAGTTAATAATAATTTTGGGGCGGTTGTTTAAGGTCCCTCTAGATCGGTGAAAACAATGGGTGGAATTTTTCTTATATTATTTATTAATGATTTATTGATAGAACTGTATAATTTACATGTTATAGTTGAAGCCTCCTAGTAGGTAAATAGATTACCAGGAAATAGAATAGCAGGAGACCCCGCTCTTCCAAAAATAGAACATTTGTCAGGTTACAGTCTACATTAGAAGTGTCTGTGCGTGTGTGTGTGTGTGTGTGGGGGGGGGGGGGGGGGGTATACACATGTAAGTGTTTAAGTTGACATTAGAATAGAAGTACAGATACAAATTATCAAATTTTAGAATTAATTAATTACTTATACCATTATACATAAACGTCACCTATGTCTTATGGTAAAACTATTCAGATAGAACAAATAGTTGGTGTCTTCCCATAGCTTCCATTATCCGTTGCTGATGAAATTGCAATGTAAAATGGAATTCTATCGATAAATAAAAATACACTGATAACTGTATACACACTTCTACAGACATAATAATTGCTAGGTACCTCATCATCATCTTATTTAAGAGTGTTACTCTTATCGATGCAGTTGCCTCCAGTCCGTTCTTTCCAGTGCAAGTTCCCCTCCTGATACGACACAACGTCTGTCTTCTTTTTTATTTGATCTAAATACTCTATCCGCGGCCTTCCCCTTCCTCTCTTCCCTTCTTTCTTTCCTAGGTACCTATTGCTTCCTAAATTAAATTTGGTGTAAATTTTTATTAGAAGATTTATAACTACCTAGGTAATTAGGCCGGTGTCGTGTCGTATCATGAGGTCAAGGAGCTGGCTCATAGGAGAGATGATTGGAAGACACTCCACCGACAAGAATATAAATAAATAAATAAATACCATGGGACAAATTGACACCAATTGACCTAGTCCCAAACTAGGCAAAGCCTGTACTATGGGTACTAGACAACGGATAAACATACTTATATCGAGTCTTTGTAACTCTTAAGTTTGATGATGAGGTAATTAGTAGGTAAGTACCATTGGATTTTAATATTTTTAAAAGTTCTAGCGTTTTCTCTTTCATGTAACGGACATTTTGTTAACTGTTGTAAAGCTTACTACACCTGCACCGGTGTAATTACGGGCACAAGAGGCATTTCATCTTAGCTCTCTAGGTTGGCAACACATCTGTAAACCCTCCGGGGTTGCGGGTGTCTATGGGCAATGGTGATAACTTACCATCAGGTGACCCACTTGCTCGTTTGCCTTCCTCGTTGTATAAAAAAAAAAAAAAGCTACCTGTAATTAATTTAAAATGTCACAAACATCTTCGGATTTTGCGACACGCGCTCAGGGCGTCTACAAACAAATGAAAACAAACTTCCAATTTATAATTACTTCAATTAAGTATTGTGTTTCGGATTAGAAAACTCGCGATGCAAATTTGTTGGAGTTTTTATAAATAACGAAAGCTTTACGAGAATTGACGACCGAATAGCCTAGTGGTTAGAGACCCTGAGTATGAAGCTTGAGGTCCGGGGTTCGAATCCCGGTCGGGGCAGATGTTTGTATGATGAATACGAATATTTGTTCTCGGGCTTGGATGTTTAATATGTATATAAGTGTGTATTTATCCATAATAGTATGTTTATCCGTTGTCTAAATAAATAAATATCACGGGACAACTTGACACCAATTGACCTAGTCCCAAACTAGGCAAAGCCTGTACTATGGGTACTAGACAACGGATAAACATACATATATAGATAAATACATACTTATATACATATTAAACATCCAAGACCGAGAGCAAACATTCGTATTCATCGTACAAACATCTGCCCCGACCGGGATTTGAACCCGGGACCTCAAGCTTCATAGTCAGGGTCTCTAACCACTAGGCTATTCGGTCGTCATTATTTAACTTTGTTTTTGATCACGCTTTTGAATGGTGAAGAGTTTTAAAGTTTAAAGTGGGGTGAACGTCCCGATGGTTGACACCTTGATTCTAATAATTGGCACCCTGCTTGTCGTCTTTATTGCTATGAATTAATAACCTAACCAACTTTGATAAGTTGAAAAACTCCCGACATTGTCATTTCAAAGTTCAATATTTCAAAAACTGGTGAACCGATTTTAATGAAACTTAGCTAAGAAGTAAGAACCATCTCAATTAAAACTAGCTTTCGATTGAAAAAAAAACAGCATAGAAATCGGTTCATCCGTTTGGGAGCTATGATGCCACAGAAGATACACAGATACACAGGTCAAACTTATAACACCCCTCTTTTTTTCGTCGGGGGTTAAAAATGATGGTTCAGTGTTGGGCACTGGGATCTTTAACTGATTGACAGAATAAGCATTTTCTAACATTAGGCAATAAGAGATTTTTATGTAGCTACTAACAAAATGGATAAATTATGGTCTGAATATTATTTTATTGGTTATTATTATAAGGTTCATGGCCCAGTTGGTAATCCTTGCTAATTACCATTTGACAACAAATTGATCCCATAAGGGTTTCGGTTTTCTCTTTGAGGTACGGAACCTAAAAAATAATATTATAAAAACTTTGAGTCACGTTTCTTCTTCATCGAATAAGCATTTTTTAAGCTCTAGGTACATAAACTTCCGCAGGACACAAGAAAGCTCCCAAAGCCCTTTTCAAATGATATAAATCAATTCAGAATGGGGGGATTCGCTTCATCATAATTTGGGGGATTGGGGGGATATTCCCTAGCAGCTGGATCCCGGGGAATTTGCTCGAGCCTAAGATCTTAACTTTTTTCAGAAATTATTTACTGTTTGCCCATTAAATACATTGTCTCTTTGTGTTATCTACTGCATTAATGTATGTAGTAGTCTGGCTACTTAAAGTTGACCTTGCAAAAAGGCGGCAATTTCGAAAAATCTTGAGTTGGCAACACTTTGTGTACAATGGATTTATAATTTTGATACTTTTACATTTTCAATTTCATTTAATTAGTAAGATGATTTGTTTTTAATACAGTCAACTTGCGAGAACCTCCTCTGGAAATCAAGCAAACTTTAATAGTAAAAGGTGACTCCAGAGATAAAATAAATTGATTGCGAATTCTTACTGTTATTTTTTTATTATTAAAAACTGATCAGTGGTTGATCCCTGTCTCACCTGAGCCGTGTTTTATAAAGTTACAAGTTGTAATTTAAAAGCGGAAGTCTCTTTCTAACAAAACGTGATAGCATACTTCCGCTTGTAAATTGCCACTTGTAGCTTTATAAATCACGGACCTGATGGTAAGTGAAGACGAAGCCAAAAGCGTAGACCGCTGGTTCAGTAAGGACAAGGAATCAGGTAACCAGATGTCACGCCGGATCACGACCAAGATCGTTTGTCAGCATTACTCAACTATGACATTTGCCGTAACGTTGCCGTCTAAATATCAACTAGGGTCAACTCTCGATAGCCAGACTCTAAGATTAGGTGACCCTCG
Organism: Clepsis dumicolana; assembly: GCA_963691665.1. Classification (NCBI taxonomy): domain Eukaryota; kingdom Metazoa; phylum Arthropoda; class Insecta; order Lepidoptera; family Tortricidae; genus Clepsis; species Clepsis dumicolana. Next base: position 13,575,222 of record OY829520.1, on the reverse strand, counting down.
ACTGAAAATCAAATTGAAAAAGTTTATTTGGGTTTTTAACAGGGTTTATACAGACGAAATTCGAGCCTCCTATTAAGCAAAAATATGTTTGTGTCAGGAGACACCGCTCCTCCATAACAAAAAACTGGAAGTACCCTTTAGGTTTTCACAGTACGGCAATTTGTATGGAAACAACCTTTTTAATGACTGCATCTTTTGATTGCGTTGACTTAGGAGTTCGATTTTTTCACAGCTTAAAGGGACTACAGGCTTGAATATTTAATATTAATTTCAGCCTGTTACCTCCACGCGTTCCAGAGAAAAAGGGTCTTGACAGACAGACAGACGGACAACAAAGTGATCCTATAAGGGTTCCGTTTTTTCCTTCTGAGGTACGAAACCCTAAAAAACAACTGCTGATAGGTACCCAGCGTTCTAATATTTTTGCTACTAACTACGCCGGTGCTACGGTTTTTAAGCCACAAAGCGTTGGCAACAAAATTGCGAAAGGTAAATAAATTAGAGTCGACAACGCTGGTAATACCGGAATGCATTTTTAAGCCGGTTCTCCCTTGCTCCAGGCCACCCCAACTCCGAACTTCGAACTTCGAAGTCCGTATCTGCATCACAAGTAAGTCGTAAATGTTCAAGTCGCTGTGTATTTTCTGGCACTACATCATAAGCATAATTTACTTTGACTTGTGACATACACCAATGTATGTTTAATGCTTAACATTATTAATTACCATACCTTTTTATAATATTTTGAATAAGTAATATACGTCTTCGGTGCGAATTCTGAACGAATTTTTTTTTACGAAAAGCCGCGTTATTTGTGACAACACTGCAACGTGAAGTTAACCGATATTTAATAGGTGTCACCACTAAAACGACGTTTCTTAGTAGAAGCAGTGTCTATACGATGTCGCGTTCCTTTGAAATAATAAGCCTGCTGCCTGCTGTCTCTGTACCATTCATTTGGTATGACATTTAGACCTCTGGCTAACACAATTGCGCCATCTAAATTCGTTTTTTCTTTCATTTCATAGATGGCGCTATTGTGTTAGCCAGAGGTCTAAGTGTCATACAAAATTAATGGTACAGAGACCTCTCAATAGTGAAGCTAGCTACAGCAGGCTCATTATTTTACAGGAACGCGACATTGTATAGCCATTGGCAGTCCTCTTGGTTTTATCGTCCTTGGTAGAAGTACTCAAGGTGGGGCGAGGAAGGCACGAAATGTTCAAGGTTATCCTCTCAGGGAAGCCTCTTAACACGAAAGCGAGAGGAAAGGTCGCACACGAACTTCGAATTTCGGACTTCGGAGTAGGGGCTCTGGTCTAGTTGCAGCGCGGAAACCCGCTTCGCTTAAAACTGTGTCATTTTCATAACGGAATTCACAGGGGAACTAAATGAGTTAACTGGGATTAGAAGTATACTGTGTAAAAGGCCGAGTGGAAAGTAGGAGGTAAAATTTTTGAGTATGTCGCTCTTTCGAAGAACCAATATTTAAGGTATCAAGTATTGAAATATTGTGCCCTTAGTGTAGGTAATCAAAAAGCACAAAATACGTCTCGATCGCGTTTGCGTTAAAGTGTCAAATAGTAAGAGATTTGTCAAACGTGAACGCGATCGAGACGTATTTCTTGGCCTGCACCTGTAGCACGGCGCGCCATTTTGTCGCTTGTCGCGCAGTGCGTCCCTTTCATACTGATGGAATCAGTGAAGGACGCACTGAGCGACAAGCGACAAAATGGCGCGCGTGCTAGCTCCCCTGACCCACCGTAGAACGTTCCTACAATAAATGTCATAATGATTTTCATGCCAGGCAATGATATGTCACCATGATACTTTCTACGATTCAACAGGTTCCACAGTGGGGTCAAGACTAATTTGGTTCGACAGTACACATATACGAGTGTCTATATAAATTGATAAAACCTGCGAAATTGCAGACGGTTCCAAGTGGCTACTAGTATATAACACAGGGCAACTTTTATCCCGGAAAGTTTGCATTGTTCCCGCGGGATAACGATAACTGAATTCTTCACAGTTGTAATAGAATAAAACAAAGGAAATGTGCCTGATTTAAAGAGTTATAGACCCAAAAAGAATACTAACTTATACCTATAAAACAGTACCGTGACTGACTGACTGACTGACCTGACACAGCCTAAACCATTGGACCTAGCGACTTCAAATTTGGCAAACATATACCTTGAGTATCCTAGAGGTGTACTAAGGAGTGATTTTCGAAATTCCCACGGGATAGGGAAGTAGCCCATTTTGAAATATTTCACGGGGCAAAGCTGCGGGGCATAAACTAGTTAGAAATTAAAAGGAAACATAGTCTGTGCAGTCTCTTCGGAGTGAGCGGTGTAAGTGTAATGTCGTAATGTGACTGACATTGAGTCTTCTTCTGACACTTTCAAATTCCAATATCAGTGCATAGTGAAATCTTTGACCTCGGTTCCCAGTCGGAGTGATGACGGCGGGTCACAAAGCGTCGAGGAATCCCAAGATATTCAATTTCCTCCCTAAAGAGCGCCCTTTGTCTGTTGAACTCCGCAGAAAAGTTAGAACCAGTACGATTCGGAAGGCAGTATTGTAGCGAGAGCAAATACAATAAAACGGAGGCCAATATCTACACGATGCCGCGTTTCTTTTAAATAGTAAGCCAGTCTGGCTAGCACGACTGGCCGCGACTTTGTTTGTCGCACGAGACTGTATTGCCCGTCCCGTTGCATTCTGAGCTACAGAAAAGGAATGGCAGTTGTTCTTGCGCGAGATAGAAGTTGCACTTTGAGTTGCGCTAGACCTACTGATATAGCTCATCGTCATGTCAACCGAAAGACGTCCACTGCTGGACATAGGCCTCCCCCAAGGCTCTTCACTCAGACCGGTCTTGTGCTTTCCGCATCCACCGCTGATGTAGCTATTTTCACTATAAAGAGATCTCAGTAGGTACCTTTCATTACGTATAGGTATACGAAGGTGTACTTAAGTGTAGGTACACTTAAGAACACGTTTTTTCTTTGAGTTCATAGCCGCGAATGTGCTACGGAGCTCCAGCAAGCGACTCTTCTTAGTGAATAAGGGAATCTAATCTATTCTTATGATTAGATTTGGTATACTCGTACCCACATGATACCAAACGATCCTAGAAAAGATCTATTGCAGACTTTTTGGACGTACCTAATTATAATCAGAACATTGGCCCATACATGGCTTCACACTGTTGATGTTGTTGTCCTATGCGTTATATGAATATTTTCCTTTCTTTCTTCTTTTCTGTTTTAAAATTAGAACCGTTTCCTCATGGAAAACAAGTGCAACCCGGGATCTCCAATATCTGTACAGCCAGCCATTCAAAATAACCTATACACAGACTTTACTGCCAGTCACATGAGGTCAATGTTTAGATATTTATGAGCGTTTGGCTGTTCAGATATTGGAGAACTCGACTGTACACGTAGGTACTGTTTCATGTACCACTGTGGCAAGCTTTTAATCGTGTTACTAGAACTTAACTAATAGGCGGCCGACCCGGAACGTGAGGGCAACAAGCAGCTGAGAAGCAACCCGTCAGTTCGTCTCTAATGGCGGATGAATGAAGTTACACAGTGTAAGTCACAGAACTAATGAAAAGAGGCTAGAAATGTTATAGTTCCTATTTTCTTCCAGAGCCAGCCAGCAAGAATAAAGTAAGACAGCCGAGGAAATCACAAGCACAAGTGGAACTTCTTCTTAGCCCTCTAGGTTGGCAACGCATTTGCAAACCGGGGTTGCGGCTGTCTATGGGCAGTAGTGATCACTTACCATGGACTTTGGTTCTAGTACAAAATTCACGAAAAATGCGTCCCAGTACAACACAGCAGATGACGGCCATACGTCATAGCGCTGTCGTTCGACCAAACTAAGACTGGCTGACGCTCGATTAGTGGTCATTTTTGCAAATTAGTGGTCTTTTGGTTCGGACGTTTTCAAGCGCTAACCCGAAGTCCATGGTGTTAGTAAGTCAATGCCATCAGGTGTTCCACTTGCTCGTTTGCCTACATTATCGTATAAAGAAAAAAACATGAACGGCGGAATGTAAAAGCTTCCATAGAAACAACGCATTGGCCAATAAGAAGCTCGAATGGGGCGTATTCCGTTCGCTACTGAGCATATTACATTCCAGCCACATTCCACAGCATTGTATTACTATACTATTTGTCAGCCTCACCATACATTAGGGTCAGTCATTATGCCGTTCTACAATCTACATACTAGACGGGTAAAATGAAGTAAAAATGTTTATGCCCTGAATATGGGTTCATAAAGTTGACAAATAGATTAAATAAATAAATATCATGGGACAATTGACACTAATTGACATAGTCCTAAGCTAGTACTAGGCAACGCATAATCATACTTATGTATTTTATTTAACATCCAAATCTCGAGAGCAAACATTCGTATTCACCATACAAAATATCTGCCCCGACTGCGGATCGAACCCGGGACCTCAAGCTTCATAGTCTATGTAGATAAGTACCCCATAGTCGGGCCAGTGTAGGGTTCCTTAAACGTTACTGCAAAGACATGCAGTACCGATGAAAAGGGCGTATCTTCATGGAACTTACGTCCTTTTGTTGAGAAGCGCAGTTTTTCTGCAATAACTCAAAAACGGTAAACAATCTATGCAACTTTCGGAGCGATTATTTCCGAAAATATTCGCTTAGTCAAAAAAAATCTTAGGAACCTCGAAGTGTTTTAAAGAGCTGTCGAAATATGTGCCACACGTTGATGTTTGCTGACAATTTTTTTTGTAAAATGCCCCCTGTAAAATGCCTGTGACATACGGACGGATGGACGGACATGACGAAACCACAAGGGTTCCGTTTTTGCCATTTTAGATAGATAGATAAGATAGATAAAGTCTTTATTTTTCACAACACAGGAAACACACAAACATGTATGAAACAGTGCAATTAGGTACACTTGGTATACAAAAATGAACAGAGAATACAAAACAGCAAGAAAAACTGGAAACAGTAAAAAAGAGAAAGAAAGACGAATAACAATGTTGTTCAAAAGTATTTTGCCTACGGAACCCTAAAAACACTCGCTTCTGGCTACTTACTCTGGCTGTTTACTTTTAACTGTTCTACCTTTGATCGCGATTTTGTGCATTTTCCCATATGAAATTGTGATTGTTTGGTTTTCGGATTTAGCCTTTGACTATCGGTAGTCAAGTACAAGCTCCGAAAACGAAGCTTACATTGTTATATTCTCCAAATATTATACTTTTTCTTTATTTGTTTATTACTCGTTACATATAAAATCATCGACTTCTTTTAACCCCCAACCTAAAAAGGGGGGTGTTATAAGTTTGACATGTGTATCTGTCTCTGGCATCATAGCTCCCAAACGGTTCGACCGATTTCAATGCGGTTCTTAGCTAAGTTTCATTAAAACCGGTTGACCCGTTTTTGAAATATTAAACTTTGAAATGACAATGTCGGGAGTTTTTAAACTTTTCGAAGTTGGTTAGGTTATGAATTGTAAGAAGTTTTGTTTGAGTTTTGTCTTTTAAAATTATATAACAGAACTATATTGAAAGAGAGTTCATCAATTCATATGGGAACCGAACGTGTAACATTTTGCGTCGGCATTTTGACATCACGAGTTTAATTTAGTGCGAAAATACCTCGATTTCTTATCAGCTCCAACTTTTTGGGGGGTGTTTGAACAGTCAATCGTCTAATCACTCTTTTTTTAAAACGATATTTTAATCTCAAAATCTGGACCACTCAATAGACTATAAGTTACCACTCAGTTACAGATATAAACAATAATGTAACTTGTCTTTTTTATCACTTTAAAAAAAGATGTAAGTATACGAAAATTATATGGATAATTACATCGTTCCAAACTTTCAATTCGAGATAACTCAAGAAGCTGTTAAGGCGACTAGACATGTTCTTTCCATGTGGGTACATATGCTAAAGATGTTTAAAATTACGTAGTATTCATACCCCACCAATGCCGGTGATGGTTAAATTCATCATCATCATCATGTCAGCCGATTGACGTCCTCTGCTGGACATAGGCCTCCCCAGGGCTCTCCACTCAGACCAGTCTTGTGCTTTCCGCATCCACCGCGGTCCCGCGATCTTTACCAGGTCGTTGCTCCATCTTGTTGGAGCTCCGTCTCCCGGTCCGCGGACGCCATTCGAGAACCTTCTGACCCCATCGGCCATCAGTCCTGCGAGCAATGTGCCCCGCCCACTGCCACTTAAGTTCCGCAATTGCCGCAGTTGACGGCCGAATAGCCTAGTGGTTAGAGACCCTGACTATGAAGCTTGAGGTCCCGGGTTCAAATCCCGGTCGAGGCAGATGTTTGTATGATGAATACGAATGTGTGTTCTCGGGTCTTGGATGTTTAATATGTATGTAATTATGTATTTATCTATATAAGTATGTTTATCCATTGTCTGGTACCCATAGTACAGGCTTTGCCTAGTTTGGGACTAGGTCAATTGGTGTCAAATTGTCCATGATGTTTATTTATTTATTTATTCATAATTCTTCTGGTTGAATTCAATTACAGTCTATTAGCAGATAAAGTAGGGCCAATAGAATGTAACCGAGCGAAATGTAAACGCTGTATTTGAAACAATTCATTTTGTTTATTCAGTTACATCGGATTTCGATTTCAGTTTCGCTACAAAATTGATGTCGAACCGTCCTTTAATTCAGTTAACAAGTTTACGTAGACGACGGCGTTAGATTGTTAAAGTTTTATTAAGATTAGGTAAGGATTAGAGACTGATTACAGTTAATACTTTATTTTATGTTTCTTGGACTGAATAATGTTTACGAACGAACCTAACCGACTTGGAAAACTTGAAAAAAGCAGTTGAGAAACGGCAGATTTTTTATACGATAAGGTAAGTAAACCTGATTGTGAGCTATCACCACCACCTATGAGAACCAGCAACCCCACGAGTCACTAGCCCGTTGCCAGCCATTAAGGAGGAAAACTGTTTGAGGAAGGGGGGAGGGGGATCGGGCCTCCGGCACTCTCACTGACCGAACGACATGCAACAGAGGGTCGAGCACGACTTTACGAATGCTGCGTAACGTAAAATCGAATACTAAACATTGTCGAGTTTGTATGACGTTTGGAACAGCGCCCGCCCGTGAGCGTATTTGGAACTAAAATTTAGTATGAGGTTTCTCGATCTCGATACGATAACCGTAACGTTACGCAGCATTCGTAAAGTCGTGCTCGACCCTCTGGGGTGCTGTTGCTTAACGCCGATTTTCTACGAGAGGGTGGTACTTCCCCGGAGGAGCCGGCCCATTCCTACGGCAGCAATTAGCTACAGTATGGCTCTCCCTATTACAGAGCGAGAGGCCCCTTCCTCTACTCCTATTCCTCCTTAAAGGTCGGAAACGGGCTAGTGACTTTCTGGTTGTTGCTGATTCTCATGGGTGGCGGTGATCGCTTACCATCAGGTGACCCCCTTGCTCGTATCCCTCCCTCTTTTGATAAAAAAGCGTGCTACCAGTTATTCAACTCACGACCTTTCGCTCTTCTCTTGCTACATTACTCATTTCCAACATATTGCAGGTAGATCATTACTAAGTCCTTCCTTTTGTCGTGTCACATGTGATGTATGAACGGACATCCATTTCATTCCCAAAGGGCAGATCTGTTCGTAAATGTCAAACATTCAATTAAGGTAGGATATTACGCTTATTATCATTAAGTATAGGCTTACGTTTGTGGGTCATTGGTTTTTATTGTAGCTGAAAGAATAATTATGTTTTCACATGGCTTCGTCAGGCATGAAGTTTATTAATAGAATTCTTGTTACCTACTCGCTTGTTGTATTAAAAAAAACCGCCTTCAAAAAACATTAGAAAAAAAACGTAAAATAATCCTCTAAAATAATGATAAATAAATAAAATATAAAATAAAATGCGTTTATTTCGGACAACAGAAACTAAAGCCTAAAGTTTTATCGCCTAGCGCTAAGCAGCAGAAATATGAAGTCGGTGCGGTGCGAGCGGAATATTCTTTGAATGAAGCTTTGAATGAATGAAGTCTTTTGGCTGACATGATGATGATGATGATGAATTGTAAACATGGTCAAATAGGGGCATGGTGACAGACGGACAGACAGACAGCAGAGTCTTAGTAATAGGATCCCGTTTTTTAACCCTTTAGGTACGGAACCCTAAAAACACATCCACAAACCTGAAAAAAAACGAAACAAAATTATATCCAAGTTTCATATTGTCGCTCAACTGTCATATTCTTTGTCACCTTCAATTCCGGAAGAGTTAATGTGATTTCCCGTGTATTCTGCCTGTTTCTCAATTTTCTCTTTGCCGTGCAAAGTGGAGACGTCTTTACGGGAATATATCTACCGTGCGGAGAACTAAAAACGGTTCGTACAGTGTACACGTAAAATAAGTTAAATTAACTTCTCCTCTCTACCGCTCAAAGGTTGACTGGTAGAGATCCCTTATAGGGATAAGTCCGCCTTTGTACCGTATCTCACTGTTGGTAACCTGTATTTATTTCTGTATTTTCTGTACAATAAAGCGTTTACTTACTTAATTACTTACACGTTTACAGTAGAGTAGTGTAAATGGTGGCATGTTAAGGGGTTGTTCTGGTGCTTTGATAATGGCCTCGTGGAGAGCGCCGGAACGCGTCAGCGTTTAGTTTAGTGGGGGTGGTGATAGTTGGGTCTGTGTGGCATGTGTTGATTCGTGTAGCAATGAAGGTGTTGCATGGAAACATACATTTGCCTCACTGCAGATATAACTATTTTCAACTTGAGGTTGCGGCTGAGGAAAGTAATTGTTTTTAGTTCATACCATTTAGCGTATCAGAAAGACGTCTAGGTATAGTTGAATATTTATATCACTGTTACAGAATTACAGTTTCGGTGTCATCAGTTTTTGGTAAATGACAGTGAAATAGTGATGTGACGTATTGAACGACTGAAATAATGAACGACGTAATAAGTCCATTCGAAATAAAAACGGATCACTGACGTATATAAGTCGAGTTTAGCCCGACACGTTTCGCCGCTGGGTCGTGCGCTCCCAGAGGAAGGACTACGAATTAGTCCGAAACATGTCGGGCTAAACTCGACTTATATACGTGAGTGATCCGTTTTTATTTCGCTAAGTCCATTCGAATAATTCTTAATACAAATACTATTTTTTCATAATGGGTTTTAGTGAAATAACCTTTAAAATAATATTACAAATTAATCCTGAGCGTGGCGAGGGAATCAACATACGTCGCCTAGGCATTTATCTGCATAATGATGTGGCCTTATCATGATCCCTTTATATATTGGATTAGTCCGAAACATGGTGGGCTAAACTTGACTTGGCACAAAGTGTTATTTTCTAAAAACAATACATAACCACAAATTAATTATACAATATAATGTACTGTCTGTTTCTATTTGTACTCGTCTCGGTTGCGCTACGCGAACGCCGTAATAATTGGTATTCGCTCACGTGTGGCAAAATGTAATCTTTACGAGCTTGTTTGATTGCGCGCGTAACACAGCATTATTTAGTATGGCAACACGATTTGAAAGCTCCATGAAGATGAGACTGTTTTAGTAGAAACTTGTCCGAGGTCCGTCCGGGTCGATCATTATCGTCATCATCAGCCTTACGTCCTACTGCTCGACACAGGCCTCCTCTCAGAATGAGAGGGCTTGGGCAAGTTCCCATGCGACGCGGGCCCAGTGCGGATTGGGAACTTCATACACATCATTGAATTTCATCGCAGGAGTGTGCAGGTTTCCTCGAGATGATTCCCTTCACCGAAAAGTTGATGATAAATTACAAATGTAATTAATTTCGTCCGGGTTGATACTGGCTAATCCTGCCGCTAAGCAACTTCAGTGCTTGCACTGTTGTGTTCAGGTGTGGAGAGTAAAGACAGTCAGAGTAAGGGAACTAGTGTCGAGTGAGGTCTATCTGTCAATTTCCACCAATCATAGGCCAGTAGGCCGAGCACGAGTTTTCGAGTCCTGCGTAACGTTACGTTATCGTATCGAAATCGAGAAACCGCATACTAAATTTTTGTTCCGAATACGCTCACGGGCGGGCGCCGTTCCAAACGTCATACAAATTTCTCGATAACTCGATTACGTTACGCAGGATTCGAAAACTCATGCTCGACCCATCAGTAGCTTGTCTCTCATTGGTGGAGAATGACAGATAGACCTCACTTGACAATAGCGATTCTAGCGGATTTTTATTCGCCATATCATTACACAGAACACAACCACAATATGTACCTTTTCACAGTAAACGTCATAGAGACATCGCATAGCTTGACAAGGAAAATCGTTACGACGTTTACTATGAAATCGTTCTATGGTGGGTCAGGGACAGGGATTTCCTCTACTCTACGAAAAGTAAAATCAACGTTAAACTGTTTTACGACGACGCCTTTTTCTCTCGCTCAAATGGATGCCGGGTTATGAGATGGCATTATCTCAACCATTTGTACCTAATAAGGGTTATTTAAGCAATTTGGGGGGGGGGAGCATTTTCTGGGAGCTTCTATTTAACTTCGTGTTTGTATGCGGGTGTGGAAAGCAACACCGTATTGCTAAATTTCTGATTATATTTTTTCATTTCTCTGCTTCTTTGGGCGAGAGGATATTATTGTTCCGCGTAATGAGCTTACCTAAGTATACTTTGTTAGTTGTACATTAGAAAAAACCGGACAAGGTTCCGTAGAAAGATTTTAACGCTTTTCCCCAGTGTTTTAAGAAGTCCATTGTTAGCAGAGCCCTGCTCCTAAGCAAAATGTACGCAGTGTGGGGTCAACTTATATTGGTCTTAGAAATCTAGAGACAGACATAAAAATTTAAGATTTTAAGACTTTTCTAAGTGGTTGTACTACAAGAGCTACCATCATACCAAATTTCAAGTTTCTAGGACAACTGGAAGTACCCTTTAGGTTTTCAAAAAACGGCAATTTGTATGGAAACGACTTTTTTAATGACTGTGTCTTTTGATTGCGTTGACTTAGATGATTGATTTTTTCACAGCTTCAAGGGACCGCAGGTTTGAGTATTTGATATTAATTTCAGCATCCTACCTCCTCGCGTTTCAGAGAAAAAGGGTCTTGACAGACAGACAGACAGACAGACAGACAGACGGACAACAAATTGATCCTATAAGGGTTCCGTTTTTTCCTTGTGAGGTACGGAACCCTAAAAAGGTAAACGATCTTCACCTATCTTTTTATTGAAAACTAATCATCATCAAACTTAAGGGTTACACTCTTGTCGGTGGAGTTTCTTCCAATCATCTCTCCTAAGAGCCAGTTCCTTGACCTCCTGATACGACACGACACCGGCCTTATCCTTTATCTGGTCCATGTAGCTTCGACCTCTTCCTCTATGTCCCTAAATTTTTCCGTCTAAAATGGTCTTGTTTGCAAACAAGACCATTTTAGACGGAAAATGGTCTCCATGGAGACCATGGACGCAACGTCGCATCCCAAACGTCGAGGTATTTCAATTTAAATATATTTTTACGCGATGAAGTCTCCAGTACGTGATAATACAACTACACTATAAATATTGCTTAAGATCATTGCCAATATAAAAGTAGGTAGAGACGCACCGAATGTTGGACGTGACGACCCGCCGTCCAAATTACTATACCTTTGTCATGACATTTCCATATAAATTATTGACAGAAAATCGAGATTTCACAGAGGTAGCGTTATGTCTAAATCGCCGTCGGATGGGCAAAAAGGCTAACATGAAAATTCTGGGTGAATAATACCCCTGAATTGATTTTCCCTCCATGCTGAAAATGGGTATTCTGAATCTAGTTAATAAATGTGTCTGTGTGAGTTTGCTAAAGGCATAGCACCGTCCACAAAAATCATTTTCTAAAAGCCCTTGCTTTATAAAACTTTCTTAAAAATTGTTTTTTGTTTGTTTGTTGTTGTAATTGTTTTTTAGTTCATAAATATGGACCTCTGCAAAGTAACGCCTGATTCAATAAATTAACTTTCTTAAAATCTGTAATTTGATATTAATAATTATAGTTTCACCTGTCTCGGTGTATGTTGACGAGAAATTTGGTATGGATAGGTGTGTAATAATACATATATATGTGTCACAGTACATATATATGTGTATTTTTTTTTTGTTTAGTTAGCTTAAAAATACGTTTTCTTTCTCACCCATTCGGTAATATTTTTAATTTTCAAATTAGATATAAAATAGTCCTGAAGCAGAAACAATGAAATTGCTTACCCGCAACAACGAATCCGCGCTCACCTCAGCAAAGTAATGCCTGATCTAATTAATTACAAATAGTCATGTTGTTTTATTTTTATTCAGATCTACTTACCTACTGTTTTCTTTTTTTTTCTGCATCTGAGCTGCATGTCTAACGTGTGTGAATAAACCTGTCTTTCTCTCAACAAAATGTCGCCAAAAAACTTATCTAAACACACAAATGAGCGAGTTTTAATAATACGTATTACGTGGGAACCACGTACGTATTATTAAAACGTATTGTCATAAACATACACCTTACCTCGGTAAGTCTAAAAAAACATTGCATTTGACTAAAGGTTAAAAATAGCTCTGAACTACGTGTCCCGATGGGACCCTCGTCCGGGCACGTCACGGCGAAATTAAATTTGAATTTCGGATGCTCACAGAAAATACTGGCCGAAATCACCGGCTACGATTGACGCGGTTCATTCGTTTTTTTTTTAGAAAAATAAACTCGGCTACTGAGAAAGGAAATTTGGACTTTTTGTTTAAAGAGTGTATTATGTTAAGTAGATAAGCGAAAAAAAAGTTTCGTGACTTATTTGAAATACGAATACCTCAGGTACAGCCGGCAGCAGGCGGTCACAATGAGCACGGCTCTATTGTTATAGACATAAGAGTTGTGCAGATCATTGTGACTGCTTCGGTTGCTTAGCTACTTTTGCTTCTGTCTGTTCGTAGGTACGGTTAATAGTAGCGTCTTTATTTGAACTTTTAACGCAAAAACTTCGGTCAAAATTACGGTAAAGCCACTGAACATTGGCTGTGATATTTGTAGCCATAAAAAACTTAATTGAATTTTAAGTACCTGGAATCTAGGTAGTTGATGCATTTTACTGTAGGTCCTAGATAGTTGATACATTTTACTGTGTATCTGTGTGTAGGTCTGTGGCATTGCAGCACTTAAATATAGACCGATTTAATTTTTTTTTATCAAAAGCTTATTTATTTTATTCCCAATGGTTCTTAGCAAAGATAATACAGGTATTTCTACAGTATAGTAGTAACTTTCTTTTTTTTTTACTATAAACTGACCAGTGATTGACCCCTATCTTACTTGATGGAAGGTGCAGATGAGGCCTAAGGTGTAACTCACTGGTTCAGTAACAGCCTATTCACTCTAGCCTTGAAGAGCCCTAGATTGTACCCGTCCGGAAATGCAGACGGTGGGAGCGAATTTCATTCCTTAGCAGTTCGCATTAGGAAGGATGAAGCAAACCGTCTCGTGCGGGCCAATGGAATGCCAACAACGTATGGGTGAAGACGCTCCCCCCCTGGAAGTCCGTTGCCAAAAAGGAAATCGAGCTATTAGGTCGTGCAATTCCTGCGCACACTCACCAAAATGTATCCGATAAAAAACAGACAGACATGCAACTCTTCGACGGTGTTCGAGGCTTTGCAGCCTGTTCTTGACCATCGAGGCATCACCAATGAGCCTACGGGCTCGACGCTCTACTGAGTCCAACGCGGCCAACTGATACTTGGCCGACCCATCCCAGAGGTGGCAGCAGTATTCCATACACGATCGAACCTGTGCTTTGTATAGAATAAGAATATTTTGCCATAATTTTGATCATCATCATCATCTACTTATGAATCTTGCGCGTTTTTTCGCGAAAATACTTAACTTAACTGCTAACGTAACATTGACAAGCTCAAAATGTTATCAGTTTTATAAATTTGTTACAATTACAACGGAATTCCGCAATATGTCTGCACCTGCAAAATAAAAGGTCCGGTTTTACTTAAGTAACAGATCGCTATTTTCAGCACAGATAATAATTTCCACATAACATATCCAAAACCTTTTAACATACAACTAAAGCATTATTATACAAAGTACGTTCAGTTATCGCTTAATCACGATAGCGCTAAGTGTTTTCCTCCAGAAGTATTATCCTCCGTACCCCCATTTCGACAGAGATTCACGTTTCTTTTTTACTCTTATAACGGGGTCAAGCACATTTTTCGAAATAGGTCCAAGAGGCTATACAAAACGCACAATATATAATATTGCATTTTTGATTACTGAATGCTTAGAGCAGGGAAGGAGATGTTAAGAGGCTGCCCTGAGAGAATGACCTTGAACGTTTCGCGCCTTCCTCACCCCACCTCACTTCTACTAGATAACTTCGTTTTAGTGACGACATCTATTAAATATCGGTCTCACTTCATTTTACACAGTGTTATCACATATAACGCGTCTTTTCGAAATATAAAATTCCTTCAGAATTGACACCGAGTACGTAAATTACTTATTTAAAAATTTTAAAATATTATAAACTAGCGACCCGCCCCGGCTTCGCACGGGTGCAATGCTGATACTAAATACACTACAGAAAAACTGTGAACGTTGTATATAAAAACATAGCGGCCCGCTCCGGCTTCGCACGAGTATAAAATATATAGCCTATGTGATTAAAATCGATTCAGTAGTTTTGATTTATTCATTACTGCCCGTGGCCCGCACGCGTTAAATTTGGAGTAATTGGTTAAGGATTAATGCTGTATTGGTTAAAATCGGTTCGAAAATTAGCCATTATTTGTCGTAAAAAGTAAATGACAAAAAAAAGTTATTGTGGGTTATCCATAAGAGATAGACATATACCATCACGGACTTTTCTGTAGACCTTTTACAATACTTAGTACATTAATTTGATAAAACTCGTAGGGTTCAGCCTGCGTTTGCAATGTAAGCGGAAAAAATGTAATTAAATAAATAAATATCATGGGACGATTGACACCAATTGACCTAGTCCCAAACTAGGCAAAGCCTGTACTATGGGTACTAGACAACGGATAAACATACTTATATAGATAAATATATACTTATATACATATTAAACATCCAAGACCCGAGAACAAACATTCGTATTCACCATACAAACAACTGCCCCGGCCGGGGATCGAACCCGAGACCTCAAGCTTCATAGTCAGGGTCTCTAACCACTGAGCCATCTGAATTATTTACGACATCACATTAGAAACCTCAAAAATAACAGTACTTCTCCACTATTTAATGGATGTTATTATACATATAAACCTTCCTCTTGAATCACTCTATCTATTAAAAAAACCGCATCAAAATCCGTTGCGTAGTTTCAAAGATTTAAGCATACAAAGGGACATAGGGACAGAGAAAGCGACTTTGTTTTATACTATGTAGTGATGATAAAGGCCTGGTGCCCGCAGTGGGACGTAAATAGGCCGATGATGATGATGGTGATGACGATGATGATTATAAAAAGGTAATAAGATAAGATAAGATAAGATAAGATAATTTATTTGCATAAACATGAGTTAATATTACATTACAAAGTTGTTCTAGTTGTTATAGGAGAGTCCGTCATGTTTTGCCTTTCGGCGTACACATTATAAAATACAATATAGGTACACATTAGAAAATAACAACAGCAATTAGGCAGGTAAATACTATCACTATCACAATTGATTATCCATGTCATTTAAGAATTCATTAATATTGTAATAACATTTCTTGTGTAATAATTTCAACAGCTCTCGCTTAAATCCATTTATACTAGTGTTCCTAATTACCTTCGGTATCGTATTATAGATTTTTGCTGCCATGCCAAATACACTTTTCCTTAGGAGTGCAGTGTGCGAGAATTGGTTTCTAATTCTATTGTTATCTCGTGGTCTTAATGCTGTATTGCTGTTTAGATTTCGTTCGAATACGTCAGGGTTATCTAAGTATAATAATAATGTTAAACGTAGAAATCCTAGCCTATTAAATTCTTTATACATTGGCGTATACATGTCACAAGCCAAAGTAAATTATGCTTATGATGTACCTAGGTAGTAACAGAATATTAATTGCGACTTGACTTACTTGTGATGCAGAAATCATAAGTGTTCAATACGAAAAAAAAATACGAAACGTAGAAAAACAAGTTGAGGTGTTATAGATACTTAACGTGTTTATGTATTTTGTTTTTATCGTTTTAATAATGTACAGAATCCTCTAAAAAGCAGCTATTTCAGCGTCTGGCTCAGGGAAGCCCCTTAACGCGCGATTTTCCCTCTGAAAAAAAAATTACATTAAGTCTATGCAAATGCACAGGGTCCGTTGATTGTATAGACATAATATAGTAGTTTATGCAACTGCTACATAATGAGTGTTTTAAGGCCTAATTATGTGGAGTTGCATACATTACTTTATCTACACACATATTAAAAGTACTCTAAGATGGGTTCAGAAGCCGAATGCATATATCATACCCATACCTGTCACGTATTTGACTGTTTTTTTTTATCATAGACAAACATACCAAGCTGACGTTTCGTAAACTGTTTTTTTTTTTATAAAAAAAAAACAATATCACATTAATTATACATGTCGGACTGAACTCGACTTATATACGCGAGTGATCCGTTTTATTTCACTATGATTGTAAATTACGTTGGTCGTCAAATTCGAAAAATTGAATTCGATATCGAAAAGTCATTACGACATCGAATTCGATGTCGTAATGACTATTACTTTACTGCAGGACCTGCTGGTGGAGGTGGTTGGCGGGGGAGGCGATGATGTACTGCAATGCTGGTCATTTTCTACGGTTTCTGAACGCATTTTAGAGGACTTATGATATGTGTGTAGATAAAGTATATAGCGTATGGACGGGCCCTTCGGTATTTTGTTTCTGTTTCCAATTCAGTGAGACTACAAAGTAGTCTCAGTGATATGAGCCGCGAGCACGCCCGCGCGGGCGCCGCCGGCGGGCTCGGCAACACCGTTCCTATTTCAAAATGTTCCAAACGGCATAATAATTATCCTGATGTTTATATCGATGATTGATTTTGTTTTTGGTATTTGTGTGACAGTTTTGTTTTAGTGTGACTTTGTAGGGGCATGACAAATTTTGCAATGAGCGTAGACATGACGTGCTGTACGTATGTACTCCCCCTCGAAAATTGGCAGAAATATTGAAGTGCATAAGCTAGAAGCTCTTTCCGTCTGTCTGCTTTATGGCTGAAAATATCCTGCCTATGTCGACACATTTGTTTCAAATGATCTTGACAACTTGGCCAAACATTCCTTCTTGGCCCTTGTGGTCCAGTTTGATTGTTTGATGTGTAACTTGTGTTTTAAGTAAGTGTTTACTTACTTACATGTATCTCCTGAGATACAACAAACAAGCC
Organism: Clepsis dumicolana; assembly: GCA_963691665.1. Lineage (NCBI taxonomy): Eukaryota > Metazoa > Arthropoda > Insecta > Lepidoptera > Tortricidae > Clepsis > Clepsis dumicolana. The sequence goes on along the minus strand of OY829520.1, from coordinate 13,557,739 downwards.
CCCAACCACACAAACAAAACTCGCAAAATTGTTTTCGCGAAATGAAATAATTCTAGGCAATTCACATCAGTTTTTTTTTTATACAACGAGGAAGGCAAGCGAGCAAATAGGTCACCTGATGGTAAGTGATCACCACTGCCCATAGACACCCGCAACTCCGGAGGGTTTGCAGATGCGTTGCCAACCTAGAGGGCTAATCAGTATCTTAAAACCACCAAAAAATCAAGAAAACGGAGAAAGGTACTTAAGCAATTTACGTCAAAAATGTAATTACGGGAACAAGAGGCATTTATTTCATTTTAGCTCTCTAGGTTGGCAAGCCCATAGGGGCAGTGGTGATCACTTACCATCAGGCACCTATTCACCATCTTTACAATTGTAAATTTTATATATAAAACTTGTCATTATAACAATTCGAACTAAGTACTTTTCTTTGACAATATGAAGCGCGCTAAAACAAAAGCTCTTCAAGTCAGCAGTTGACACCGAACTGTCATTGAAAACTGTCATTGTTGTGGTGAAATAGTGCCCAGGTGACCCACCTGCTTCAAAAAAAAATTGGCGCCCTCATTTAATTTCTTGACATTTCAGTCGAACTGTACATCTTGTGCCAACGCCAGATCTTAAACGATCACCACAATTTATACCTCAGATTTATTTCGACAAAGTGAGCTTGCAATTAAAAGTTTCGCATTCACACGAGGGTGATTGCGAACATTAATTCGGTAAACGGCACTTGGGTAAGTAATTTGGTCTGTAATAAATGCGCGTTTGTCATACAACTATGTATACACACCTAGTGGAGACATTGGCGGAAAAATGTATACACGGTACGTTTTAATGAACCGTCAAGAATTCAACCAGGGGTTGGGTCAATTCAAGTCCAAGTACTCGTGTGCAGTTTTTTTTTTCTTTAGAAAACCAGCAGAGGCAATGAAAGTATAGGAGAATGTTTTTTTTGTTTATTAAAAAAACACTTTACAGGGGTACTTAGACTTACTCAGCCCCTGGCTGAATTCCTCACGTATATAAGTTTAGTTTAGCTCGACATGTTCCGGACTAATTCGTAATCCTTCCTCTGGAAGCGCTCGACTTAATAACGTGAGTGATCCTTTTTTATTTCACTACAATTGAGTCTCACGGCAGTTTTATGTTAAAAACGCACCCTGTATAGAATACGAGTTGACGTCGGATGGATACCATGCGTGCCATTACAGCCCTTGGGCATTATGAGAAGAGAAATGTCCCGAGGGTTTTATTTAGGGCGACGTCAACCCTAACGTGCGAGTCTAATAACAAAAAACTTTCAATTGTTTAGCCATTTTGGCTACGGAACCCTAAAAATTACGTGTAAAAGACGTACGATTACGTGTATTAATGGACTAACAGCACCCCCTATCTGCAGCAGGCTTATCATTTTTACAGAACGCGACTTTTATAGACATTCGAAGTCCTCTTGGTCTTATCGTCCTTGGACAATTCATTTTACTTTACATTACAAGAAAACACCTCAGCGCCGTATCAACAATACCGAAGAAAAATATATTCAGAGACCATCCACTTAATATTTAAAAGGAACAGGACAAACACGAGAGCCCCGTCTCAGGGCCATAAATAATACAAATTATTCAACAAAATCCCTAACATTACGATTTTATTTTCATTATCTCTGTTTGCCAAAACATTTATGGAGGGTTCGTCTTATTTATTCAGTAAAAACACTCTGTGCACTGTCGGTAAAATTCGGCTTGATGCGAGTCGGATTCGCGCACGAAGGGCTCCGTGTCAACGTAGGTATCCTCTTGCCATTTTAGATAGTTTGCGCGCAAACGTTGCTTGCCATTTTATAGGCAGTTCGGGCGCAAACGTTGCTTGCCATATTAGGTACTTTGCGCGCAAACGTTGCTTGCCATTTTAGGTAGTCCGCGCGCAAACGTTGCTTGCCATTTTAGGTAGTTCGCGCGCAAACGTTGTACAAAAGGCGTTAAGCGGACTATGGAAAGAGCTATGCTCGGAATTTCTCTATCGGACCAAATTCGGAATGAAGTTATCTGATACAATAACCAAAGTTACGGACATAGCTCCGAAAATTAACCAGGCTGAAGTGGCAATGAGAAAATCCAACAACCGTTCGCGCAGACGAGTCCTAGAGCAGACCTGGCTGAGAGACCCTTAGTTCTTCCTCTGGGAGCGCATGACTCAGTGGCAACCAAACGCACACTGCGCGCCATGACTCTGTCGAGTTAAACCCGATTTATATACCTACGTGACTGATTACCATAACTCTAAAAAACCTTACTCAGTCGTATAAAAAAGACTAAACACCTATTTGAACAGCATAAAAAAACATATCGAGACGGAATCGTGTTTCGGGCTTGGTCTTAAAAATTGGTAAGACCATTACAGGATCAACTTGGATTACTGGAAGCTACTCTCGTAGTTAAGCGACGAGAATTCCTATGCGAGAATTTGAGACGGTTTTTTCAATTTCTGAACTTTTCTTGTTAGTGTTGATTTTACACCGATACTTTCCCACTTAATTCGAAACATTTTGTAATCTAAATAATTTCAATGTTTGATCACCCTGCGTGTGACCTTTATTTTCGATATACACTAGTGGCTTTGTGAGCTGTAGAACTCACGAGCTTAATTTACAAAATTAGATATTCTGCGAGTGGTAGGACCTTGTGCGAGGTCCGTCCGGATCGCTACCACCATCTTACTCGCTAATCCTGCCGCTAAGCAGCAGTGCCTTCACTGTTGTGTTCCGGTGTGGAGAGTAAGACAGTCGGTATAATTACGGGCACAGGAGGCATTTCATCTTAGCTCTCTAGGTTGGCAACGCATCTGCAAACCCTCCCTAGGTTGCGGGTGTCCATGGGCAGTGGTGATCACTTACCATCAGGTGACCCACTGCTCCTTAGCCTTCCTCGTTGTATAAAAAAATCGTATAATTATCGAACCTGCTCTTGTGAAAACTTTGTAGTTTTCCGAGAGTCGGTTGAGCAATGCGACTTGTAGAGGAGACCAGCCCCGGACAGCGGGTCAGTTGGGCATACGAATGAATTTTTGCCCAAGCTGACACGGAGACGCTTTGCGCTCGCTCGGTCAATAAAACTTGTATTCAACGTTAGATTTGATAATATGTGTGAAGTTCCCTGAACCCGCGTGGGAACTATTCAAGCCCTCTCATTATGAAGGAAGACAATCTGACAAGCAGCGGGACAAACCGTCACTATACTTTATGTTACTTTTTTGTTTTATGTGCAATAAAGAGATATACATAACATACATACATACTTTATCAACCTCGTATCTTACCGACATAATTAGTTCCAAAGACAACTCTATGTTGATCTTAACTTCTGTTGATCTTGTTGTTTTTCGAACCAAACATATCGGTAAGATACGAGGTTGAAAAAGCATAGCGACGAAATATAAGGTAAAAACTGAACTACTACTAATACCCACTAACTCATTACCTATTTTTTATCTCTTGGAAGTTAGGTGCTACTCGTATTTATTAGTGTGGTTAAGTACGAGTCTATAAATAACTTTCTAATACAAGATAGCTTTTAATTAAGCCCACATCCTTCATGCTTCAAGTCCAGTTAAGCTCGAAATGAACTTCATCGGTAAACCTACTACAAAATCCATTCAGAGCTTTCAAAACTTAAATGTCAAGTTTTGAGACCTTTTCCCGCACGGCGGGCTCAGAGGGTCTCAAAGTTTACAAGCAATTGTTAGCGGACGACTGACATATTACGATGACGTTTTTTTGATGATTTTGCCTACCACTTTTTTACCATTTGCTCAAAATTTGCCAAGTTGTAGCCAGTTGAAGCTACTGAAGGTCAGGTACCCCTACAGTATAGGCATTTTGTTTTTTTTTTATCAGTTAGGGTTAGGTAGGGGTAGGGTAAGGGGGGTCAAGTAGGGGTAGGTAGGGTAGCGGGTTTTTTTATACAGTGGGCTACCGACTACTGGTTATCGCTATTCAGCGGGAACTATACAATTGTCCGGGATAAAATATGCACACGTATGCCGCAGGCCTGATGGAAGGTGGGGGAGGAAAGTGCTGGAGTGGAGACCACGGACTAGGCGCAGAAATGTTAAAGCAGACCGCGAGATGGACGGACGATCTGACACAACTTGCAGGGTGGAACTGGATACGAAAGGCATATGACCGCACAACGTGGTGAAAAATGGAAGATACCTGTACTCAGCATTGGGTAATATAAAGGTTAAAGAAAAATAAGAAAGATAGCATATTTTATGTCTTAATCTAATTTGAACCTTATCCATCTAGACGTTTCATCATAAAGAAAAGTAACAAACGTACATGCACACTCGCAGCCGTTCCGAGAATGTCTCTTGTTTTTGATTGGCTGACGAATATTTTGACTGAGATGGCTGGCTGAGACTGGCTCACCACCGACAGATAGCAAGCAGAGATTGGGTTGCCTACTGACAGCAAGTTTATTGAGACGGAAAATTGAAGATAGATGTTTACATCGTCAGTAGATCAAGACAAGAGATAGATTTAACATTGAGGACGGTTGTTACAAACTTCCGCATTTTATAATATTAGTAGGAATCTTTGCCCTAAACAGTTGATATAGGTAACTTGTCCACAATTTATTCACGTGTCTGTCACAATTGGTCACGATTTCTTCCCGCTGTCAAAGGCAACCCACCCTTACGAAACCCTTAATACTACACCTTAATACCTATAATATCAAAATTATAATGTGGTTAATCCTTCGGAAATGATAAATTTCGGAAAGAATGTTTCATTATAAGGTTTCAGCGTGAAATATGTTAACGACCTTAACTCATATAACCGCTAAAGAGGAATTTTGGAGAATGTCCGGACTACGAAATATTACGATGCTTTTAATTTGCTTGGTATATTATTCCAATCCACGTTGTTGTTGTTGTAGGTGATCGTAGTTTCCTCGGACCAAACTTATAAAAATAATGTACTTCTTTACAATTGAGTTTGTCATTTGATGTTATTAACTTTACACTATTAACAAACTAGCCGTAGTTACATTTCTCCAGCATTAACAATCTCTGAATGTATTCGATTCAGATAACATAATTCAAAAAGTCCCGCACGTAACACGACTCTCGTCATATCAAAGCCTATTCAACTCAAAAATACAACCTCTGATTCTATCTCTCACCAACTAAGCCACCAACAAAGCGTGTGAGGAAGAAAGACGATGAAATTACGCTTCAGATCCAGATGAAATTATGCTGTGAAATATCTCCAGTCATTCGGTTTCATTGCGTTCCACATCAAGGAGGTGGTAAGTGGTTGGATGCATTATATAGGGCAGTTAAAAACGCCTTCTCACGTAACGACTTTGGTAGCTTGGGAAAGGCCACAGAACTATTACAAGATACAAGAATAGAGTGTATGTACTTCGCGTGCCAAAAAGAAGGCTTACGAACCTTTGAAGTGTTAAATTTGTTGTCATTTAGTAGGTACCGAAGAGTGCCACGAGTGTCATTAGAGAACATTACATGGTGATGTATTATATAGTAAATAATTTATTTACATAATAAAAGCATTTTACAATGGCATTAAAACGAAGCTAAAACTAAATAAACTAAAACTTAAAACTAAATTAAATCTAAATAAGGTCCCCGTGGCATGGTGCCCAAAAGGCTGGCAGCGTTGCCTCGCTGAATAGCGATGCTGATTCTTTGAGAGAGAAAACTGCCAGCCCTTTGGTCACAAGTTGCATCGGCTTGTATTGTATTATGTCATAGGGAGACGTACACTCAAGAGCGAAAGAAACGGGTCACTTTGTGTGGAATTGTTCATACAAAGTGACCCGTTTTTATTGCTCTTGAGTATATTTCACATCGAGTATTAATGGTCACCCATCAATTAATAACTATGTGTGGGCTGCTTTGAGTATATTATGGTTGAAGCATACTTTAGCAGTAGTGGCTCTGGGGGCTGTAGACCTCACGAGCTCATTTTTTAGCATTTTGGGTTTATTGTTTGGAAAATTTCCAAAAATCGAATCGAAAATATCTATATATCGAACCTGCTCACCAAATTTTACGAGAATCGATTGAGAAATGCGACCCGTAGAGGAGAACAGCCGTACAGAAAGCCAAACAAACAAACGAAAGCTTTTTTGCAAAAGCAGAAAAGGAGGAGCTTCGCTTCGCTCACTCGCTCGGTCAATAAAAGTATTTTGAGAACATTGAACGAAACCTTTCATCAACTCTTTGCAAAACTTTAATAAAAAAGGTATCCAAGACCTAATTGCTGCTTTCAGGGCCCTATTGCACTAACTTTACAATGGTCAATTTTCAATGACAATTCGGTTCGGTTCATATTGTCAAAGAAATGTACTTACATCGAATTGTCATTTAAAACTGACAATTGTGAAGATGGTAAAATAGGGATGAGGTTTTACTGTCACACCCTTTGTCGCAATCTACTATACCTACTGTAGAGTGCCTATCAAAATGGATGTCGGCGTGGACCAATCAGCAATCATTACGCCTCGATGCTCGTCAATGGCCTGACTAAAAGGCAGTGTCAGTCACATTTCGCTGGACGAGCGTTCTCTAACTAAAGAGATTTGCTATTTCTGTACTACGGGCGACTCAGTCCCACAAATTTTAATGTCAATGTTAAACCAGTGTCTCCCATATTAGGGCATTCTCATTTAACTTGTGTTGTCAAGCGTTACTTCAGTTATGTTTAAATCACGTCTTAATCGACAGTTTTGTGACGAAATAATGTGTCTGACATTAACCGCTACGCTGGCATTAACCGACTGATAACCATAGTTAGTTTTCGATGGGTGGTAGGACCTTGTGCGAGGTCAGTCCGGATCGCTACCACCATCTTACTCGCTAATCCTGCCGCTAAGCAGCAGTGCTTGCAGTAGTCCGAAACACGGCCTAAACTCGACATGAGTGATTCGTTTTATTTCACAATGATTGAGTCTCACTCTAGTTTCATGTTAAAACTTCCTACACCCTAAATAACTTTGTAAGCCTATTTATTCTCGCTGGCAGTCTAACCTACGTCACTCCACAATTTAGTAATTACTCCTACTAATTAACGATTGGTTCCTAAATTTCCTAATACACTTTATAATTCAGTGATAACTGATAAGTCACGCCTCACGCCTCGTGTCACGCGAACTTTAATAAGCAAACAGCAAACGTTGGGTAGTGGGCGTCGTATGAGTAATCAAAGGTGGATGGGGAGTTCAAATATAACGTTTAGAAAATTGTTGTTTAATTATCCAGGGTGCCCCACGGCTTTACTCTACGAACATAATAATATTCCTACAATCACAGATAAAAAAAATGCTTGCCTCATCGCCCTCATCTGGGAATCGAACCGTCACCAAATGTGAAAAAATATATTTATCTTGTATTTTTATGATGGCAATCGAAAGAGTAAATCAGAAAGAATAATTTTAAGAAACCCTTTCATACCCTATTGCAATAAAAATAGAAATATTTTTGGGTAAGTATTATTATAAAACTGTTCCAAATTTCAAGTCGATAACATTAATAGCTCCTGAGATAACCAGCTGTGACCAGATAACCAACGGACAAACGAACTGAGTCATGTCATGAGGGTTCCTTGCTATTTTGGTTCGGAACCCTAATAATCTAACCAATTAAAAACCAAAAACAGAAAACCCCACTGCAATTCCGGGAATCAATATACCCTATGTCATTTCCCCAACTGAGACGAATCTAAAAACACTTCATACGTTGAAATCCGTTGAACGGTTTAGACTGTAGAGCGTGCCAAAGTATTAGACATACCCTCGAAAACATAACACTACTTGCCTTGATCAGTCGGGTAAAAAATTGAGAAGAAAGCGTAATTAAACAATTCCAATATTGGAAGGTATAGTTATGGTTAATCAATGCACGGCGAAATTTAAAAGCGCCTACCTAGGAATACCTTCCATCCATCAGCGAGATAACTCTCTGCAAACTACCAGATAAAAACTCGTTTCACAAAACGTTGTATTGGATAGGCGTTATCTCTGCTGTCACATGCAGCTTATCTTTTGACAAAGCCTGGAGGCTTGTCCATGCTATTACGTTTGCTGCAAAATTATTTTGTTTGTTGTAAATCTGATCATCAGGACCGCTTCAGCAAGCCAAATGGCGTAGCGACACGCGGCCATCCGCGTGTGTGTATCACACGGACCCAAATGTCAGGGCGAACGTTTCCGAAACACATATGCTTATTTGCACCTATAAATCTCTCTAGCCTCGAATCGCGGCTCACTTTCCACCAGATGACAAGCGAGATGAGAAGCTATGAACCAATCACTACGCATTCCCCCGGCCCGCTCACTGCGGCTTTATTCGTAATGACTTTCCAAGTAAATTATAGAAGATGCGGTGTCCAGAGGGTGGTTGGTCCGTGGTGTATCATCATCGTATCAGCAGGAAGGTGTCCACTGCTGGACATGGCCTTCCTCAAGGATCTCCACGACGATCGGTTTTGTGCTAGGCCACTCAAAAGGTGGAGACGATCTGGTAAAGTCAAAATCAAAATTTTGTTCAGTAAATGGGCAGTTGATTGCTCTTTTGTCAACACATTAAGACATTACGTATACTTACTGTATAAGAGCAATACGGAAAACTAAGTGAAGAGCTTCGGACCGAAGTTCATTCACACCTAGGGCACCCTTAAGAATCTGTCCCAACATTCGACGATGGCTTCACTGAGGTGTTTGACGAAGGTGGACATTTGTGGTGCGAAGATCCGTCGACGGGTGTAACAAGGGGGCTGAAGGTGGCGTGTCGCTTCTTACAAGCGTTCGAACATTTTATTCTTTTTTTAACCCCGGATGAAAAAGAGAAGTTTGACCTATGTATCTGTGTGTCTGTGTATCTGTTTATCTGTCTGTGACATCATAGCTCCCAAACGAATGGACTGATTTTGATGCGGTTATGTTTAATCGAAAGCTAGTGGAGCTGCCAAAGCTCTTTTGCGGAATTATGAAAAGATAGTGGACTGTATATGAGAAAAGGGAAGCGGGGGAAGCACAATACCTCTAATCCTTGTTGAGATGCTTTGTCTTCGCCGGTGATGGGGATCCTTCCTTAGGATTTCCACGTGGCGCGTGCTGTGGGCCGAGGAGCCCTGAATCACTCCAGGGACAAATACGAACACCACGAACACTCAAAATTGCTACACACGATCTCGGGAGCTCCCGTAAAGTCAAAATAGTTCAGTTTTTCACAGTATTTAAATTAATTTGAGCGGAGCGAAGACGGCAGCCATGCCGACGTGGACGCGGTCTTCGGAGAACTTGCACAAATGTCAGCGATAGTCTTCCTTTGTCTATCTCTTTCGCACGTATGCGCTGAGGTTGTGCGGGAAAGGGATAGGTAGCGGAAATGGCTCGTATGACAAAAATGGCGAATTTCTAATTTGAAAAGAGACTCATTGATTTGACTAAATATTTGTATTTACGTGGAATCTTAGATTGAGGTCTCGCGCGCTAGATGGCGTTAGTAGTATTAAATTGGGAACTTATAAAGAGTTATATCTATTGGCGGTAACAGCTAGTTTAATCGAGATGGTACTAGTAAGCTTCCCGTTTCTGAAATTTTGAACTTTGAAACAACAATGTCGGGGGTTTTTCAACTTTTATTAATTTGGTTAGGTTATCCTTCCTCAAATTACTTTCTAACTAGCCCCACAAATTCTAGATAGCTACATTGCATTTTAAAATTCATCAGTAGAAAAATCTTAAAGTATCTACTCTACATCACTATCGCATTCCATTTTAGCTAAGCCTTTTATGTTCCATGAAATACCTTTGAAAGAATTAAATTCCATTCCGAGGCACGAATCAATGGAAAGCTTTTGTGCTGATTGCAGTGGGAGCATTCATTAAGCTTTAACGGGGCGTCTTGCGTGCGGTGGGTTAAAAACCGGCCAAGAGTGCGTCGGACTCGCGCACCGAGGGTTCCGAGCAATTATGTTGTAATATCTATGCTACTTTACGTACAGTCTTTTTAGAGTAAAATAGATGGGTAGATGGCCAGCGACCTCTTTTGTCCTGTAGTGGAACTAATGTAATTGTTGGTGATTTCTGAAAAACTGTGCTATTTACGGACATAATTTTGTTTTCCTGTAATCTGTACGTAGCCGTCTAACATACGTGATAGTTTCAGAATTTCCCTTGTAAACTTCTTGCAAACTTGAGTATTTTTTAAAAGACTTTTCACTTTAATTCGAAAACCAGGTTCAAATAAAAAAAAAGATTTAGAATGTGCACACAGAGCCTCATCCTGATTTTTCCCTAGTATGTTTTTATTTCTCTCTTTGTATCTTTAGTAGCTATTTAAAGTTCCAAAACTTCACCAAAACTCGCTCGTTACTTGCTGACATAATTACTGTTTTATTTTACCTCCTGCATATTCGGACAAAGTCAAACCTGTGACATTTAAAAAAGTTTCGCCCATCCAATCTACATATGCATTTTGTTTGCATTCTTTTGAGACAAGCGTAAAACCTTTACCTGGCTTATTTTTGGTCTCAAAGGGCCTCAAACATGTTTGCCTTGAATTAACATAATTTCACCGCCATGCCCAGTGGCTTAGAATTTTTGCGTCCCGTTGGTATCCTTTTTAAAGTCCCGTAAGTATTTGTGACACGATATAATACACATGGATTTTAGGTAGAATTTAAATGTTAGTTAAGAGATTTAAAATTGTTTCTCTAATTCTGTTGAGCAGTGTTCAATGCTTTTTTCTTTACAGATTTTACGGTGCCACTCGCTCAAATGAATGCAAGGAATAGAGTCGCTGTTGAAAAAGCAACGTAAGTTCTAGCATTTTCAATAGAATTAATACAAAAATATCTAAATGTTATTCCGCATGAAACATTAAATTCCATCAAGTTCCTATGCGTCTAATTAAATTTGAAACTAAGTACATACATTAACAATGGAAAGAAAAACTAGTGGATTTGTACCAGAAACCTTGGTAATCCGTACCACGATCCACCAATCATCATCATCATCATCACCAGCCTTTTTCACGTCCCACTGCTGGGCACAGGCCTCCTCTCAGAACGAGAGGGCTTGGTCTATAGTTCCCACGCGGGCCCAGTGCGGATTGGGAACATCACACACATCATTGAATTGCTTATTCGCAGGTGTGTGCGGGTTTCCTCACGATGTTTTCCTTCACCGAAAAGCTCATGATAAATCACAAATGTAATTCCGCACATAAATTCCGAAAAACTCAGAGGTGCGAGGCGGGATTTGAACCCACGACACTCTGCTTGAGAGGCCATAGGTCAAACCACTAGGCTATCACGGCTCATACGGCTCCACCAATAGTTAAGACAAACTAACCGGTTCGACTAAACGAATTTATAATGCGTGGCCACATTTTTTCGGAAGACCTATACAAATATTCAAAATTCAAAATTTTATTCAGCAAATAGGCAGTTGAATGCTCTTTTACGCGTCATTTTTTTTTGAGTCTGCCAGCGCTTTCGGAAAGACCATGATTGCCAAGAAGTATGCGCCGCAAGAAACTGGGCACAAAGTATTTTTTTCTAAAAACAAGTTACATTAGCTATTACAATACGTAACCACAGATAAATTACACAAAGAATCCTCACTCTATCATTAAAAAACTTACAGAGAAAATAAAATACCGTATTTTAGAAACAAGTGTAAAAAATAATTATAGTTCATAGTTATTTATTCATAATAATTCATATTACATGTCGGATCTCACAGTTTTTATACATTATGTCACTAGATAAATAAACAGAGTAGGTAACTAAAATAAAATAAGTGTACTATTTTCTATTAAAATACTTAGAGTATCTGAGATCAATGTAAAATTAATATGCTATTGTTGCTAGTCATGTCAAGAATAATATGAAATTTAAACATAGTCTAATTACAGTACAATTCATTAAAAATTAAATCAGGTAATTATTAGAACAGTACAATATATAATTATGTCAGTCAATATCTTATAAAAGTTAACAGCCACTTCCAATAGGTATCACTTTGGTCGTTTCTCCCCTAAAAATCCCAATGTACTTACCCTAAAAGGTATTTTAAACCGAAGCAGAACACGTCTTAGTCCCACCAGTCAATTTTATACCCGTCAAGTTTACGATCCACGAGAACGTTTTCGAGGAAAATTTCCTGAAAATCCGCAGACGTTTCCGACAGCATAAAGCAAGTGAATCTACGCAAACGTCGAAAAATATGTTTCTTTTAACTCGCTGCCAACGGCGAGTGTGCCCAGAAGACTGGCAGTATTGCCATTAGCAATACTGATTTGCTCCAAAATGTTTGACGGCGCGTCGATTGTAAAATCATTTCTTAGAGAGGGTAGGACGGAAAAGATGTGACATACGTCCGACTCCCTCTGACGTAATGCAGAACACTGATACATTTTGGAAGGTAGTAATAAAACTGTCATGCTGTTTGACAGCAGTGACCGAATAGCGGTAGAGCATTATCCGTTTGCATCTAGCCCAAGCATCACGTGTTCTGCAGAACGTCTGAGCTAATTTGAATTTAGTCGTTACCAAATTATAGCGCTGATTATATTTCTGAGATTACTTACTGTTGAACCTTAAAATGTGAAGTGATATGATTAAAAGTTTCGAACATTGAAATCTATCGTTTAAACTCCTCGCCCGATAACCCACGTTCACAAAAGCTACAATGGAAGGAACCGTGAGTACAGACAATGATCCAGTGCCTTTATCAGAAGTGGGATCCGAAGGGCCTCTCCCTGAGGAGGTTATGAAGACTAGTACGTCGGCAACTACCCCAAATTTGTTGCTTAACATGGAGACGCTGCTAACCCGTTTGTTGACCGCACCGCAGCCGCAAGCGGCTTCTGCAAGTGGAATTGCAACACAGTTAGTCAAATTTGACCCCGACAGTGCCGAAGCGGACGTAGAAGGTTGGTGCAATGTAACAGAAATAATTGTGAATAGCAGGCGGCTCGAGGGTGCAGAATTATTACTCGTCCTCACTCATGCGCTTCAAGGCAGAGCTGCTACGTGCTTAACAAAGCTGCAGCTTTCACAATTAACGTGGCCGTTAATTAAGGAATTACTGATTGCGAAATTCGCGAAGCCTATGCTACCTCAAGATTATTTCGACGAAGTTTTCCGCTTCCAAATTGGATCAAAAGAAACGCCTTGCGAGGCTGCTATGCGTTTGTGGGGCTACATCGAACGTATACCGAGGGTTCAAATGGAAGAGGACATGATTACGGGCCTTGTGACGTCTGTATTATCGCAAAAAGACAACACTATACGTAGAGAGCTCCATTCTCACGTCATACAAACCAGATCACAGCTGTGCCGTATACTTAATAGTATTTCTATTAAAAGAAGAAGTGATGGAAACGACGGTAACGAGCCCGACATAAAAAGGTCACGTGGCAACGAGCCGCGGTTCACAAATTTCACAGGAGCTTGTCATCGCTGTGGTATCACTGGACACAAAGCCATCGATTGCCGTAAACGACGCGATGAATCTAATACGCCGAAGAATTTAACTGATAAGACACAGAAGTCCTCTGAAAAATCGCTACCTCCGAATGTCATCTGCTTTGTATGCGGCCGCACGGGACACATCGCCTCTACGTGCTCGGAGCGCAAAGGCAGTAGCAGCGGCGGGACACCGGCGGCAACCAAAGAAGTACAAGTGTGCGAGCGAAGAGCGGCCAAGGGCATTCTAACTACATCACTGGGTGAGACCGTTTCCTTTCTTTTTGATAGTGGATCTGCTTGTTCACTGGTTAAACAAGGCATATCTGAGAAGTTACTAGGTACCATGCACAATGATTTGGTTCACCTTACAGGCATAGGCAATGAAGGTATAAAATGTGTGTCCCAAACTTTAAGTTCGGTTGATATTCAAGGCATCAAATTATCAATTTTATTCCATATAGTCCCTGACGATGCTATATCGGAGCCGGTGTTAATAGGAAGAGACCTGCTAGACTTAGGTATCGATATCAATATTAGCCGAGATCAAATTTCGTTTTCATTACATAAGGAGGTAAATACCATTAATACTTTTGATTTCGCTGACATTGATACTGATTTGGAGGGAAACGAAAGAGATGCGCTTGTTAAGGTACTTAAAAAATATAGCGATTATTTTATTGACGGCGTACCGACGCGTCGTGTCACAACAGGAGTGCTTCAGATTGATCCCATTGACCCTCATAAAACCGTGCAAAGGCGTCCGTATAGGTTGTCTGTCGAGAACTCAAGGAGAGGCTGGTTCTGTTTATTGAATTAAATTATTAATTAAAAGCACCATGAAAGTTTAACACGTTTATTCGCCATTACAAAGGAAACGGAAGAGCGAGAGGAAAAATGGGCTGAATTGCCAACATAAAAATATATTTGTTGGAGTTGCCAACATGCTGCCGCCGACAAGAGACAAACAAAATTATGACATTATCATATTATGAATATTGTTTATAACTGAAACAAAATAACCTTTTGTGGTGAACTAAAACAATGTTCGTTTAAAACTAAACAAATTGTTCAATCGGCTACTTGGTTTCATTTCTTAACACATAGTAGCACTATCTGTACCTAAAGTATGAAATAATCATTATCATAATTTTCTTAACACAGTAGCGCCATCTATTAGCACATTTAGTATCTAAACTGTGTAATAATCATTATTGTTTAATTAGACTTAAAATGATGTAACAATTTAACAATATGGCACTTTCAGTCTTAGCTATAATTTAGTTCTTTAGGAATGATACAATTAACATTAGAATGAGATCATTTACATTACAATGTACTGTTAACTAATTAATTAATTATTGTCTATAGGGAGCAGACAAATTTTAGTGATGGACCGTCTGTGAGTTTTGCCATTTGGTAAAGCCACCTCTACAGCTCTTACTTTATCATCGAGTCCAGGGAATACATTTGTGACTCTGGCCATGGGCCAATACAGAGGCTTTGTATCATTATCTACCAAGATTACTAGAGAACCTACTTGTACATTGGGCTTAACAAATTTCCATTTTGGTCTGGATTGTAACACATTCAAGTAGCTTTTATGCCAAACCTTCCAGAATTGCTGATACATATTACAACAGATGTTCCAGAACTTTAACCTATTAAGCGGTACAACAGTTACATCTTTTTCAGGGTAGGAATTTAAGGCGGTGCCTATTAAGAAATGGCCTGGTGTAAGGTAAGTGTAGTCATTTATGTCTGTGGACATAGGGGTCAATGGCCTACTATTTATTACAGCTTCTATTTGTGCTAGAACAGTACACAGCTCTTCACAGGTAAGTAAGGCCTTTAACATGACACGTTTAAGATGATATTTAGTAAGCTTGACACAAAATTCCCAAAGGCCCGCAAATACTGGGGAATAGCTTGGAATGAAGTGGAATCTAATACCCTGTTGACCTGCATAGGCTAGTACCTGCTGTTGGTGTTCATGAGAACCATAAATTTTGTAAAGTTCAGCCAATTGGTTCCTTGCACCCTTAAATGTTGAGGCATTATCGCTGTAGATGTCGCTAGGCAAACCTCTTCGTGCAGTAAATCTTTTTAAGGCAGCTAAAAAAGCAGCTGTTGTTAAGTCAGAGGTCAGTTCAAGATGAACTGCCTTTGTGGCGAAGCAAACAAACACACAGATGTATGCCTTTGAGACCACGGCACGTCTAACCCTCGACTGCTTGACGGAGATGGGCCCAGCGAAATCCACGCCAACTTTTTGAAATACTCGGCACGCGTTGACTCGGTCGCGCGGCAAGGAACCCATCAGCTGCTCGGCTACTTTAGCTTTCAGTCTGAAACAGGTAAGACATTTGCTGGTTGTTTTCTTAACCTCTCTCATGCCATTTATAATCCAAAATTTTTGATTTATTGATGACAAAGTTATCTTAGGACCTGCATGCAAATTTCTTATATGTTCACTACTTATTATTAGTTTTGTAACTCGAGATTTGTTAGGTAGCACTGCTGGATGCTTTTGCGAATAGGGTATTGTCGCGCAGTCCAGCCGTCCTCCTATTCTTATCAGTCCTTTGCCATCAATAAATGGGTTTACAGTTGTTAAGCTACCCATTAAGGGTTTATTTTGTGATAACAATTTAAATTCAGCATTAAAATGTTTTTGTTGCTCATACTTTACAATCATAAGCATTGCATTATTTAACTCCTCAGTAAGCAAATAACTGCCATTATATTTGTTAGACCTTAAATTGCTACAAAAACGCAATACATAAGCAAGAACACGTTGCATTTTGTTAATGTCAGAGTATTTATCGAGGAAATCTAAGCAAAGAGAAGAATCAGCTTCAAAACCTGAGCACACCATAGCACCAGAGAACTCAGAGCCATTGCAGCCAGCCTTTAGTTCTGGTAAATCAGTAGGTATATCAATGTCGTTACCTCGAGGCAGCTGATACGTGCTATCAAGCAGAAAGTTGGGCCCAGTCCACCACAGCGGATGCCCGTCGAGCTCATGCGGTTGCGTGCCCCTGCTGAGGCAATCAGCAGGATTGTCGCTGGTTTTGACGTATGACCAAGTGAAATTCTCAGTGTTTTGTAGAACAACCTTTACTCTGTTTGCAACATAAATGTTGAGTTTAGTTATATCAGTCCTTAACCATGCCAAGACTATTTGAGAGTCTGAGAATAAAAGAACATCGCTGATGTTTAACTTGAGACTCATAGTAGAGTGTACTTTTGAGACTAATTTAGCCAATAGCAGGGCGGCATTGAGTTCCAGTCTGGGCACGGTAAGCTTCTGATGTAGTGGATTGACTCTAGATTTTGAACAGAGTAGAGATTGTTTTACTGTACCTGTTTCGTCTACAACACGCAGATAAACGCAGCATCCGTACGCAGCAGAACTGGCTGCATCCGCAAACCCCACTAGCTGTACAGACTTTGTGAGAGCAGTGTCAAACACAACATTTCTTTGAATTTGAATAGGTTTCATTATGGTTAAGCTCTCATAAAATTCGAACCAGAGCCCTTTTAATTCGTTATTCAAGCAAGCATCCCATCCCATTTTAGTTGACCATAGCTTTTGTATAATAAGCTTGGCTGTCACAATGATGGGTCCAACCAGACCTAATGGGTCATAAAATTTGGCTATGTGACTCAGTATCTCGCGTTTTGTTTTGGGGATGCTATCTGTTGAACTGGGGCTGGTTATGTTGATGGTATCTGTCTTGGTGTTGTAAGACACACCAAGTGTTTTGAGACAGTAGTTTTGCTTTTGTAAATCAACTTCATCAAAGTGTTGTCTGTCAAGTGGTATGTCCTGCAGTAATTGTGGGCAATTAGATGACCATTTGTGTGCCTCAAACCCTCCCAGCTCGAGAATTTGAATGAGTTGCCTTTTCATGTCATTCAGTGATTCTAATGAGTTACTGGAGACTAAAATATCATCACAGTATGATTGATTGCGGAGGATTGATGCTGCAGCAGGAAATTGAACCTGATATATATTTGCAAGCTCTGTAAGGCATCGAGTTGCCAAGAATGTGGAACATTTCATTCCATATGTTACTGTATTTAATTCTATACATTTAATACTTTCATCAGGAGTGTCCCTCCACAGAATGAGTTGCAAAGACCTGAATTTAGGATCAAGATCAACTGAGCGAAACATATTTTTCAAGTCTGTGCTAAATACATAGCCGCCTATACGGAATAATAAAAGTATGTCAAACAACTCTTTTTGTGTAACACTGCCATTCAATAGAATGTCATTAAGTGAGCGCCTGAATCTTGTAAGCATTGAAGCATCAAATACTACTCTACACTTCGTGGTTTTTTTGTCAAGTCTTATCACAGCATGGTGTGGTAAGAAAAATACTGGGTCTTTGGTGAGGTTGTACTTATCAATGTTCACATATGAACCATGGCCTAGTGCCACATACTGATGGATGAAATCTTTCTATTGCTCAAATAATTGAGGTTCCTTTTTGAATCTTTTTTCCAAGTTGTAAAATCTTTGCAGTGCTTGGTTAAATGAGTCACCTATTGTTTCATTAACCTGACTTAATGGCACCTTTAATGGCAAAGCTACTTGAAATTTTTTATCTTTTAAAATTGCAGACTCTTGAAAAATTTGCTCACTTTGTTCGAATTCCGAACTTTTTTCTGAGAAGGTTTCAGGCACACTTTCGGTTTTCCAAAATTTAGAAACAGTTTCATTGATATCTGAGTCACATTGCCGACAAAATAAAGTTACTTGTTTATTTTGTTGTGAATGACACTGGTTTGGTAAGGTACCTGCGACAACAAAGCCAAAATGAGTGTTCAAAAAGTAGAGCTGTTGGCTGCTTGTGTGTGCATTGTGGTCTGCTGACTGCTGTGCTGACTGATGGCTGCTGGGTGCTGGTGGCTGAGGAACTGCTCCTTCAGTCTGAGGCAGCAACACCTGGAAGAATACATCGGCAGCCATTAGTATGTGTATATTGCTTGGCACATCGAAGTCTGCATCAGCAAGTTTGATGTTAGTGGGCATGGAGATAGTCTCCCTGTTGATTTGCTGTTGTGGGAGCTTGGAGGTTATTTGATCCAGAACATAGCAGGTGATGGGTAATTTAAATTGTGACACCAATGAGTGTACTTCAAGCTGAACACATTGATTTATTGTGCTATGTGCATTGCCTATACCTATGATACCTGTGTTAACAGCCTTTGGTTTCAAATCGAGGAGCCTCACTAGTTCTGTAGTGGCAAAGGAAGTCTGTGAGCCACTGTCGAGGAGTGCCTTCACTAGCACTTCAGTGCCATTGCTGGTCATCAATTTGACCCGAACTGTTGGTAAGAGAACCTGTGCGGAGGAAACTTTAGACATCATTGTTACAGAAGAGGGCACCGTGTTTTCTTCATGCAAGATTGTGTTGTGCTTGCCCTTGCATATGTTGCACTTGAAGTGGTATCTACACTTTTGGGTGTGTTTATTCAAACAAATATTGCATAAATTGTTGTTGGCTGCGAACATTATGCGATCATCAGCATGCAATACTTTGAACTTGGGACAGTTAAAAAGTTTGTGTTCACACTTACAATATAGGCATGGAGCAGTGTGTGCTGCTATGTTGCTTGCAGGGGGATATGAAGGCTTCTTTTTGTTCTGTTGCTCGAAGCGCTGCTGCTCGAAGCGATGGGTCTGCTCGAAGCGCTGCTGCGGAGGCGCTCGGGCTGCAGGCTCCGCATTCTCTAGTGCTAGGGCTCGCTTGTCTAGGAAGTCAAACAGTTGTTTCAATGTGGGGTCCTTATCATCCTGACGACTGAGTTGATACTCCTTATTGGTGTATGAATCCAGCTTTTTTGTCAAAATGCACAAGATAATAGGATCCCATGTATCTACAGATTGGTTTAAATTCCTAATGGCAGCTAGTTCTTGCTTTGCATTGCATACAAAATTTCTTATGTTTGTTGAAGTAGATTTAATAATATATTGCAACTCCAATAAATTATTTATATGCTCGTTAGTTATTCTAAACTTATTGTCATATCTATCTTTTAATATGGCAAGAGACTCATTATAACTCTCACTTACTAAAGGTAAGTTTTTTATAAGAGCATAAGGCTCATCTGCAAGATAGTTTCTGAGGTAATACAATTTTTGAATGTCTTCCAAAGATGGGTCATTATCTATTAGCGACTCGAACAAACCTATAAATGTCTTGTATTCGTGACATTTTCCACTAAATGTGGGAATTGTAATGGTAGGAAGCTTAGTTTTACCCGAAGACGCTGCAGAAGTACCCTTAGCTGCGGCGACTGCGCCGGCAGGCGCGGCGGGCGGCTGTACGGTGAGCTCGCGCAGCATTACCAACGCGCGCGTGTAGGACTCCACGTAGTCGTCGCCTTCATCGTCGTCTAGGATCTCCATGCAGAGCGCCTCGTACTTGTCGAACAACGACGTCAGTCGCTCCTGCTTCACGAGTAGGTTTTGTTGGCTAAGTCTTGATAATGATTCTTGATCTTGTAGAGTCTTCACTAGTCTTGTAAGAGAGGCTTTTACATAACCTCGCTTGGCGACAAGAGCCCCTTTCTCTTTTTTGGCCGCCGCGGCTTCTTCTTCTGGCGACATAGTTGCTTGGTGGAAGGCGGCGTTTGTAGCAATTGCTAGGACTGCACGCGGGGTTTGCACTGGACACTCGACGCGGCGTAAGAAAGGTTATGTTCTAGGACTGCACGTGGGTTTGCACTCGACACGGCGTATAAGTTTTGAAACTGCGCGTGAGTTTACTTGCACTCGACACGGCGTATGAATGTTTTGAGACTGCACGTGGGTTTGCACTTTGCACTCAACACGGCGTATTTATATAGTTTTGAAACTGCACGCGGGGTTACACTCAACGCGGCGTATAAAAGGTTCTGCACTGCAACTAACTGCACGCGGGGTTGCACTCGACGCGGCGTAGGTACGAAAAATTCTCAGAATCGGCTCTGCACGTGGCTTCGCACTAGACGCGGCGTGTTAAACGTTTGCATGGTTGCCTTGTAAATATTACGTGATTTTAAATTGTAGGTTCGAAGGACCATGTCGAGAACTCAAGGAGAGGCTGGTTCTGTTTATTGAATTAAATTATTAATTAAAAGCACCATGAAAGTTTAACACGTTTATTCGCCATTACAAAGGAAACGGAAGAGCGAGAGGAAAAATGGGCTGAATTGCCAACATAAAAATATATTTGTTGGAGTTGCCAACACTCCTGCTGAAAAGGATATAGTCAAAGAAAAAGTGCAGTCTCTTTTAGACGCAGGTGTCATTCGAGAAAGTTCGTCACCTTTTGCTAGTCCGATCTTACTAGTAAAAAAGAAGGACAACACAGATCGGTTATGTGTTGATTATAGGGAATTAAACGCGAACACGAAACCCGAACACTACCCACTACCTAGGATCGATGAACAGGTAGATCGTCTTAATGGCGCATGTTACTTCTCCTCTCTAGACATGGCTTCGGGCTATCACCAGATCTTAGTTGACCCCGATGGTGATAGCATAGCACGGACAGCATTTGTAACGCCCGATGGGCAATATGAGTACTTAGCCATGCCCTTTGGGCTGCGAAACGCTGCGTCTGTCTACCAAAGGTGCATTAATAAGGCTCTAGGTGCATTAAAAGATGTAGTAGCTCTAGCTTACATGGATGACGTTCTTTGTTATTCTAAAAATGTGACTGAGGGCCTGCATCGACTTGACCTCACACTTAAAGCGCTTTCAGAAGCCGGTTTTTCATTCAACATTCGCAAGTGTAATTTCATGAAAAATCAAATTGACTATTTAGGATACGTCATCAGGGCAGGTGAAGTTACGCCAAACCCGAGAAAAGTGCAAGCTTTGATAGACGCACCTACACCCCGAACAGCCACTCAGGTTAGGCAGTTCTTAGGTCTCGCGTCTTATTTTAGGCGATTTATACCTGGCTTCACTCGCATTGTGGGACCGCTTTACCCTCTGACAAAACTGAAAGGCCCCATAAAATGGACTGAGACTCATAATGAAATTCATAGGAAAATTGTGCGCATTCTCACATCAGCCCCCGTTCTGACTATCTTTGACCCTAAGTCTCCCATAGAGCTCCACACAGACGCGAGTGCCGAAGGTTATGGAGCCATATTAATTCAGAGAAAAGACAACGTCCCCCACGTAGTTTCTTATTTCAGCCGTCGAACCACTGACACAGAGTCGCGGTATCATTCCTACGAATTAGAGACCATGGCAGTGGTTCGAGCGGTAGAAAACTTCCGCCATTATTTATACGGACAACACTTCACAGTTTTTACAGACTGCAACTCATTGAAAGCGTCTAAATCTAAAACCGATTTGACTCCACGTGTCCACCGTTGGTGGGCCTTTTTACAAGCCTATGATTTCGACATTGTTCATAAACAAGGAAGTAGTATGGAGCATGCTGACTTTCTATCGAGGAACCCCCTTCCTAATCCCGAACAAAGTAGAGCCTCATTTAAATCACCTAGCACTAGCACAGCGCATTCAAGTAAAAATGTCCAATTTGTAGAGCTGCATCAAGGTTGGCTTAGTGTAGAGCAAAAACGCGACAGCGAGATTCAGGACCTTATTGCTAAGCACAGCAAGGGTGAACTTCCTGAAAAGATCGCTCATACGTATGATGTACGCGAAAATATCCTTTATAGAAAAATTGAACGAAACGGAGTTAGTTCTTGGCTTCCGATCGTACCACGCTCTTTAATTTGGACTTTGATTAATCATGTCCACAATGAGCTTCAGCATTTAGGCGCAGAAAAGACTCTCGATAAAATCTATGAGCAATATTGGTTTCCACAGATGTCCAAGCAGGTTCGCATTTTTGTCAACTCTTGCATAGTATGTAAGGTATCCAAAGGTTGTTCAGGGGCACAGCAAGTTAGGCTTCACCCTATCCCAAAGGTTTCAATTCCTTGGGATACCATCCATATTGACATAACCGGGAAATTGAGCGGGAAAAGTGACAGAAAAGAATACGCATCTGTTATAATTGACGCATTCACTAAGTTTATTCTGCTTGAGCATACCCCCTCACTTGACGCTGCAAGCGCTGTAAAAGCCTTAAAGTCCGCTGTCTGTCTGTTCGGAGCACCTAAAAGAATCATAGCCGACCAGGGACGATGCTACGTTAGTACAGAATTTAAGCAGTTCTGTTTAGATCATAATATAGACCTTCACCTTATCGCCACTGGCTCTAGTAGAGCCAATGGTCAAGTAGAACGCGTGATGCGTACGTTGAAAAGCCTTCTTACCATTATTGAGAACGATCCTAATAGGGTGTGGCGTGACGAGCTTCACAATGTGCAGTTAGCGCTTAATAGCACTAAATCTAGGGTCACAGGTTACACGCCATCAGAATTGATGTTCGGAATACACTCTCGGTCCGCAGGCTTAGCGCGTATATCTCCTAATTCGAATCCGGAAACCCGTCTAGATCTCGACAACATTCGCGAAAACGCGTCTAAAAATATTGAAAAGGCAGCTTCAGCTGAAATACAAAGGTTTAATCGCGGTAGAGCTAACGTTAAAACTTTCTCCAAAGGCGACTTCGTTTTCATTAAATGTAGTGAGCGCAATCAAACGAAGCTGCAAAGAAAATTCAAGGGTCCTTTCGTAATAGATCGTGTTCTAGACAATGACAGGTACGAACTTAGGAGTATGAGTGGTAACAAACGACTTTATAAATATGCCCATGAAAATCTACGTGCAGTACCTAGTGGCTTTGAAGGTCTAGTTGAAGTAACTTCTAGCTTGATTGATGACGAGGATGCCGAGACGGCGGTCCACAGTCAAGAGACTGGAGGGATTTCATGTGATGGTGAAAATGAGGTACTCTCAGAGACGGAATCTTGCACTTACACCGCCTGCTCAGAAACCTTTACTGCTTCTGAGGACGATGAACTTTAATTTGTAAGTAATTAAATGTTCGATAGTGTTTGATGCTTATACAGTATGTTCATAATAGGGACAGGCTAACGTGGTTAGCGCAATTTTCTGTTGCAAGTGAGTGAAAAGACTGGCTCACATGGGTCTACGTCTCGTTCACATCACACACCAGTGAAAGATTTAACTGTGACGGATGCCAATGAGTGGTAGTCCAGTCACTCGTGGATTTAAGCGGTTGATCGTAGGGCGTCAATGAGTCGTCGCCGGTCCGATCGTTGGAGGGATAGTTTGTCATAAGTGCAACCAATGAGTGGTTGGGAGGCATAAGCAAATACCTTGAATATGTGTGTACGTTTGCAGAGATAAATATCAGTGATGGACGAGCGTGTTCAGTGAGGAACCTAAAGTCGTGTATTTTTATTCCAGATTGATCAACTTAAATGAAGTCGCACGAGGACGTGCAACGTGTCAGTCAGGCCGTGACGGCGCGTCGATTGTAAAATCATTTCTTAGAGAGGGTAGGACGGAAAAGATGTGACATACGTCCGACTCCCTCTGACGTAATGCAGAACACTGATACATTTTGGAAGGTAGTAATAAAACTGTCATGCTGTTTGACAGCAGTGACCGAATAGCGGTAGAGCATTATCCGTTTGCATCTAGCCCAAGCATCACGTGTTCTGCAGAACGTCTGAGCTAATTTGAATTTAGTCGTTACCAAATTATAGCGCTGATTATATTTCTGAGATTACTTACTGTTGAACCTTAAAATGTGAAGTGATATGATTAAAAGTTTCGAACATTGAAATCTATCGTTTAAACTCCTCGCCCGATAACCCACGTTCACAAAAGCTACAATGGAAGGAACCGTGAGTACAGACAATGATCCAGTGCCTTTATGTTCAATAATAAAAAGAAAGAATAAGGTCCTATAAATACCCACAATACTACTAAATATTAAATTAAACTACATCTACAAACATAAATAAAAATTAAACTAAAACAATAAAATAAATGCTTATCCTTAATTAAATTTAAAATAAAACTAGTCTAGTCGATGTCACAGGGGACCGAAGAGCTGGCAGCTTTCTCGGACAAAGGTTAAGCTTGGCCATCCAAAGAGGGAACGCTCTTTGGTACCATGCCCAAGGGGACTTCTTTTTTAAACTTTTTTTAGTTTTTACTTTTAACAAATATATTTACATAATAAAAGCAATTTACAATGACATTAAATCTAAGCTTAAACTAAATAAACTACAACTTAAAACTAAATTAAATCTAAATAAGGCCCCCGTGGCATAGTGCCCAAAAGGCTGGCAGCGTTGCCTCGCTGAATAGCGATGCTGATTCTTTGAGAGAGAAAACTACCAACCCTTTGGTCACAAGTTGCATCAACTAAGCGCTTAGTTTTTATAATAAAAATAATTTTACCGCGCACCTAGAATTCCGTACAAATAAAATTTTAGATTCGTAAATTGTTCGTCTATCGCGGGGGCGTCAAAAACGGAGTACCTTCTTATCTTGTATAACTGAATGCCCATTATGCTATAATATCAGTCTATGATAAAGATGATTGAATTATATTTATCGACCTGCCTCTTTTTATCTTTAGCAGCCCTTATTTGGATTTTAGTTTGGCAAGTGGCAGGCACGAAACACATTTCCATACCAACCTTTAAAAATAAAATCCTAATCCTTTAGCAGTTTCAGTAAGCTCCCACGCTTATATACAACAATATGTATTGCATTTCATTGCACATGTGCAGAGCTTAAGATGCAAGGCTGGCAAAGCCAGGAGGCGTAAGTTGTAATCTTATTGAGCCGTGCAAAAGTGACAAGGTACGATAAGCTTGAGGATTGTAGCATTTACAGCCTTCTTGACGACTATACCACAATAAATTCCATACACGATTGTGCAAGCACAGTAGGTATAGATAGTAGAAATTTCATAAGCTGGCCGTTTACCACTTAACGAGCTTATCTTATGAACAATAACATTGTTCTCTTTTTTTAAGGCTACCGCTGATAGCAATTAATAGCAAGTAACGAAAAATGCACACAAATAGCTACCATCTTACCTAAATCAAAAGGTTGAAATAGCAATAGCATAGGTTATTCGATAAGACACTCGGACATTGAAAGCCGCTACAACGCCGGCGACTTACTTCAATGTACGAGAGTCATTATAGAACCTTATAGAACCTATTTTTATATAAGTAAAGTCTGTTACTATTGGTTGAAAGCAAAATGGAAGTCAACTATAATAATTTGTCGTTAAATAGGTAGATAAAATGTGTACTTGTAGGTAGGTACCAACTGCAAAGACACAACCGAAATTACTTCAGGAATCCGAATCTAAGTAAAAAAACCGGCCAAGTGCGAGTCGGACTCACGCACGATTAAGAAGTCCAGCGTTAGCAGAGCCCTGCTCCTAAGCAAAATGTACGCAGTGTGGGGTCAACTTATACAGACAGACATAAAAATGTAAGATTTTGAGACTGTTTGGGGTGGTTGTGCTATAAGAGCTACCTTCATACCAAATTTCAAGTTTCTAGGACAACTGGACGTACCCTTTAGGTTTTCAAAGTACGGCGATTTGTATGGAAACCACCTTTTTAATGACTGTATCTTTTGATTGCGTTCACTTGGAAGGTTGATTTTTTCACAGCTTTGCCTAGTTTGGGACTAGGTCAATTGATGTCAATTGTCCAATGATGTTTATTATTGTTTATTACCCGTATATGTCGTCAACACTGCTCATAGAAGCAAAAACACTGGTATTCTGCCAAGTTAAGACCAACAAAACTATTATCTAAATAGGTAACAGCTGTCTATTACCAAGAGTCGCTGACAGACAGACGGACAGACAGATGGATGGTGAAAGGGAAGCTAAAAGGGTTAAATGTTTGACTACGGAATCCTAAAACGACGAGTATTCTAAAACCTTCGCAAATTTCGAATCGAACTTTAAAGCCATTTAAATCCTAATATAATTCAACATCTGTAAAATCTCCATTTGAGTTCCGTAAAACTGCGTAATTCGGTCGCATTGTCCGGATGTCAGAACAGGACAAGGGATGCTGACACAACTGTACATTGTCGTACATATACAAGTGTATACTGTTGTACAAGAACAATACAATGCGTCGTAAAGAGTTATTAGTCTGAACTGCAACAACACGGGATTGTAAATAATAAATGCTTACGACTGTTCCGGTGGGGTTTTATTGCACTCGGAAATGATGAGGTGACGACACTTGGAGTTAGTTATTTGGGTGATAATAAAAAAGCAGAACCAATATTTTATGAGCTGTCCCCTGTTTAACTAACTTTACAAATGTCAGCTTGTATTGACAATTCGTACTACATTTCATGGTTTTGCCAATATGAAGCGCGCTAAAACAAAAGCTATTCAAGTCAGCAATTGACACCGAATTGTTATTGTAATCCGGCACATTTTGCGGGTGGTAGGACCCTGTGTGAGGTCCGTCCGGATAGCTACCACCATCTTACTCGCGAATCCTGCTGCAAAGCGGCAGTGCTTGCACTATTGTGTTCCGGTGTGGAGAGTAAGACAGCCGGTGTAATTACGGGTAAAAGAGGCATTTCATCTTAGCTCTCTGGGTTGGCAACGCATACATTACTCGTATTTTTTAAAGCCAATTACTGTCGATCCCCAGTAAGATTCCTTTCCACCACTCAAAGGTTGGCTGGTAGAGATACCTTGAATTAGATTTTTTATAAATTGTGTTTTTACAATACGCAGCAAGCTCAATAACAAGCATCTTCTATTGAAGCCTGCTGCAACTCGTCAGAGGGTCGAGCACGACTTTACGAATGCTGCGTAACGTTAGGTACTGTTACCGTATCGAGATCGAGAAACCTCATACTAAATTTTAGTTCCAAATACGCTAACGGGCGGGCGCTGTTCCAGATGTCATACAAACTCGATAACGTTTGTTATTTGATTTTACGTTACGCAGCATTCGTAAAGTCGTGCTCGACCCTCAGATATAGGTATCAAGGTCATACTTCTTACTTAACTCAGCTATTAACTGTCTTACCAAAACTGTAAGAAATATTGAACTCTAAACCTTCGTCGAAACCTCCGACCAAGTATAGTTTAGTTTGAAACTTTATAGTTATCAGTTGAAAAGTCAGATTACAGTTTACCCCTAAAACGAAATCCTACCTTATCAACACGCATACAAAGTTTGATCTTCCATTCTTCATGTGAAGTCCATATGACCTTATGTAGAACGCAAAAGGTAACAACTCTATTTACTCAAACGGAACTTTACCTTATATTTAGCTAAATAAAGTGGGATATTCTGTAAGCTACGTGTGATACATGAGACCTTATGTTATATAGGTTTATTTATGGACATGTTCGTGCTTAATGTCATAAGTCGTGTTAGTAGTTTTGTAATTATGTATTTGATTTATTAGTTGACAGTCTAATGTTGGAGGTCTGGGCTTCTATTAATGGTATTAATTTTAGGACTTATTTTATTGGGTACTAGCAGCCCGTCCCGGCTTCGCACGGGGTAGACAATTATAAAATGAAAAACAGTTGTTGTAGTGACATAACTACAATAGTTGGACATATGCTACCGCGGAGTTTTTTGTAGACATTATGATGTTCTTCAATATTGTTGTACATTATTTTGTTCTATCGCTAATAGTTTCGGCAGCGCATTCGACGAAAGACATTTTAAGACTCATTTTTCTACACCTTCGGTTACATTGTTCAAATTTTACCAAGGATCCCTAATTTTTTTCAAAATGAAATGTAGCCTATGTCAAATTGGAAGAATGTAGCATTCTATTGGTGAAAGAATTTTTTAAATCGGCCCAGTACTTTTTGAGCCTATTCATTACAAACATACAAAAATAGGTACAAATCTTTCCTCTTTATAATATTAGTGTAGACAAACATACAAACATACAAAAATAGGTACAAATCTTTCCTCTTTATAATATTAGTGTAGATAAGTCTTAGAGCAGGAAAGGAAGCTGCCAAAACTCTAACATTAAGTCTGACCAAAATGATCAGGGTATGTTGATAGTGTGTTTGTTTTTGGCATTTGTGCGACAGTTTGGTTTTAGTGTGAGTTTGTAGGAAATTGAAAGTTGCTACCTTGTAGATGAATATTTTACTAAAGTACCTAGTTACCTACATAAGTAAGAAATAAAGTAAACAGTAGTTGTTCTTACCATCTTACTGAGACCACATACAGAAAGAGAGAAAGATACATTTATTCACACAAATTCGACACACACACATAGAAAAGCAGTAGGTACATTTGAAAAAAAATCCGGCCAAGTGCAAGTCGGACTCGCGCACGAGGGTTCCGTAGAAAGATTTTACCGCTTTACCCCAGTGTTTTAAGAAGTCCAGCGTTAGCAGAGCCCTCCTAAGCAAAATGTACGCAGTGTAGGGTCAACTTATATTGGTCTGCGAAATCTACAGACAGACATAAAAAAATAAGATTTTTAGACTTTTCTGAGTGGTTGTGCTATAAGAGCTTACCTTCATACCAAGTTTGTTCTGTCTGTCTGTCAAGACCCTTTTTCTCTGGAACGCGTGGAGGTAGCATGCTGAAATTAGTATTAAATACTCAAGCCTGCGGTCCCTTGAAGCTGTGAAATAATCAACCTTCTAAGTCAACGCAATCAAAAGATACAGTCACTAAAAAGGCTATTTCCATACAAATTGCCAAAATCCGAAAACCTAAAGGATAACTTCCAATTGTCCTAGAAACTTGAAGTATGAAGGTAACTCTTATAGCACAACCACTCAGAAAATTCTCAAAATCCTAAATTTTTATGTCTGTCTGTAAATATCGCAGACCAATATAAGTTGAAACCACACTGCGTACATTTTGCTTACGAGCAGTTCTCTGCTAACACTGGACTTCTTAAACCACTGGGGAAAAGCGTTAAAATCTTTCTACGGAACCCTCGTGCGCGAGTCCGACTCGCACTTGGCCGGTTTTTCTTTATTATTATCAAGACAATCGTATCTGAATGCCACTAGTATCCAAATGAAGTATCTCCGAACATTACAGACAGGCACGGCGAACAACCCAACCACAAGTAGGCACGACTGGCAGTACGGCAAGCGGTTTTCTAATACATTGCTTGTGTTGAAAGGTAACCGCTGTGCGCAGAGCCTCTCGACCAAGCAATGGACAGTGAAGTCGTAAGGGAATCGTTGTTAAGTCGCGTATGGTAACGGCACGACTCACAAAAGTGTCGTAAAACGTGTTTACGAGCCGTGCTGAGCTGAAAAACAATCATTTTCAGTTAGGACGGGAACAATGTAGAGTTGAGAGTTTTTGTCACTTTAAGCGCTAGCGTTTTTAAATGCTAGATGATTAAATGACAGCTAAGAAATAACTTTTAGCGTAGGGGTAAAGTACTTTTTAACCCTCGACACAAAAAGAGGGGTGTTGTAAGTTTGACCTGTGAATGTGTATTAGGTGTATCTGTCTGTCTGTGGCTTCGTAGCTCCTAAAAGAATGAACGCTACGAGAGCTAGTTTAATGAAGATGGTTTTAGCTAAGTTTCATAAAAATCGGTTCAGCCGTTTTGAGATATTCAACTTTGAGCCAGCAGTGAGTTACCTTTGGCCTAATCTTCATTTTCCGTCAGGCGCGATAAAACGATGGTCAGATTTTGTTAAAAAAACTATTATACGTCTTGAATCGCGTACAGTCCAGTGAAAAATTTGAATACGAAGTAGGTTAGATTATATGTAGGTACAGTCAAAGAATTTAATTTATTACCCATTTCGTTGAAATGTTGTTTGAAATTCGCAATACATTAAGGTCGAAAATTCTATAAGTCGTGCTCTAACTAGCTCTTATGGTGCAAGTTTGCTGTACGATATTGAACCTTAGGTGGGTTGGAATTTAAATTCCTTGACTGTACCTACACATAATCTCAAGCCAAGCTAATCTTACAGCCAGTACCAATATTCAGTCTAGACCTTGTTTTGATCTATTAACAACTAGCTTATGCCCCGCGGCTTTGCCCCCGTGAAATATTTCAAAATGGGCTAGTTCCCTATCCCGTGGGAATTTCGATAAATCCCTTCTTAGTGCACCTCCAGGATACTCAAGGTATATGTTTGCCAAATTTCAAGTCTCTAGCTCCAGTGGTTTAGGCTGCGCGTTGTCTGTCAGTCAGTCAGTCAGTCACGGTACTGTTTTATAGGTATAGATAGATAAAAACATTTTGTCTATCTTCAATTCGCCGTCTCAATAAGATTACTGTCAGTAGGCAGTCCATCTGCTTGCTGTCTGTCGACGGGAGTGTGGTGGACCATCAACAGTTAACAAATTGTATGTAATTTCAGTCAAAAAATTGGTCAATAATCAATGGTCAAGAGATAGATTTAATGTTGGGAACGGCTGTCATAGATTTAAAGATATTGGAAAGTAAGTATAAATCATACTTATAATAAGTATATTGAAATTTAAAAAATACGTATTCATGGGAACATTTCAAACCAATTGCCCTGGTCCCAAACTAGGCAAACCCTGTACTTTGGGTCTAGACAACGGATAAACATACTTATATACATAAATACATACCTACTTATAAACATATTAAACATCAAGACCCGAGAACAAACATTCGTATTCATCATCTGCCCCGACCGGGGATCGAACCCGGGACCTCCAAGTTTCATAGTCAGGGTCTCTATCCACTAGGCTATCCGGCTGTCGCATAACGTAACGGTAGGTACATAATAAATTAACAATTTAAACACCATTCAAATACGATGTGGTTTTAACCTACGTCACTCTACAGCGGTAGCTCCAACATTTCGGCTCCTACTTTTTGTTTAACGTTAAGTACGTTAGGAAAAACATGAAACAAACAACAAACAGGATCATGTTTCCCAACCAGTTACGAACTAGTTTCAGTAAAACTACACTTGGTCGTATAACTTAGCGAATAAATGTATTTCACAACGTTATTATCAACTTTGTAGACTCGGTTTCTTGCGGAGTGGCCGAGGTTGAATATTTAAGAATATTATGTTCGATAATAGTGGTTGGAAGCAATAATAGGGTAGAAGACTGACCAATGGTCCCAGGTATTTCACTAACTTTAGAAATGTCAGTTTTTCAATGACAATTCATTGTCAAATGCTGACTTGAAGAGCTTTTGTTGTAGAGCGCATCACATTGGCAAAGAAATGTAGTTCGAATTGTCATTGTAAACTGTCAATTTGTAAGGTTGGTGAAATAGGGGCCAGGTCGTACCTCTGTGTTTCAATTTATGTGTGAAATCTATCTTGAGTTGAAATATAGTCCACGGAACTACCACTCAATGCCACCTACATACTGAGGCATATCACAGCCAGAAGACAGAATATAAATAGAATAGCGGACTGTATCGTATACACGAACTAGCTTATGCCCCGCGGCTTTGCCCCCGTGAAACATTTCAAAATGGGCTAGTTCCCTATCCCGTAGGAATTTCGAAAAATCCCTTCTTAGTGCACCTCTAGGATACTCAAGGTATGTTTGCCAAATTCAAGTCTCTAGGTCCAGTTGTTTAGACTGTGCGTTGTCTGTCAGTCAGCCATTCACGGTACTGTTTTAAAGGTATGGAGAGAGGGGGGTGTATACATGAATTTACGGTGTTTATTGCCTTCATCGTTTCTGATTAATCCCAAAAGACACTAACCTTATCTTTTCTTGACGATAAGCGAACCGGCGAAAGTCTGTCTCGACTGTGTCTCAAGTTTAGTCCAATTTATTCACAGCTACATCTATATAACAAGTCCTGACAGTCAGTCAGTCAGTCAATAAGTCAGTCGACTTACTGACTGACTGACTGATCAACTCACAGCCCAAACCCCTGGACCTAGAAAGCTGAAATTTGGCATAGAGGTTCCTTTTATAATGTACGCCTGGGGAAAGGCGGGATCTTTCGAAATTCCCACGGGATAGAGAGTTTTATCGGGGGAGCGAAGCCACCGGCGAAAGCTGGCTTATTAAATTCTCGTGCACGGATGATATTAACAATAAACAGAACATGGTCGTACTATTACTTGTTCATGACAACCTAATACAGGATGTTTTGAACTAGATTTATTACAGGCGTTGCCTAATATTAACAAGATGACAAGAGACTGGACCCTTTGTCACGGTAAGAAAAGATTGTAGCGGCCCGGAAAAATCGTGAAGGCGGAACAACGACGCAGTAACAACAATACCTTCAGTTTCTTATAAATAATAAGTGACAATTTATCTTTTCTGTTGACCGAGCAGTAAACGACATTCTAATGTACCTAAAAGAAACTTGGCTTTTAATATTTTTCCTCTTTCTGCCAGTGGCAGGGCGGTCCAACTCCACATTTAGGTAAGATTTTACAAGTACACGGCGGGTCCGCCCCGGCGGACTAAATTCACATGTCGGTTGTTGCTTATAGCAAGAGTCGCTATTTTTTTAATTGATTTTGCGGAGTCGGACTTCTGTACTTGTACTATTATGTATTCTGTGCCAGTGGTTTCGTAGCTCCAAAACGGGTAAACCGAATTCAATTCAGTTTTTTATTTTCATCAGGATAGCTGGTTTGCATGAAATCGTTTTTTAGATTAGTTTGAAAATCGGTTGGGTTGGGTCTGCATCCCGTAGTCTGTGTAACAAGTTGCCTTAAATGTCTGTGAATTACTCTTTTTCTTTATCTTCTAGCCTTATAAGACAGTACCTACCATGACTGACTAACTGATAGACAACGCATAGCCTAAACCATTAGACTAAGAGACTTGAAATTTGGCAAACAACCTTAAGTATCCTAGAGATGCACTAAGAAGGGATTTTGCGAAATTCCCACGGGATTGGGAACTAGCCCATTTTGAAATATTACACAGGGGCAAAGCCGCGGGGCAAAAGCTAGTTCTCATATTTGACTATCATATGTGTCTATTAGGTATACTGTAATTAAGTAACCAAATAATTAATAAGTAATCATAGCTAAATTAAATTAACAAGCTCATTTCAGAGTTTGCAAAATCGCCTGGTCGAAGCAACTCGTGACCAAAGGGATGCCAGTTTTCTCTCTCGAAGAATTAGCATTGCTTTTCAGCGAGGAAACGCTGCCAGCCTTTTGGGTCCCATGCCATTCGTTTTGGCTTGGCTTTAATGTCATTGTAAATTGCTTTCGTCACGTAAATAAATGAACAATTTAAAATGTTATTTATTAAAAACCTTCTAAAATTAAATTAACGTAAATACGTGTGCGTCTGGTCCATTCATTTAAGCGATGCGTCTTAAGAGCTTTCGAGACAGACACACAGTTACACTGGCACACGTCAAACATATAACACCATTTTGCTTTACTTTGGGGGTTAAAAATACAGTAGTACCTGACATAGAAAGCACATTCGAAGCGTCGAAGATTACGAGGAAATACATTTACAAATCTAGCCCCACAAATGGTACACAAATTTCATTGTGACGCGTAGAAAAACTGTTTACGGGAACTTACGAAGATGTGAATATTTGATACTTGATAAAACCTGTCAAGAGCGAATCGGATTCGCGTACCGATGGTTCCGAGTCATCATCTAATAGTCTATGCTACATTAGGTCCGTTCGATATTAGATGGACAGACAGGCGGACATCGCCAGCTAATGTATTTTTGATGATTTCTGCACAGTTTTGAAAAAACATTTTAAAAAATCCGCAGGGTGGCAAAATTCTCATAAGTAACCCAGCAGTTTAGGATTGACTATTTACTTGAAGAGTAGACACTAATGCCCTTATTCGTAAACGTCAATCAAGCCTCTATTAGCTAAAATAGGTTTTGTCTTCTTCTTACTAGCGAAAATGTCAATGTGACAAAAAGGGACAAACGAACTTTAACGGCATTTTAGTTAATATAGGTTTATGAATAACAGGGTAAATGTCAACAGACAGATACGCCACTGCTTCACCCCGCGCGACTATCTGGCTCCCGTTTCATAAACGTGACAGGTGACAAATGACATCGACAGTTTGGTGTAGATTACTGGCTTGAAAAGTATTTGTATTACCAGACTTAATATTAACTTTGAAGTGTAGGACGAATTGTCGTTGTCATTTGTCACCTGTCACGTTTATGAAACGTGCCTGAAAGGGGCCTGATGAAGCTGCAGATGACAGCTAGTCATAGCTGTCATCTGCATAGAATTTGGTTATGGCTATCCCGCGGGAACTATACAGTTTTCCGGGATAATAGATAGCCTATGTTTTAATTTAGGGTATAAGCTATCCCCATTCTAAATTTCATCCAATTTCCAATTTCGTCTAGCCGTTTCAGCTTGAAGAAATAACAAACATACTCACTCACTCACTCAAACTTTCGCATTTATAATATTAGTAGGATCAGGTGATTCGGTGACTTAGTATCCCTTGATGTTTGACATTATCGCAGTCTAACGATAGCTAGAGTCAACCCACAATAACTCTGCAACGAACTGACAAGAGTAGAAATCTAAAGTTTGTTTATGGCAACACTGATTTATAGTCAAATAACACGTTTTGATCTTTGATTAGATTAAACACGAACAGGTCATCGTTCATCCACCATTAAATAAAATACCTGTCATGTTTCGTTTTCTAGATTTTTTTTCCGTACAACGGCAAACCCAACTAAACTCTGGCAAAATTGTCCTCCAATGGACAGAGCCATATTTAAAAAAGAATAGCAACTTTTGATTTTACTACTTTCATTATTATTTACAAAGATCAATTATGTCTGTGATTATTTTTATAATTAAAGAAATGTCTGAGTGACATGAAAAAAGTATTACCACAGCGTGACTTTTCTGGGTTGCTAATCGTTGGCAGCGCTGAACAAGTGCGTAGCCTATTTTTAATGTTTTATAATGTCGATGCCAGTGTCATAATCGCTAGTAGGTGTGTAATGTGTTATTTTGGTTTGGTGTGCGGGCCTTCCTCTCCCTAACTTATTTGTAGTGACCCAATCAAATCTAAAGTTGTTTGCCGACGAAATTGGATGTTTGAATACTTAAGTTACTAACTGAAAAGGGTTTATCATTCCTATTCCTAGTGCAAATACTTGTTAATTGGATCACCATCGTCACTATACGAAAGGAATACTAAATTTATTGCCGTACAAAAGTGACTCAAATTAACTAAGGTACGGTCGAGGAAATTAATTCCTGACCCACCATGGAACCTTTTCACAGTAAACGTCATAGTGACATCGCATAGCTTGACAAAGAAAATCGTTATGGCGTTTACTATGAAAACGTTCTATGGTGGGTCAGGAATTAATTTCCGCGACTCTACCTACTTCTGTTAATAATTATGAGTTCAAAATTTGTTAAACCACCCAGTGGTTCTGTGAGCTGTGGACCTGGCGAACTCGTTTTTGAACTTTTTTATAAAAAAAAAAATATGCGGAGGTGAAAGGCCCCTATGTTACCATCTTTACAATTGTCACTTTTATATGACAATTCGAACTACATTTCTTTGACAATACGAAGCGCGCTAAAGTAAAAGCTCTTCAAGTCGGCAGTAGACACCGAATTGTCATTGAAAACTGACATTGTAAAGTTGGTGGTTTATTTTATTTGTTTCTGTTTTTTAGTCTTCTCTTCTCTAAAACGTTAGACAAATTAGTTTAAGGTTTACACTGAAGGCCCAACTAAAGCCAAGGACCAGAAATAAAACCATCAAACGCACCAGCCGTCGAAACGGAAACGATCACGCATTCTAAATCTCTTTTTGTAAAGAGTTTAAAGTCAACTCAGTATTCCTGTCACGTAGGGAGGGGCGACCAGATGCCCGCTTTTACGATTCCTGCTGTGCCGACTTTTCCGATTGTTTACGGTTATTCCCGTCCCTACAATATTCACAGCGCGTTAGGAATTGAAGCCGGTTTGTAGAAACTGGTTGGTTGGTGTTGGACAAAACATAAAGGGTTCTGTGGTTGAAATGAAATTAGCTATATTCTTTAAGGGCCTACTACAAAGTAAGGGATGTGTTTTCATAGGAAAATTATGAGCAGGGATCGTACGACGACAGTGAGATGTGGAGTCGATAATAACAGTAAAATTATGCTCGTACTGATTATGAGAATTAGGTACAGTCACGTTTTTAATGAAAGCGATATTTCAAAAACTTTAGAACCTGGATTGTTCAAAACAATTTTCATAAAGTGATGCCACGTTTGAAAGTTAAGTAGAAGGAAGACACACTTCTTACGTATTTTAGAATTACCTTAAAAGCTTCTTAAATATTTACTTTGACCAAAAATACACCGAAAATGTGCAACATTTTCTTCTTTCACACGAAACATAAAGCAGACAGACGGGAGGCGCCTTTGGCTTATCTATACACTACAATTTTTCTGCCAATATTCGAGGGTCGACGATATACACACGTACAGCACACGCCTACGCTCATATCAAAATTTGTTACTTTCCTACAAACTCACACTAAAACTAAACTGTCACACAAATGCCAAAAACGCGCACACAATCAACAGACCCTGTGCATTTTGCACGGACTTAACGTCAGAGTTACACCAGAGTAATTTGTGTGGCACTTTTTCATACAAAAATAAGGCCACGCAAATTACAGCAGGGCTCTCCAGTTGGAAAATCCACCCGGTTCTTAACTAAGTCTCATTAAAATCGGTTCGCCGTTTTTGAAATACTGAACTTTTAAATAGCAATGTCGGGGGTTTTTCAACTTTTCTTTAACGGATCCTACGGATCCCTATAAAGTGTTCACTCATTGAAAGTCCAGTACTTTCTGTTAAGGTATATTGTACCTATTTCTGTAGAAGGGTATATGCGGGTGTTGTAGGCCGAATGAAAAGGAGAAGCTTTGTTCTTATTGTATATTTGTGTTGGAAGTGTCAAATATGTTAGTTTGCGCTCGTAATTTATTCGCTTGTTTCGTACTCATGTTGGGATTTAGGGATTGGGGTGACGGAATGGGTAGTTTGACGAACCTACTTAATTTTAGCTACTGTAACTTGTTTTTAACCCCCGACGAAAAAGAGAGGTGTTATAAGTTTGGCCTGTGTATCTGTGTATCTGTGTGTCTGTGTATCTGTATGCTTTAATCGAAATCTAGTTTAATCGAGATGGACCTCATCTAAGTTTCATTAAAATCGATTCATCGGTTTTTTTAGACAAAACGACTTTGTACCAAAGTAAGGGGTGTTATAAGTTTGACATGATTAGATTAGATTAGATTATTTATTCCTTCAATATATAATTACATCATAATTTGTACAATGTCAAGTTAAGTTAATGTAGTGTGTTAGCATGTGTTCTGTTTGTGGCATCATAGCTTCCAAACGTATGGACCGATTTCGATGCGGCTTTATTGTATCGAAAGCTAGTTTAATCGAGATGGTTCTTAACTAAGTTTAAAGTTTTAACTTTAAAAAGACAGTGTCGGGGGTCAACTTTTCCTTAAGCTGTCTGGTTAAAGGAAAGGGTTTTTTTTTCACTATGGCTAAGTTGGCTAAAGTTGAAAACCTCCAACATTTGACGGCCGAATAGCCTAGTGGTTAGAGACCCTGACTATGAAGCTTGAGGTCCCGGGTTTGAATCCCGGTCGGGGCAGATGTTTGTATGATGAATACGAATGTTTGTTCACGAGTCTTGGATGTCTAATATATATATAAGTATGTATTTGTGGCGACAGGTATGGCTTTGCGTGCTCAGCACTAAACGATATATAGGGCAGTTGCCCGCCACGCGCCGCCGCGTCAGGTTCCCTTACTTAGACGAATTGTGTTTCAACTTTGGTAAAAATAAAAATACGTGTTTCGATTAAAAGACTCTTTAATTCCAAACATAATACCACGTAGTGACGTAGGTAGCGGTGCAACAACAAGTGGTGACCCCGACGAACCGCAGGCTTTGATTATCAGTTTTAACGGGCAACTCAAACCGCCGAACCTGACGCGGCGATGGTAAACCCGCCGGGAAACGCGGGCGCGGCCGGAGCGCACGCCCCGGCCGGAGCAGGCGCAGCGGTTGGAGCCGCCGGAAGTGCTCACGGGAACGAAGGCAGCGCAGCAGGTGCATCAGAATTAGCGATGGTGACTGTGCAGATGCGCATACCGGAATTTTGGGCGGACATGCCAAAATTATGGTTTGCCCAATTTGAGGCGATTATGGCCCCACAAAAGCAAGGTGATACTACCAAATTTGACATGGCGATAGCAAAGTTAAGCCGAGAAGCGCTGAGACAGGTGAGCGACTTACTAGAAGCGCCGCCCGCCGAGAAGACCTACGCTAAGCTAAAAGAGCGGTTGCTAAAATTTTACGAGGAAGACACGGACGCGCAATTCCAGCGGTTGGTTGGGAACATGGATTTGGGGACGCAAAAACCGTCCCAGCTCCTACGGAAGATGAGTGAGTTGGCGCGAAATTCGGGAGTACCAGAAGGCCCATTGCGCAGGCTGTGGTTGGGCAGACTACCTCCTAACGAACGCGCAGTCCTTGTGGGAAGAGAGGACACCAAATTGGAGAGCTTGGCAGCAATCGCTGACAAAATCTTGGAAACGTTAGGGAGTAGCGACATAGCGACGGTATCGCACCCCTGCCCTACGGAGGAAACAGCATGCGCGCAGAGCGAGCTGGTCTCACACATGAGTGTGATGGCATTAGAATTGAAGAGACTAAGGGGTGATATAGAGGAAATCAAGTCAAGGGGGCGCGCCAGCAGGTCAGGAAACCCCAGTTGGAGCAGGCAGCGATCCAGGTCAAGAGGAGCATCAGCAGCACGACGTTACCCTGGGGATCCGAATTGGCTGTGCCGGTACCACTACAGGTTCGGAGAACTGGCAAGATCGTGCGAACAACCATGCGGCTGGGCAACTCGGAACCATAAAGCGGGCATAACCGAACATGACACCGTTGTTATCGCAGGCGAGCGATACCCACCTTGAACGTCGCAACTTGCTGACTAAGTCTTGTGCAACTTTATCGTGTAACACGCACAGAGTAGGTGATAGTGACAGAGTGTCCGAAAAATGTTTTGCATTTCAGTGTTAGTGTAATAATTTTTTTTTTGTAAAAGGGGGAATGATGTGGCGACAGGTATGGCTTTGCGTGCTCAGCACTAAACGATATATAGGGCAGTTGCCCGCCACGCGCCGCCGCGTCAGGTTCCCTTACTTAGACGAATTGTGTTTCAACTTTGGTAAAAATAAAAATACGTGTTTCGATTAAAAGACTCTTTAATTCCAAACATAATACCACGTAGTGACGTAGGTAGCGGTGCAACAACAGTATTTATCTATATAAGTATATTTATCCGTTGTCTAGTACCCATAGTACAGGCTTTGCCTAGTTTGGGACTAGGTCAGTTGGTGTCAATTTGTCCCATGATATTTATATTTATATGTATATATTTTATTAGTAACACGAAAATATTAAACATCCTGTCAACAGCACGCTGATTATAATTACAACCGTTAAGTATTTTCACATTGTTTCCGATTTTCTGTACAGGACGTCATTATTAAAACCCGCAATTAAACTCGCATTCCGAACTTTACAGCAGCAGCTGGCGTGTATTATTATGAATAAAGACTTTGGGTGAATTTGGGTAATGGGTAAATACAATACAAAAAAAATCTTTATTGGTCACCACATAACAAATACAACCCAACCCAGCCAGTTGGCGGTTAGTTAACCGTTATTGTCATTTCAAAGTTCAATATCTCAAAAACGGCTGAAATGATTTTAATTAAACTTAGCTAAAAACGAACTCGATTAAACAAGCTTTCGATTGAAAAAACCGCATCTAAATCGGGCCATCTGTGTATCTGTCTGTGCCTCTGTGGCATCGTAACTCCTAAAAGGATGAACGCTACGAGAGCTAGTTTAATGAAGATGGTTTTAGCTAAGTTTCATAAAAATCGCTTCAGCCGCTTTCGAAATATTAAACTTTGAAATGAAAATGTCTGGTGTTTTGCAACTTTTCTACTTAATCTGTTTAAGTTATTAGATAACTGATTGGCATTTTTTATTATTATTTAAAGCTTTTTAGTCCTATTTATAGTGTTCATATACACTGGAATAATAAACAAAAAAAAGTTAGTGAGAATGTTTAGAACATTATCCGCACGCGTCTGCAAGTGTGCAAAAAAGTTGTATGAATATCTTTTTCGTTTCGGCTTTAATTTTGGTTTCGATTTCGGTTTCGGGGCGTAACACTATATTAAAAAAAATGTGTTATCAGACTGATTCTGTTGTTTTAATTAGTTTTAAGTTTAAGTTTAATTACTCTTTGGATTTAATGTCATTGTAAATTACTTTTATTACGTAAATTGATATTGAAGTTGTATGGTGGAAAAATAATTAAAGCAGTCAAATTAGTTGTCTTGAAATTTCGAGTAAAATATTGATTTCCATTATTTTGTTCAGTCATACTTTGTACAAACATAATGCTGTTTAAAACGACACTAAAACTAGAAAATGTTTATGGCTGTCTGTTAGGCCTATTAACCATTAAAGTAAACGTTCAAAGACTTTCTCATTATGCGCTCACACGCTTGCTCTTCGTATAAGTACTTTCCACGTTACAATGACAATGCAAAGAAAAATTCGTTAAGCAGCTGGACAACCAGCCCAGCCAGCTGCTTAACGAATTTTTCTTTGCATTGTCATTGTATGTTGAATTTAATTCTATGAATGTTTCATAAAAATAAAAACAAAAATAATCAATAAATCGATTATTTTCATTATTTTCCACGTTACTTGCTACAGCATGCTAATATACAGGATGTATCTCCAGTTTATGTATATGTATTATTATACTTATTATTTGACCGTGGAGGCGTTTTACACCTCTGCTGATTTTAAATTTAGTTTAAATTGACCCTAGAGACTATACATCTCTAAGCCATTTAGATTAAGTATTATATTATAGTATTAATTCTGGGACCCTATACATCCCTTTGTAATTTAAATTTTCACAGATATTTGACCTGGAGACCCTATACATCTCCTGCTCGATTAAAACGTGCCAGTAAAGTAAAGTGTTCTAATAATTACTTTTTACACTTGTTTCTAAAATGCGGTATTTTTTTTTCTCTCTTAATCTTTTAATGACAGAGTGAGGTTTCTTTGTGTAATTTGTCTGTGGTTACGTATTGTAAGAGCTAATGTAACTTGTTTTTAGAAAAAATGACTTTGTGCCAAGTTTCTTGCGGCGCATTCTTCTTGGCAATCATGGTCTTTCCGAAAGCGCTGGTAGACTCAAAAAAAATTACGTGTAAAAGAGCATTCAACTGCCTATTTGCTGAATAAAATTTTGAATTTTGAATTATTTTTAACTCACATTAAAAAAAATGTTTACCAAATTTAAAATAAAAAACCGGCCAAGTGCGAGTCGGACACGAGGGCACGAGGGTTCCGTAGAAAGATTTTAACGCTTTTCCCCATTGTTTTAAGAAGTCCAGTGTTAGCAGAGCCCTGTTCCTAAGCAAAATTTACGCATCGAGGGTCATCTTATATTGGTCTATTAAATCTACAGATAGACATTTTGAGAATTTTCTGTGTGGTTGTGCTATAAGAGCTTCCTTCATACCAAATTTCAAGTTTCTACGACAACTGGTTTAGATTTTTGGGGTACGGCAATTTGTATGACAACAACCATTTTAACGACTGCATCTTTTGATTGCGTTGACTTAGAGGTTTGATTTTTTTCACAGCTTCAAGGGATTGCAGGTTTGAGTATTTGATATTAATTGCTACCTCCACGCGTTCCAAAGAAAAAGGGTCTTGACAGACAGACAGACAGATGGACAACAAAGTGATCCTATAAGGGTTCAGTTTTTGCCATTTGAGGTACGGAACCCTAAAAACCGGCCAAGTGCGAGTCGGACTTGCGCACAGAAGGTTCCGTACAAATTTGTAGGCATATAATCAGAGATTAAAGCAGTAGTGTGTAATTATAATATATTATAGTAAATTTTCAGTTTAGGGATCAACTGAAAAATGGGCTTCGCACACCCTTCACATTTAAAAAAAAAATCGCCCCCGCTTTGCGTGTAGGGGAGAATAGATACGCAATTTATTTTACAAATTTTTCAGCAAGTTATACTTTTTGGCAACAAGAGTCTCTGAGCTATGCCGCGGATACACGGACTATGGAACCTCGAAAACGTGTTTATAAATTATAACCCAATGTTTTCACTACATTTCCTTTCATGGAATACCTATTACGAAAGAATTTAGCCGTAACTCGTTTGAAATTAATGTTCAAGGAGTGTTCCATTCCACGCAGACTGCACAAGGTTCTATGTTCGCTTAGCTGTATTCGAAACTGAACCATATTCTTAACACTAGGGAGCAGCTTTATGATTTTTTTAAATTATTTGAGGATAGAATTTTTCAAAATTAAAAGATGTAAGTGCATTTTCTCAGATGGCCAGCATGTGTTTGAAATATAGTTTTAATTTCACGTGAGATTGCTTTTTTTACGTCGGGTTTGTAATAATAATAATAAATAATAATAGAATGTTGTATTTTAAATTTTCATGTTCTCAAAAGTTTTTAGAAGCGTTAGTATATCTCTGTGTAAATTACATACATACATACAGTCCCGCCTGTTTCCCGGAGGGGTAGGCAGAGACCACGGACTTCCACTTGCTACGATCCTGACATACAACCATTGCCTCTCTTAATCCCATAACATACTTCATACATGCTCTATTATTATACACTGTATAATACAAGCTACAAAATTCCTAAGGGCCTTATTCATAAACGTCACTCAAGCCTCCATTAGCTCAAATAGGTTTTGTCTTCTTCTTACAAACGGAAATGTCAATGTGACAAAAAAGGACAAACGAACTTTAACGGCATTTCAGTTAAAATAGGTTTATGAATAATAGGGTACGTCTTTAAGGAGCATTAGAGTGAGACATTTGAACGTGACTCTTTAGCACAGACAGTGAGTGGCGCCTTCATTCGATCTTCTAGATCTGGAACAGATTTTGCTCTTAAAGCATTTTTGTCCAAGCCGACACGGACACGAAAACAAAAAATACCGACTCACAAACTATTCTTTGATTATTTTAGAACTCCATCAAATATTTGGCTTCCTGAAAGGGGTCCGTGGGCAAAAATCTTTCAGAACCTCTGCACTAGACTCATCATAGAAGAAGAAAGAAGAAAGAAAGAAGACATTTATTCACTTTCACAAGAAGACACACAAATACAAGAAAATACACACAACTTCACACATTTCTTTTCAAGGGAGTGTGTCCTCGCAAAAGTGAAACGGTCGCTGACTCAGCATTATGCTGAGGCGTTAGACGCCTGCAGCGCTGATTTTCCGTCAGAACCGTCTGTGACTCACGGAACGATACACAAATGTACCTTTATAAACTACAAATACATCATAGAAATAGATTTAATTATGAATACTTAACCAAAAATAAATAAATAACAATAAACAAAAATAAAAGAAGGGAAAATAATTGTTTAAAAAGAAGAACAGGCTGGCATACCGAGCGGCGTGCAAGTGCTGGCTTATTGTAAGGATTTTTGGAGCGTCAATAAGTGAACCTTCAACTTGCGCTTGAAGGTGCACCCACTAGATGCTCCTTGGATAGGGGGAGGAATATCATTCCAGCACTTGGACGCCGCGAACTTAAAACTGCCACGGAATGCCGCTGTCTGCTGCCGCTGATCATCATCTCATGTCAGCCGAAAGACGTCCACTGCTGGACATAGGCCTCCCCCAAGGCTCTCCACTCAGACCGGTCTTGTGCTTTCCGCATCCACCGCGGTCCCGCGATCTTTACTAGGTCGTCGCTCCATCTTGTTGGAGGCCTACCAACAGCTAGTCTCCCGTTCCGTGGACGCCATTCGAGAACCTTCTGACCCCATCGGCCATCAGTTACCACCACTGCCACTTAAGTTTCGCAATTCTTCGGGCTATGTCGGTAACCTTAGTTTAACCGTGGATATCATAATTTCTGGTTCTATTCCGCAAAGAAACCCCGAGCATAGGCCTCTGCACTAGACTGTAATGGCTTATTAAAATTCAATAAAACCTCAACCTAACCCAACACGAAAAGTGAATTAAAAGTGGTAACGCGACCGCAAACAGCAAGGAACCTCAACGCTCCGCCACTTAATCTCATCCGCGTCGCTCTCAGAGACAACTTAATTGCCATTAATTATTTGTCGTAACGTAATCTAGATAATTGTTCGTAACGCACATGTGTAATTTTGAAAATTTAGTTGTTAATCTCGCCTTAATCTGATCTGTTGAGGTTACTTTCAGCCTTTGGGATCTTGGTAATGTAAGGATATAAGTTGGGTAATTATTGTGCACTA
This sequence comes from Clepsis dumicolana, assembly GCA_963691665.1. Taxonomy (NCBI): domain Eukaryota; kingdom Metazoa; phylum Arthropoda; class Insecta; order Lepidoptera; family Tortricidae; genus Clepsis; species Clepsis dumicolana. Next base: position 13,512,938 of record OY829520.1, on the reverse strand, counting down.
AAAAAACATTAATTTTAAAGCAGTCTTAATTCATATAGATGTGTAGATATTATTGATACATCGATCTTAAGGTAAAATAGAAATTGAGGGGGGGACGGAATACGTTAACAAATAATAGTAGACAAAAACCTGCATATAACACAGTGTACAACAACTTAGAAAAGTTTCAAAAACCCTCGAAATTGTAATTTCAAAGTTCAGTATTTCAAAAACGGGTGAACCGATTTTAATTAAACTTCGCTAAGAACTATCTCGATTGAAATCGGTACATCCGCTTGGGAGCTATGATGCCACAGACAGATACACAGACAGACAGATGCACAGGTCAAACTTAAAACACTCTTTTTTTCGTCGTTGGTTAAAAACGCAATTCTATCTCTTAAACCATAGTAACTTTTTCTATAAGGCGTACAGATGACTCTTTTCCAAAAGATTTTTCCTTATTCCTACAATATATCATTATTTTCACCCAAACTGCCACTCAAGAGTTCGCTCAATCGCAAAGTTATATCAATTGGGTCATATTTTGTCAAAACCATCCTTAACAAGCAATAAGCTACAAAATAACAACCCAAATACATTTTTGCAAAGACAACCACAAGATAAAATAAATATGTATCAGCACAAATTCTCAGCTGGCGGGAAAAATAAATAAATTAATAATAGTAGTAGCTCTAGTCCCAACGTTAGCAAAGCCTGTTGTGCACTACGGGTGCTAGACAACGGATAAACATACTTTAAATACATAATATCACACACGCATCGAAGTCTCGACTTCAAACATTCGTATTCATCATACTAAATATCAGTGCCCTAAGCACGACTTGTCGAATCCTACGTTACGTTACGGTTATCGTATCGAGATCGAGAAATCTCATACTAAATTTTAGTTCCAAATACGCTCACGGGCGGGCGCTGTTCCAAACGTCACACAAACTCGTTATAGTTTACGATTCGATTTTACGTGACGCACCAGGTGTGCTAGCACGCATGCCATTTTGTCGCTTGCCGCTCAGTGCGTCCTTCACTGATTCCATCACTATGAAAGGGACGCACTGCGCGACAAGCGACAAAATGGCGTGCCGTGCTACATGTGCGGGTGTCGAACCCGGGACCTCAAGCTTCGTAGTCAGGTTCGTCACGGAGTCGTGAGCTCCCATAGAAGACTACGAATTAGACAAAAACACGTCGGCATGATTGAGTCTCGTGGTAGTTTCATGTTAGACTTTATGGAGCGATCCATACATTCATATAAAGTTGTTCGTATGTATGTTTGTAAGTTGTCCGTCAAATCCTGCAACTGAATTTTAAAGCAGTTGTCCTCAACCGATTGAGCTGAAATTTGACATACTTATGTACTTAATTCCGGTGACAGTACAATAATCAGGTAGTGAAATTCAGGAAGTGCGGCCAGGATCGTCTCCACAGGAGGGAACTTGACTTGAAAATTTGGTATGGATTTGTAGGTTACATGACAGACAACAAAAAATACAGTTGGCAATAAAATAATGATAAATAAATAAAATAAAATAAAATGCGTTTATTTCGGACAACAGAAACTAAGGCCTAAAGTTTTATGGCCTAGCACTAAGCAGCAGAAATATGAAGTCGGTGCGGTGCGAGCGGAATATTCTTTGAATGAAGCACCGACTTCATATATCTGCTGCTTAGTGCTAGGCCATAAAACTTTAGGCCTTAGTTTCTGTTGTCCGAAATAAACGCATTTTATTTAATTTTATTTATTTATCATTATTTTAGAGGATTATTTTACGTTTTTTTTCTAAGGTTTTTTTTGAAAGCGGTTTTACTTTTTTGTTAAAAGATTTTTATTTCACAATTTTACGTTGATTTAACATTTTCAGAATTATCCTCCAACTCCTAACCGCTAAGGAGTTGTACCTTCCATCATCAGCTCATCATCATGAGATGATGACTACCAGACGCAAATACTTGAATAACCTTAGAAAATATATGAAACACATAGTACGTGCCTGTAAAATTTGAGGGTTGCCCTCGATTTCCCTGGGATCCCATCATCAGATCATGACTTGGTGACAATGGGACCACCTCAGGAGTATACCCTTTCGAATAAGTGCCTGTAAAATTTGAGGGTTGCCCTCGATTTCTCTGGGATCCCATCATTAGATCATTACTTGGTGACAATGGGACCACCTCAGGAGTATACCCTTTCGAATAATGGTTCAACATTTTCAGAATTATCCTCTAACTCCTAACTGCTAAGGAGTTGTACCTTCCATCATCAGCTCATCATCATGAGATGGTGACTACCAGACGCAAATACTTGAATAACCTTAGAAAATATATGAAACACATAGTACGTGCCTGTAAAATTTGAGGGTTGCCCTCGATTTCCCTGGGATCCCATCATCAGATCATGACTTGGTGACAATGGGACCACCTCAGGAGTATACCCTTTCGAATAATGGTTCAACATTTTCAGAATTATCCTCCAACTCCTAACTGCTAAGGAGTTGTACCTTCCATCATCAGCTCATCATCATGACATGGTGACTACCAGACGCAAATACTTGAATAACCTTAGAAAATATATGAAACACATAGTATGTGCCTGTAAAATTTGAGGGTTGCCCTCGATTTCCCTGGGATCCCATCATCAGATCATGACTTGGTGACAATGGGACCACCTCAGGAGTATACCCTTTCAAATAAAAAAAAAATTGAAAATCGGTCTACAATTGACGGAGTAATCGATGAACATACATAAAAAAAAAATACATACAGAGGAACGTAGAACCTCCTCCTTTTTTTGAAGTCGGTTAAAAAAGAGCTTGTTTTAAAAACGAAACGTATCGTGGGCGACTCTGTCAGCCTCATTAGGTATACAAAATTATTGCCTATTATTAACTGACTCTAGTATCATGCAAAACAGTTTAAAAGCTAGTTTTGAAGTTGGATTTGACAGAATAATATTACGTCTACCAATATCCCTCAAACTAATACCAGCACCCAATTCTATAGCTCTGCGGTCTGGGTCTGCCCCCACTCCGCCACATTCCGTCAAAGCGTGGTAGGTATCTCCGTAATAACTTCGGCAATTACCGGTGAAAACCTACGATCGCAACATCAATTAATTAATCAAGGTTCTTTTAATTAACAGAAACCTCATATTTTATTTTGACGACCGAATAGCCTAGTGGTTAGAGTCCCTAACTATGAAGCTTGAGGTCCTGGGCTCAAATCGCGGTCGGGACAGATGTTTGTATGATGAATATGAATGTTTGTTCTCGGGTCTTGGATGTTTAATATGTATATAAGTATGTATTTATCCATATAAGTATGTTTATCCGTTGTCTAGTACCCATAGTACAGGCTTTGCCTAGTTTGGGACTAGGTCAATTGGTGTCAAATTGTCCCGTGATATTTATCTATTTATTTATTTACTTATTTATTTGTTAACTGATCAACGAGCTAGTGGTTTGTCGGAAATGCTTTTTTTATTAGTCGTAGTTATGTACATAATGCTAAATTTGTGTAAGAATAAAGGTGTAAACACGTTTTCCATTTGGCGGATCGAGATCTGGCACTGACGTGTGTGACGCGGCAGAACGCTGACTTGTTCTCTAAGCGCCAAAATTATAATTATAGTCTGTAAGCATATTGTAAGTAATTAAACACTTTACTGTCTTTCTGACTTTCTGTCTGGTTGCCCTGAAAACCAGCGTCAGACACATGCGTCATGAGTCACGTGAGTAACGTGACCATACGTCCCAGTTTTGCCGGGACAGTCTCGGTTTCAGGCAGTCTGTCCAGGTGTCCCCAGCAAAGCCAACATAGTCCCGGTTTTGCAAGCAGACCCAACGATAGTGTAAAGTTTATTTTTGGTACTGAAAGCTATTTTGATTAAGAAAATAAATATAAATAAATTATGTACCTACTAAGTTACACACGTATCTAAAAACAAGACTCTATATTTAAAAAAAAAATGTTCAGCCGACAAACACAAAAATACGACTTAGAAGTCACGCCACTACTAGGGGCTTAGTTAGTAAGTCATGCCAACTTAACTATTTTGTGTGGTTCTGAGCTTTGATTATTTTGTGTTATTCTATCTTCTATATGAAATACTTGTAAAACACAAAAAACTTTTTTTTATTATATATTTCCGCAGATGTGTCCCGGTCTGACAAAATAAATAAATGGTCACGTTAGTCATGACACATGCTGAGCGGCAACCTTTTTAGTGTATTTTGCTGATACGTTATTTATAATGTTTTTTTCTGTACTGTTACCTAAGCGCCAAATAAACCTTTCCTTTTTTTCTTTCTTTTGATTGTTGGTTTTCTTGGTATAATAACGTGCTACCAGTAGCACGTGGATGGGTGGTTTTGGTTTTTGACAATCGGCAAGTTTGAAACGCGTCAGCTTGTAATACAGACCAGACTTTGAGGAAGCTTGTAATACAGACCAGACTTTGAGTAAGCTTGTAATACAGACCAGACTTTGAGTGAGCTTGTAATACAGACCAGACTTTGAGTAAGCTTGTAATACAGACCAGACTTTGAGTAAGCTTGTAATACAGACCAGACTTTGAGTAAGCTTGTAATACAGACCAGACTTTGAGTAAGCTTGTAATACAGACCAGACTTTGAGTAAGCTTGTAATACAGACCAGACTTTGAGTAAGCTTGTAATACAGACCAGACTTTGAGTAAGCTTGTAATACAGACCAGACTTTGAGTAAGCTTGTAATACAGACCAGACTTTGAGTAAGCTTGTAATACAGACCAGACTTTGAGTAAGCTTGTAATACAGACCAGACTTTGAGTAAGCTTGTAATACAGACCAGACTTTGAGTGAGCTTGTAATACAGACCAGACTTTGAGTGAGCTTGTAATACAGACCAGACTTTGAGTAAGCTTGTAATACAGACCAGACTTTGAGTAAGCTTGTAATACAGACCAGACTTTGAGTAAGCTTGTAATACAGACCAGACTTTGAGTAAGCTTGTAATACAGACCAGACTTTGAGTAAGCTTGTAATACAGACCAGACTTTGAGTAAGCTTGTAATACAGACCAGACTTTGAGTGAGCTTGTAATACAGACCAGACTTTGAGTAAGCTTGTAATACAGACCAGACTTTGAGTAAGCTTGTAATACAGACCAGACTTTGAGTAAGCTTGTAATACAGACCAGACTTTGAGTGAGCTTGTAATACAGACCAGACTTTGAGTAAGCTTGTAATACAGACCAGACTTTGAGTAAGCTTGTAATACAGACCAGACTTTGAGTAAGCTTGTAATACAGACCAGACTTTGAGTAAGTCTAAGCGAGCATCTCTGTGAAGTTTATTTTTGAAAAATAGAAATTAAAAAAATCATTCTCCCATAGATATTGTCAACCGCAGTGGCAATGAAAGTATGGGACAATACATTATGAAACACCCTTTTTTTAATAGGTATTGTAAGAAAAAAATTAATCAAAATTACAGGTTACCAAAGGGCTGGTGCGTTCCTCGGCCAACGTATAGGCATTGCTAAACAAAGAGGCAACGCCGCCAGCCTTTTGGGCACCTTGCCCCGAGGTAGCGGACTCGGGGACGTTTTCCATTTTAGGTTCTAGCTTTAATTATTGTTATTATTCATTTTGTTTTTGTTTGTTTTGTTGTAATAAATCTTTATAATTAATGGGACAATGTTTTTCTTTTGTTTTTTTTTTTCAAAGTAAAAACTTTACAGGCGGGTGATCATTTAGACTTACTCAGGCTCTGGTTTGTCTGTATACTTAGTGTAGTTGTGATAGTTGGGTCCGTGTGAACACGTGCACATGAAAACATACATAGTACCTAATATATTATATTATCTTTGCATAATAGGCATTGCTATACAAAGAGGCAACGCCGCCAGCCTTTTGGGCACCTTGCCCCGAGGTAGCGGACTCGGGGACGTTTTCCATTTTAGGTTCTAAATTTAATTATTGTTATTATTATTCTTTTTGTTTTTGTTTGTTTTGTTGTAATAAATAATACTCTTTGCATAGATGTAGCGATATTAAACGTGTAATTGCGGGTGAGAAAATTAATTGTTTTAGTTCACAGATACTATGAACCTCGTTAGTTAACAACCTTACACGGGAAGTTTATCATGTCTCGGCGTGCGTTCTAGAAGTAACGAAGCGAGGCTTCAAGCTATTGTGGCAGTTTTCCTGCTAACGAGAACTATACGTTTCAGTTTTTTTTAACCCCCGACAAAAATGAGGGGTGTAAAAGTTTGACCTGTTTATCTGTGTATCTGTCTGTGGCATCATAGCTCTCAATCCGATGGACCGATTTCAATGCGGTTTTTTTTTCATCGAAAGCTAGTTTAATCGAGATGGTTCTTAGCTAAGTTTCATTAAAACCGGTTCACCCGTTTTTGAAATAACGAACTTTGAAATGACAATGTCGGTTTTTCTACTTTTCTAAGTTGGTTATTTAAGCTTTATGTCAGTTTTGCTATAAATGAGGCAATACAGTTGTTTACGTAACATTCTATGTAAATTAGTAGTAGGTCGTATAAAACTGTGTCGTTAGTCTAAACAAAAAAAAACTGTGTATAAAAGGACCGGTGAAGTGTGAGTCGGACTCACCCGCCGAGGGGTTCGTAGACAATTTTTAAAAACTAAAAAACAATTACTTTGCTCACCCTACTAGTACAGTTGTAGTGGAAGTGGTGGCATGTTGAGCGGTTGTTGTTGTGCTTCGTAAATGGCCTCGTGGAGAGTGCCGAAACGCGTCAGCGTTTAGTATAGTGGTGGTGGTGATAGTTGGTGCTGTGTGGCATGTGTTGATTCGTGTAGCAGTGGAGGCGGAGGTGTTGCATGGAAACATACATTTGCCGCACAGATATAACTATTTGTCATTAGTGGTCGCGGGTGAGCAAAGTAATTGTTTTTTAGTTCATAAATATGGACCTCCGCAAAGTAACGCCTGATTCAATAAATTATAGACAATTTTTAAGTATGTAAACAGATCGTCTATCACTGGAATCGAGTCTCGACGGCTTTTCCCGCTTTTTCCGAGTATGTTTTAAGTTATCCAGTGTTAGCAGAATGGGAGAATTTTAATTTGATAGACTGACAGACAGACACAATTATTTATGGTTTTTACATTCATCGGTTTGGCTCTACCATAAAAGCTACCTTTATAAAAGATCAAGTTTGTACGTCAGCTGGAAGTACCCAATAGGTTTTGATTCTACTGCAGTTTGTATTTAAACACCTTTTTAAAGACTGTAATCCTTTGATTGGGCTAACTTAGACGTTTGATTTTTTCACGACATCAAGAGATTGTAGGCCTGAGTATTCGACAACAGAATAATTTCAGCTTGCTGCCTCCACGCGTTCCAGAAAATGACACTTCTAATTTGTTTGTGACACTTCTATATGAATAAAAGGCACTGTATGATTGCATAACTATATTAATTAAAATACACGGACTAGCAACGTACAACGGGTGACAGGAGAGAGAGAGTGTTGCAAGGCAACAAAACTGATTGTTTTATACATAAGTTGGAGCGGCCAAAGAGACCTCCAATAGCGACAGTAAATCCCTAAATATACTTAGTTAGTTAACAAACATACTAAGCATTTAATAAAATTTTAAGAAGAAATAACTTTCGTTTAAAGCTATACATTGTTGGGTAATGATGTCGATGCAACTTGTGACCAAAGGGCTGGCAGTTTTCTCTCCCAAAGAATCAGCATCACTATTCAGCCGAGGCAACGCTGCCAGCCTTTTTGGCACCATGCCACGGGCGGGGGCCTTATTTAGATTTAATTAAGTATTAAGTTTTAGTTTATTTAGTTTTAGTTTAGATTTAATGTCATTGTAAATTGCTTTTATTATGTAAATAAATTATCCTATATTTGGTAATGATTGTATTTAACAAATTTCTACATTTCCACTCTCAATTAAAAAAAAATCGACCAATTACTCAAATACACATAGCATTGTAGGTTTACCCTCATCGTCGCTAATTACGGACATTAGCCGGCCCGGATTGATGTCCGGTTTTTCCGGCGCCGTACGGCACGGCGGCAGTTGTGGACGAAAAAATGCTAACGATTTCTCACGGATTAGGAGGTCACATGTTATAAATATGGCCTTATCTTGGTTTAGGCAGTGGATTAGTCAACAATACTGTGATATTTTTTACAGAAAACTAGCTTGAGATTCAACGAAAGGCGGCTGAAACGCACAGTGCACGAGCATGGCCTGAGATCACAGTACGAGGGCTGTTTGATAAGTACCCGTTTTCTAAATATATTAATATCACTGGCCGCAAATAAGTATACCACCTTTTTAAGCCATTTTTCAGAGGCGGGAAAATTAAAAAAAAAAAGGCATTCTTTTGTTTTTTTTTTCTCATTTGACAACGATTCAGTCAAGGCGTGAACTTAAAATTGTTAAAATGGAGAAAGAACAGTATCGGTCTGTAATTAGATTCTTATTTTTGGAAGGAAAAACATGTGATGAAATAAAAGTAAGAATGCAAGCGGTTTACCATGAATGTGCTTCTTCTATGACAACCGTCAGATATTGGTATAACGAGTTTAAGCGGGGGAGAACAACCGTCTTTGATGAGGATCGCCCAGGCCGGCCAGTTGAGGTGACTACAGATGATATGGTTATAAAAATTGAAAATATCGTTTTAGCCGAC